>JAQSVV010000182.1:0-332749 GCA_036375495.1 Agrotis segetum
ATTGTCAACAGAACACAGAAAAGAGACATGCGGTATGTTCCCATCAGCAAAAATATACATACCTAGCATGAATAATACAAGGAGTGCATATACGCGACCTAATTTAGGTACCTACCTATGCAGTACCCAGCTGTGAGGCTGCTTTATTTTATGGGAATACTCATTCACGGAGCCAAAGCTTTCATCTCGCGAACCGGAGAACAAACCCTAAATTCACCACAATACGCCTTCAATGAGTATAAAATTTCGCCCCGCACAGTGGGGAGCCTCCATTGCTTTGTGCGTGCTGGACGGGTTAATTGTTTAATTGCCAATAAAAATAAAAAACAGAGCAAAACTCTTTGTTCGAGTACATGCAATATACAGCTGCTTGTAAAATGATTGTTTATTGAATCGCGAACGATGAAAGGTAGGGAGGACCTACCTATATGTAGATATACTCGTACCTACCATGTGAATTTGAATACGGATCGATTTTCGGGGTTAAGTTTGATTCAAACAGCCGCAGTTCTCAGTAACATAAATCAGGCATAAGATGCTCTTTGACCCAGAAATAGTTTCGTTGAATGTTTCAATTGAAATTACTGAGTCAAGTCACAAACGTTCAGAAGTTGAGCGTGACCATCGCATTAAGAAACCATTGACTACAGAAAATGCAAGTCCAACATTGTAAAATACTTCGGTAAAAAGTTTAAAACGCAAGGAGAGTCCTGCGTCCTTGCTTCATTAAGTTGCCAGCAGTACAAAAGGTAATACATTTACTTGAACTTATTGCTGGGCCACAGTGAATAATGATTAAACTACCGAGACCACTTACCTTAAGACTTTATAAAAGACCACTTTAAACAACGTAATAGGAAATGACTCCACTTACTAAATATCAGGCAGGTTGAATCCATGTCCGAGAGCTCATCAATTTATTTTTAAGATAACTTGAACACGGTTGTTAGTCATCTGTTTTGATTTAATATAAACACAACAGGAGATCATGAATCAAAAATATTCAATTTGATCAGGTGAATTATACGAAAAGATATAAAAATACCTGGGTTCATTTGGATTCATTTGACGCGTGTATAACAAACTCACAAAGGGAATTCCTACAATCGAGCCGTCCTTTATTAATCTGTTGTTAGTCCCATCCGAGCGGTTTCTGTGTCGTCCAATTAATATCAATATAGCGTGCAGGGATTTGAGCATACCGTACAGATGGCGGGCATTACATGTCTCGAATTGTTTGTTTGAACGAATGTTCGGCTCGATAAATTAGAGTCAGGCACACAGGGAACCTCATGTCGGATGAATTCCCGCGTCGGATGGCTCGCGTATCGGATGAATGCTGTATGTATTGACATTGATATTGGCACTGCCTTGATGGATGTACGGAAATCTGTTTGTTTTGCCGTATCGTTTGTTAGCACTAATAATTGTCTGTCACGGATACGAGCGGCACACTTATCGTGTTTGTTTAATTGAAATGCCTTTGTTGCTTTTGTTATGGATTTGGTTTCTGCTAATAGGTTTGTGTAGTGACTAAGGATAAAATGCCTATACAGCACAAAGAGATTAATGTCAAACTAGCTATATACTGTAGTTGAAATCTCCTGAATACGTTGAGTGACCTTCAATTTTAATAGAATATCTATTATATTATGCTTTATCATTTTATCCAGTAACTTAGCGCATAAATTATTATCAAAACATTAAATACGGGGAAACACAGCAACACAGAATAAATAACCAACGATTTACCAAAGCCAGTGCGCGGTCTAATTACCACTCAGTACATCAAAAAATAATTTTCAGTTAATTAAGGCTCCGAATTAACGGGCGGCATAAACAAGTCCTCATTACCCACTAATCTCCTAAACAAGAAGGAACAGCAGTGTTAAATAACCTTAAATATAATGGAGCATTACCATTAAACTGCTCCGCTTCGGCCCAAAAACCGCAACACGAAATTAATATAACAAAGTAGAGATAACTATGTATAATGAACGGGCTTGTAACAATAAACGCCTCCAGGCGTTGTTTTTGTTCGGGAATCCTCGGAGATAGGCACTATCTGCGCGGGGTAAGTTAGCCTTAAGTAAACATTATCTGACTTGCGATAGTCCGACCTCTCCCGACCTCGTCCGATCTCTCCCGACCTCACCCTTGCCGCTGGCCAAATTAGTTTTTAACACTAACATCAAAGTAGGCAATAACAGCGTTCGCAACTTGATGCGAGTTCCCAATTTGTTCTCTGTTTGTCAGTTCTGAACGTGTGTCCAATTTGTTAGTTTTTTCAGTCTTATCGGGACAGAAAATGGAGGATTAATTCTATTCTAGGTTGTTTTTTCATCTATTACTAACATTGCTGCAACAAATTCCACTTCACTCCACGAATTCAGAGAAAAACTTGGTAAGACGAAGTTGCATAATATGGCTCAAGAGACGGTTTGCAAGAACTGAAAAGTTTTAATTATATTATTACTCCTTGCATCAGTCTCTCTACCTCCTGCGTGGTTATACTTAGATGTTTCTTATAACATCTGAGCCGAGAGACTAGCTCAGTGTAGAAAATATCTAAGAAAGGAAAGCTTAGTAAATCAGTTACTTGATATCTCAGACGTTGTGGGCGAAACTGAGATAAATTTAACAATGATGAGGAAAATAAAGTTATTCTTGTAACAGGTGGCTGTTAAAACTGTAATTAGTTAAGTTCTTTCAGCTGAATTACAAGGTTAATTATTTAGCTATTTGGAGCTTCTCCATCTTTTATAGATTAATTACATAGCTAAAAATAAGTTATAAGACTCACATGGTAACAGTTGAACATTTTCCTCATTCATCGGTCGATTATTGAGACTTTGGAATTAAAGGCAAATTAGATCGCGATTTGTACACTTCATGGAAATTCTTACACTTACGGACCTAAAATTTCTATGAATTTTGTACTGTTAACAGGATAAAACCCTTCGATAAAAACGGATCGCTGAAGGAAACTATCCGTCTAACGTACTTTAAAAAACTGAAAGCAAAATTCAAATTGTATGTCAGCAACTCAGCACTGCATACGTACGTGAGGTTACTTACCATTCCCCACAAACATCGTACCTACATCTGCTACATTTTTGCTGACAGGAGCATAAAGTACTTCTAGATACACTTGTGCAGCTATGAATTACTGCCGCTACGTGGATGCAGGGATGCAAACACTAGAGGGGATCTAACTGGCACGGTTCGGTACTCCTCTAGTGGTTTATGACCGGATTGTGTTGTGTTAGATGCAAAACATGCAGTGTCAGTAGTAACGTAATCTCACGTGGGTTTCAAAGAGCAGAGAAATTAATGCACAACTAGCAAAATATAAGCAGGTAGCATTGTGGAACTTAAAATAAGTGCGTTTCTAATAATATGACAAAATCAAAATTGACATTGTTGTTAAAAAATTAAATCAATGACAAAGTTTCTGCGGTTTTCGAAAACGTGCTAGGTATATCTCAAGAAGAGTTGTTTATAATCTTGTTCAAAAATTTTTTCAAAGCAGATCGGAAGGTTATGAGGGAGACCTTTGCCCAGCAGTGGGACAAGATAGGTTAAAAATAGTGTTTATTAGGAAGCAGTGCTTAGTAAACACATTTTTCCTCTTTGGATATATTTTTCAAACAATTTACTATAAAAAATTAAAAAAGAAAACAGGTTGGCTGAACTCATTACAGATTGGATTACATTTGAAGGACACATTTCATGATTGAAAAAAATATACCAGTCCAAATACTATAGATTAGTAATACCTAATGGCATTGTGATTAGATTAATCAGATTGAATAATCCATTATCAATACATTCTTTAACAACACCAAAGCATTCATATTGATGTCTATAACTAAAGTTATTTATTCGGCCAAAGCATTTACATTTTTTATAGGTACCTTAGCTATAGGTCACAGTAATAGGGGTGTCGCGGTAGACCAAGGGTGTCGAGTCTGCTAATTATTAGTCAGAATGGCGCCACAATGGCGTTTCAATTGTAGTGCTTATTCCAACCATTTTTTACTGCTGAGTAAAAAATGGTTCGAAAATTGAAACGCCATTGTGGGGCCATTCTGACTAATAATTAGCAGACTCGACACCAAGCTATCCCGTATTTGAAATCTAATCGCTGGACTCTACGACTTAAATTGCGAGCAGTGTTAAATCCAACAACGCGTGTTTAATTAGGCATAGATTTAGATGTCGCAGTGTTAGTCTCTTTGACAGGGTACTCGCAGGCCGTAATCCAGCTTACATTCAGCACGTGTTATTATCACAATACGCAATCAGCCAACCTAAATTGCATGCCACTGCAGTCGCACAAAAAGTGTCAAATGTAGTTTTGGAGGAGGAGCTGAGGAATCCAAACTTAGGGACTTTAGAGGATCGTCTACCGAGCGCTCGTCCATATTAAAAGAGAAAACGTTTTCCTAGCCCTACATGTTATCCTTTTTCAATGATTTTTTAGAATGCTTCCTACACAGTAAAAAACTAGATTTATAGGTTTTCTTTTTTTCTAAATTTATAATAGTTTGAAAGTTACAGGCCCAAAGAGTTACTTTTGAAAAAAAGAAAACCTATAAACCTAGTTTTTCACTGTGTCAGAAGCATTCTGAAAAATCATAGAAAGGGAGTTTGTTGGTTTCATTTTAACACCCGCTCGCTGAACCGATTTTAATGAATTTAAGTTAGATTATAAATATAAAATGTTAGACGTAAACGAAGTCGTGGGCAAAAGTGAGTAGTCAAATAAATCCTATTCAGAATAATGTTAAGCTTTTCAGTTTAAAAAAATACAGGTAATAGGTTGTATGACACGCCTGTCATACAACCTCTTAATTTAACAGTCGCGTACTGAAAGGTAATGAAAATGGTTGAGAATACGGAACAAAATGTTCCGAATTTGGCACTTCAAAGGAATCTAATTAACGACATTTTATTTATAGTACGAGATCCGGTAGAAGAAATATATACCCTCATCTGTTATTTGAAAATGGCATATGATACACGCTAGATACTCTAAACGACAATATTTTGGTGATAGGTTGTCGGCCTGAATCGCGTACCGTCACTGTTAATTCATAAAAATGGTCTTCAAAAATTTTCGTTCCACTTCCCTCATCTGTTATTTAGAAAAATCAAGCATTAGCTGATAGAATATACCTCAAGGAATCTAAAAAATATAGGTTGTCGGTGTCTAACCCTGTCCTTCTAATTAGTTGTCGGGTTTAAACAGGTGAGTTACCTAGATAATATTCATCTGTTATTTAGTCGAATCAGATATCAAATGATAGATTATTTCATTGTGAATCCAACAGTATTTAGCTGTCGAAGCAAAACTGTGGCTGAATTTCGGTTGTCTAAATTTTAATCGTAAAAATTGGCCTAAGCGTTGAACAACAAATACAAGATAATGATGCAGGTGTGCAGTTCTGCACCCAGACAGGTCGAAAAGTGTTTGGAAGACTAGTTTCACTTCCTACTAAGGTCGCGGCAATAGTATTAAGTATTGTAAGCGAAACCGTACAGACAGGTCGAAAATTTTTACGAAGGGGCGCGCCAAAGTTCACCTAAAATTTAAACTCTGATAATTGGGAACCTGAAAATGTTCTTCCTAACATTTTTCATCCTAACAATCACGTTTCCTAACTACTCTGTCTCTAATTTTCATAATTCCGAAGCAACTTGGAACGAATTGAAGACAATTTTTATGAATTAACATAGACGGTACGCGATTCAGGCCGACAACCTATCACCAAAATATTGTCGTTTAGAGTATCTAGCGTGTATTAGATGCCATTTTCAAATAACAGATGAGGGTATATATTTCTTCAATGTATCCTAGACTATTACTGTTCAACACACAGTCAACAAGGGATAATTACTTTTTATATAGCTGTTAACAACTGCTTATACTTTTCACTACAAAAAAAAATATTTATTTAAGAAAATTATTTAATTCAATGTGTTTATAGGTCATTCTTGGAAAACACATAATGATTAGAAAACATAATCAATCTTATTATTAGGTATCTTTTTAATCATTTTTTTTTTAACCTTGCGTGGCTCTTGGATTTTCCTCTCTATCGTGATTGCGTTAACAAATATTAAAACTCACATACAGAGACACCCAGACCCGGAATAACTATTAGTGGGTCAACTATTTGTTCCGTGCGAGGTTCGAACCCACGACACGTTACGCAGCAGCAGTATAATGATAAAAAAGTTCATGTCCCACTATCATAAAAGTTCATTCAAATAAGGATACTTTTTTAAAACGTATAGGGTTCGTTATTTGTCCGAGTTTATATAAGGTAAATATATTATAACATCTTCACACAAATCTTATTTGACAAAACGTACTTCATCATCAGTCTATAATGTTCCCACTGCTGGGACGTAGGGCCTCCTCTCTGCGAGGCCACCCCCAAGGCCACTCCCAAAATATGAGTATTTAACAACACAAAGTAGGCAAAATAACAGAACACAGAAACAGTAAAGACAAAGTCAACTTGAAAAGCTTTCACATCATGAAATTTTAATTGTACCACAAAGAGTTACAGGACTCGCAGGTAACTCTCTACAGTTTGAATTTCGACGATAAATTAAACCGTTTGAATTGTTTCAGAGTGCTTACATCGACGTTTATTTCAATCTACTGAAAAACAATTACGATACAGTTGAAAAAAGCTTGTACTTTTCCCACATTGCGTGTTTGGTTATAACGTTAAAAAAACATATTCAAGAATCCTAGGCTTAGTTTTTTCTCCTTTTTTTATATTGGATTGAATATTGAAGCAGTTGCAATAAATTAATTTCACGCTTCACTTATTTTTTTTTTTTTTTTTTTTTTAGCGTGGTAAAATCATCAAATGAGTCCTCCCATCCCGGGCAGGGCGGGAGGGACTGTCAGACTTGTACTGACTAAAATCCACGGTGTCCTTCAGTAGCCCTTTATGTACCGGGGTCACGGTGAGGAAATAATCCCGCAACCCCGGCAGGCTTTGGCCCTCTGAGAGGGGGGGCCCCGTCATTACGCTGACGCTCTTTGAGGCGCGCGTGGGACACAACGCGCCGTCGACCCGGGCATGGTCCTTGGTCGGGCAGCGAGTTGCCCTTTACTCGCTGCCCGCATGCCCGCGCCTACGGTGGCCGGAGATCTTCAAGCGACGTCCGTCGCCGTGGGCGCCTACCACTGCGGCTGGGGCGGAGGGAGGACGTTGTCCTCACTCGCTCGCGGCCTGCCTCCTCCTTGACGAGCATTACTGCCTCGCAGAAGGAGCTGACCGCTTCCCACTCCGTCTCGCCCCGCAGCATGGCCGCAACCAATGCCGGGCGCGAGAGGTCTCCGCCTATCGCAGCCGTGAGGACACGTCGGTGCTCCGCCCAAGCCGGGCAGTCTTGCACCGTATGCTCCACCGTGTCCTCCGGGCGATCTTCGCAGTGGTGACACCCAGGCGTCTCCTCCTTTCGCATCAGCCACAGGTACCTCCCGAAACTTCCGTGTCCGGTGAGGACCTGCGTCAAGCGGTAGGTCAGGACGCCATGACTTCTCTCCAGCCACTCCTCAAAGAGGGGTCTTACCGCCGCAATTGCGGCGTGCCCGGCCTTCGGTCGCGACAGTCGTCCCCTCCATACTGCCCTGAGATCGCGCCGGAGCTCTTCCCGCCGCGCCTCGACTTCTCGAGGCAGCGGGGTTAGGCCCCGGCGCTGCGCCTCCACGCGCCACTCATAGACGCGCTGGTGGGCAGTCGCCTCCAGATCCCAGGGCAGCAATCCGGCAAGAAGGTTGGCCGATTTGCCGGCAATCGTGCGGTATCCCCGGATCATCCGGATAGCCATGACCCTCTGGCATGCGACCAACTTTAGTGGTCGCGTCCGGATGCTCGGGGCCCACACGGGGGCCCCGTAGAGGGCCATGGACCGCACGACGCCGGCGTACAGTCTACGGCAGGAGGCGTTTGGCCCGCTGAGATTGGGCAGGAGTCGCCTGAGGGCGCCTGCTGCCCGGTTCAGCTTTGGGGCCAAACTCAGGAAATGCTCCTGAAGTTCCACCGGCTGTCGAGGACGAGTCCCAGGTACTTCATCGTCCTCAAGACGCCGATGCGAACTCCTCCCACCGTTATGCTGTAACCCGACTGTGGCGCGTTGACGCGGCCATGAAAACACATGGCCGCCGTCTTGTGCAGCGCCACGTCGAGTCCCAACCGCCGGATCCTATCGACGACTGTCGCGACCGCTTCCGTCGCCACGTCGGCCGCCGCCTCGTGCGACTCTCCCTGCGCCAAGATGAGCGTATCGTCAGCGTAGCATACTACGCTGACGCCTTCAGGGAGGTCGCCGCGCAGCACCCAGTCGTACCCGATGTTCCACAGGTGCGGTCCCAGGACCGAACCCTGTGGAACACCGCACGACATCTCTCGCCGGTTCCACTCTCCCCGGTGACCGGGTTAGATGACGGCTCTGTCCGTCAGGTAGTCCTCGACTATGCGACGGAGGTAGGTCGGCACCCGGTAATACCGGAGTGCCTCCCTGATGCAACTCCAGGGCAGGGTGTTAAAGGCATTGGTGATGTCTAATGACACCGCCAAGACGACCCTGCCCCGGGCTACTGCATCCCCCGTCGTGAGGGCTCTCACGCGCGTGATGGCGTCCACCGTCGAGCGCCCCCTGCGGAAGCCAAACTGGCTCTCCAACAGGTTCGGGCCCACCCGGTTCAGGTGCCCGACGAGGCGGTCTGCAATTACTCTCTCAAAGAGCTTGCCCACCTCGTCGAGCAGCACGATGGGCCGGAATGCGGACGGAGAGTCCGCAGGGCGCCCGGACTTCTGGATGAGGACCAGTTTCCCCGTCTTCCAGCGAAGCGGGAACTGGCCCCTCCCCAAGCACGCGCTAAAAAGCCCCCCCAGTCGAGGACCGAGAGTCCCGAAGGCCAGGACCCAGGCTTACCAGGACCCAGGCTTCACCTATTTTGGCAATAGTCTGAAAATAATTTCTTTACATCTTCAAAACAAATAAATTGACGGTACTTAGTATGACCGTCGAACCATGTCTGTCTCGCGGTTTGATTAAGGGCTGATTTTTCAATAGCCAGATAACCTTTAACTGAGGAATAAAAATTGCGGTTTGACACCTTATATATAGAAAATATTTCAAACCGTTATTTTAATTCCTCAGTTAGAGGTTATCTAGCTATTGAAAAATCAGCCCTAAGTGACTTAAAATGTTTGTAAACGCACCTACATTACTTAAGTGTTAGGAAACTTACAAAAAAAAAAAAAAAAAAAGGGTTGCACTCCAGGAGTGCCGGTAGAAGTGAAAACTTTTTTGTTACTATGTTTTATTTTTAATTTGAATGACGTCTTACTCATTTTCGATCAGGGTCACGTGACCCTGACGCGAGTTTTAAATTTTTTACCCATTACAGAAAAAGTGTACAACGCCGCTAAAGAAGTTTTCACTTCAAAAACAATAATAGCACAAAATAACATCGTTCAAAACCTGTAACACTGTACAAGTTAATGAAAGCCTCATTGGCAAAAAGCCTCTTTATGCATTCGCTACAAACGATAATGCAAAGCAAATTAACATCGATAAAGATCCGAGATTTAATGCTAGAATAGTGACAATAACTTGTGCTATCACCTCGCATAACTTTATGGTCGGTTCCTTCGCAAATTGCAACCACAGTGTGTGTGAGTGTGTGTGCAAATGTACACCTGTGGGGTGTGGTGGTGCGCGTGGGTGTGTGCCAGTGTGTCTCATAATAATACCTGATATCAAACGTTTTATTCGAGTGAACAGTTCACTCTAGAGACTGTTCATTTCTGTGTCATTCCAATGATCACATTACGTTGGCAGAACTACATTAAAAATTAAAGTTCATCTGCTCCGTTTATTTTGTTTTTATTGTGAAAGATACCGAGTGCCGTTAAATAGTGCCACTAATTAAATGCCATAGTACCCATAGAATTTGCAATAATTATGGTAAAATAATTTGAATTGTCGTATTATCACGGTTCGTGAGATAAAGCCTGGTGACAGACGGACAGACAGACGGTCAGCGAAGTCTTCATAATAAATGAACGAAGAGTGAAACACATTTTACCACCGATTGTTCGAACGTGTCGTGGTTTGAACGTGCATGTGTTTCTGAACGACTTTACAATCTCATCTGTATCACCTGCTTCAGATAACTAGGCCTCAGGACATTCTTGTATAAGCAGCATCCTGTCACATTACACTGATTTATTTTGTAACGTCTTGTCGCCATTACGAGTCCTAATGGCAGTCTTTGAATTGTTGCCGCTTATAATGAACGAAGTTTTCAAACTAGGATATCATTTTAATAATTTACGTTTGTAGTTTGATGGTTTTATGAAATTCGGTTTAAATTATATTTCGCATTATTTTGGTTACTATAACAACAAAGTATGCAACACATTGTGGTAGACAGACAATTTGCATAACACCAAATATGTACGATTATTTTGATAGCAATAAATATTTTTGGTTATTTTAATTACGATAATAAAGCTTCGCAAATAAATAACTGTCAGAAAACATTTTAACGTTTATAAATATAAAATAATTTCCTTAAATGTAAACATAAAACAAAAGTAGCAAACTAGGCCATTTGACTTGTTGATATTATGATCAAAGTTGTGTACACCGTAAACCTTTTGGATAATAAAAGCTTCAAGTTAAGACCTCTGAATAATTCCGAGTCACAAACTGAAGATTAAGTAGATTCGGTGACATTACGGAAATGTTTAATAAGGACATTACTAGGTAGATGTATCCCTTAGCATTTAATCAATAATTTCAAAACGTTTTACCAACATCTTCTTCATAATTCTGATCTCCTAGTACTTTTTGATTTTCCCGTAAGAATACTTAGTGTGACAAAATAATAACAATAACAATAAGAAGTTTTTATCTGACATAGGAAAACACCAAAAACATTTGAAATGAATACTTCGCTAAATGAGACCGAATACCATATAGGTAGAAGACCTAAAACTTAGAATTATGTATTTAGGCAGTATACACCATATTATTAGACACCAATATACTGAGGCAATATTATTAACACCAATTCATGCAAACATTTAGTTTGTGAGTTTACAAAAACACCTACGTTTCAGAAACACACCCCCTTCAAAAAAGAACGATATGGCATAAAGTTTATCTAGGTTATAAAAATTCTATAGGTGGATGTATAGTTTTTCGGTCGCTAGGCATATTGCTGGCTGGTTGCCAGATCAAATACCAGTTCTGAGGCAGTGGATGCCTGCCTAGAGACGGGAACGACACTTAAATTTTAGATTTTTCCTACGTATTCGTGACGTGTTCCATAAAAGCATGAAGGTACCAAGTGTATTTGATACTATTTTTTTTGAACAGGTCCCAATTTTTTTGTTTACAGCCTCGAATAAACTTCTTATTTAAGTGGAAAGTTTTCTAAGGGTATTTACAGCATGCAATGGGGTGCTATGACAGGAAACCTCCACGTGCGCCCGTGTACTGGAGTTCCCTCTCGGATACGTCCGGGGGTAGACCAGTTTTTCGGGCCGGTGCACCCTGGGATGCGGGCAAAAACTCTTCCTTAGGCACTGTGTGCCTAAGTGGTCTCTTTGCCCGTATGCGAATAGCCTGTCGTGTGGATGCTCCAACGCGTGTCCCTCTGATCAGCAGAGGGCACAGCGGCGGAGCGGGCTTGCGGACGGTGAGTGATGGGTAGCTCGCCGTCCGACCAAGGACCAAGCCCGGATCGGTGGCGCGTCGTGTTTCGCGACAAATGCCTGCTGGGGTCGCGGGTTTTTTCTTAACCCAGGTTACCGTGGCCCCGGACAGTAAAGGGCATAGGAAGGAACACGGGTGGATTTTAGTCAGTAAGAGTCTGACAGTCCCTTCCGTCCCGCCCAGGGCGGGAGGACTCATTTGATGATTTTACCCCCTAAAATAAAAAAAGGGTATTTACAGCATCAGAGTTTTTTTTTGTCGTTAGGTAGACCCACTTCTGTGTTCACACATAACCCAGCACAAATCTAGACTACGTGCTGTAATTTGGAGTGTCCTGATTGAAAATAAGTGAGTATTGAACCTGTCTCTCGAACCTTTGAACCTCGTACCTCAAACTCAGGAGTCGAGACTGCATTCACAATACCAGCAAGACAGTACCTAAGTTCTAAAGCCTCGTTTAGACGGAGCAAGAACTCGCATGCGAGTTTCACTACACTACGGTATTTATTTGATCAACTGAATTCGTTGTACGAAACGAGTTCTTCAACGTCTAAATGAGGCTTTATTCTGTTTTTTAAACATACTAAGACACCATCATTAACTTAAAAATATTCCCACTGATAGGGAGTCTGGGCCATAATCAACCATGATGGCCTAGTGCGGATTAGTAGACGTATCATGTCTTCAAATTTTTTTCGGACGTCGGGTGCCCACACGATTTTTTCATTCACTGTTTTGAGAGCACTAATGAATTAATTACACAATACGCCTGGCTTGGTGGTACAACTAGTGAATTGGGGCCGATATCACGGGGCTTACTTTCCTGTTAATAATATAAGTACTTGACATACAATATAAGGCAAGAGCCACACCACTTTCATCACTCAATTAAATATAATTGCGTGTAAACTATCTTCAGTCCATATCGAGCGGTTGGAACCTGTCAGTAACGTAACACAGCTACTTCAAGCTATTCGGATGCAATTGTAATAATTGTAACGTTCCCAAGTCGCAGTGCACGGTTAGTGAGCTCGTTCTAACGTGATATGCAAATATGAACGTATAAATAAGGCTTTGGTTATAGGACAGGTAGCGTTTAGCGGGATTCTACTTTGGGACGATGAATAGTAAGTTAGTGAAGTCAAAACTGATGCTATGTTTTTTTTATCGTGGTAAAATCATCACATGAGTCCTCCCGCCCAAGGTGGGATGGGGGGAACTGTCAGACTCGTACTGACTAATGAGTGAATTTATCGATTGAAGAATTTTATTGTCAATGCATCATGCGTGTTTATTGGTTAAAACACCTTATGTGTGACGTGCTATAAAGCTTTTACTACTGGGAAAGTGGGTTGTATTATATTTAACAATAAAATTGCTACGAATAACTGCAAAAGTCTAAGAAATACGCCCCGCTATCCGCTCTCTTTCGTACACAGAGTTTACCCGCTTCTCGCTCAACAGTCTCGTAAACATAGTCTAACAACGACATAGTCCGACGAAACATTCTGTAATTGACTCTAGGTCTACGAGTAGTTAGCGCAGTAAAGAACGACAATAGAAAATGTCACTTTATCGCGTATGGACCGAAAGCCAAATACGACGACGACGTGTTGGCTAGGTCAGTCCTCAGGGGAGACTGGCAGTGGATAGGACTGTTACCTTATTTTTATTCTGCATATTTAATTCCTGCGGTCCTCAGCTCTTGGTTTAAAATCAAAATAACATCATCACACAGAATAATAATGTTTTTTTTTCGTTAAAATCTTCAAAGGAGTCCTCCCGTCCAAGACAGGGTGAGGGGGGCGGACTGTGAGACTCGTACTGACTAAAATCCACGGTGTCCTTCAATAGCTCTTTACGTTCCAGAGTCACAGTAATTCGACAAGTCCCGCGACCCCGGCAGGTTTTGGCCCTCTAGAGGCATGTCATGCCATCAGGGATTGGCATGTCCACCCCCATACACGTTCAAATTTGAAAAATTGGCAGTTTTATGCCGAATTGACAAATAGGCAGTATGGTGTATGGCTACCATTAGATCTAGAATGCTTGTAGATCGCAAATATACAAAATATTGTCCAATATGGAAACCGAAACCGCAGCGGCCTTTCGCTTATAATCACTGCACCAACCTTACCAGAGAGTAGTTGTTTACTGTAAAGAACAAGAAATTCCGTACTTGAAAATACGATAACTGTAAGTAAGCATGTGCAAAAACTTTACTGAGAAACGGCTTGTTTTTTTGGTTACAATAATATACAATGCAGTACTTATACCTATTGGTACAGAAACCATGAAAATATTTATCCTATTTCTAACTTTTGGCGCACCTATGTACTCGTATACCGATCCATCTTGAAATTCAGAAGCTGCCATAGGCTGCCATAGGCCACCTTTTATCCTGAAAAAGTACTGTTCCCAAAATAAAGTTATTAGATTAATACTAGTAGCTTCATCTGTTTTTGAATCATAATTGAAATATAATTCGCATCCATAGTTCAACGCTAAATTAACGCTAACGAAGCAGTAGGCAAAACCTAAATGACATAAAAGTAACCACTCCTATTCTTAAAATAAATGCCTTTTTAACTGAATATTTATTTATACTTCACGTTTTTTGTGAAGCAAATTAATTTTCTTATTCCATTGAAATATTCATCTCCGAATTTAAATTGATGTTCAAATGAAACCCACCTTTACTATGACGAAGGTTGAACTTAATTAAGTAGGTACCTAATATACTTAGTTACTCAATAATAAGAAAATCCTTGGACCGGACTCGATTGCCATCGAGCTCAAAGAACTTGAAACCTTACAAGAATTCGAATTCCTTATTAGATCGATAGCTACCTACAGATTTTTTTAATTATAAAGTACATCATACTACTTATTGAGCTTCTGGTACAGACGCTAGCACATCACCTAGTCACAATACATCAAAACCCCATCAAATATCAACCTTCTTCTATTATGATAGAGTTGAAAATCCATTGAAGATTGGGCTAGCTTGGTATCCTGGCGTCTGTACATTTTGTCCAGGATTACTCAGGCAGCTTCATGAATCTTTTCGATACCGTGCCTAAGTTAGTACATTGTACAGTTAAGCTTACTGTCTAGATATTACGAAGACTATATTTATGAAGCCAATTCAATCTCTATAATTAGATATTTAAAGTCTGTTTTTAGTTTGAAGGGATAAAGTTGAGTCTGATGTTGAAGGAAATGTGTGTTAATTAATTAAGTATAAAAATACGGTATTTTTAGAAAACACAAACATTATTAGGTAAGTCGTAAAACAAGATTCACCCACAATTTTAATTATGGAATCAGGCGATACGTTGCGGAAATCCATGACATTAAATATTTTTCATAATATTTAACAATTTTAGATATTATCGACAGATTCTGAAAATTTAGATTGTGATTTATATTTTTTATCAAAATCCAATGAAAGGATTGACTGAAAATGGTTTTATGACCGAAGTCGAAGCCAAAGACTAATGTTCTGTAGAACACATTACCATGAATTCTTAATTCATTGAATTACAAGCACTGGTTCTATTGTATCGAATCTTAGTTATTGATAAAATAATAAATGAGGTAATTTGATTTGTGTATATGACAAATACTTAACGAAATAGAAAAAAAAAAACAAATGATGAGTTTTCCAAAGCAATTCACCATCAGTTTTTTTTTTTGCATATACTACTATTTACAAAAGAAAATTTGAACTATGAAAATCCAAAAACAATTAGGATCTTTGTTATTTTGAGGAATTTAGTTTCAAAATGGGTCACGACTCATGATTCAACTTTGTCAATTGTACCTTCATGACAACACATTTAAAAAAATGACAGCTTGAAAACTCTATTGCTTCACACCGTGGTATAACCAAATAAAATAGGACAATTTTAGTTTAATGATACAAAAGTTTATTTAATGTTGATTGAAACCAACAATTCTTTGAAATTCGACATATATTGTATCAACATAGATGTTTAAATATACCGACTAGAATAATACTGAGAAAAGCTCTCAGTTGAAATAAAGACAGATGTAGTACCTACTCCATTAAGATAATATAATCGTTTTGTTTGAATAATATCTGCTAAGTGGATGGGTCGGGTTGCCATTTTATGTATTATGTTAGAATTTGAGGAAAATTATTACTAATGATTTGCTTCCTAATTGATTTTTGGAGAAAACTGGCTAATGGCTATAATAATATCTAGGTTTTGCCGCACACTAGGAATTTATCCTGTTTAGTGCGTGCGGTTACAAACATTTTAATTACATACACAAACACCTAGTGCGGGAATCGGTCCCGCTACACGTAGCGCACCAGTTAAACGCTCAGCCACTGCGCCAACCGTGCCGTCAAAGTATTTATGTACAAACTAAACGTTAACGTAAACAAGGTAGATTAAAAAAGACGAGTATTCCGAAAATGCTGCGACCCAGTTTAGGTTTCAACAATATTTTACAGTGTTACGTACTACGTTCGGTCCCAACAGCAATTTAGAACTCATTATTTATTTAAAACGCGCGATCCACACACGAGCGAGTCATGTGATTAATGATTCTGCTAAATACAATTTCCACACTAGTGGAGACTGGAGAACTGGGTTCTTAAAACGCCGAAGTGGACGGCCAAGTGCCGAAATTTGGGTCAAACGACGGCCTGTATCGCAGACTCTTCTCCGACCAAATGTCGCACCTCATTTTCCGTCACTTAGCACCGCGCCGGCTTATATTAACAGAAAACTTATGTACCCCACTACATCACACTTAAAGTCAACTTTGTGTTGTAAGTGGGAAGGCCACATTTCCAATACAGCTGCAAGGCATTGTGGGGCAGGAAAAATTAAGGCACTTTCTTTGAACGCCCAGTTTTGATGAGTAGCACCAAAGAACTGTGTTTTTAAGAGTCTTTAATACCTATGTATGAAAAAAGCTACAAAGGTTTTAATATTCCGACGGTGTAACGTACTTCGGGTGGAGTGGCGTTGGGTTCCCGAAGTTGCAAGTGAAGGGCCGGCCGTAAGGACATTTTCTGCTCAAGATACTTTTTATCCAATTGTTAGGAAGCGACGACAGAAGTAACAGAATATGGGTCTCGAGGAAATTCTGCTTGTTTACGTTACGTTTTTAATACCTTTCGTGTCAATTTGAAGAGAAAAAACTTTAAGAACAACAAGGATTACAAAATTCTTGGAAGCTTGTTGAAAATATTTAAAGAACTCTGTTGTACAACATAATACAGGAAGAAACGAAGGCTTTTACAAAAACAAATTAAGAATTATAAAAGAGAGTAGAGTAAAAGTAATAAAAGAATAAGTGACTCACATCTCCACCACAGTATAAATAATAAGTAATAGGTTCGACTGCGAAAGTACTTCTTTAAACTTAATAAAACAAGTGCATTACCTACAGCTTTACTCAAAAGCATGCACTAAAATCGTTACAAATCAAATACGGATACAAAATAAAATCAAAGCAGTTAGGTGTTAGTAAGTGCGACATGAGTATCCATGTTGGTTTAGTCGTTCGCTCAGTGCTAAGAAAACACAGCTAATGGAGACATGCGGTTGTGCCTGTACAAATAACCGACATCCTGACCTAAGGAGGGTATTATTGAATCTCACGTTTAAAGCTGGAAGGATCGTGACTTTTTGGCTGACGAATTTTTTTTTGTTATTTATCTTTGATTGTTCTTACGAGAGGTAACGACTAAGGGATTTCACCGATTTTGATATTTCTAAAAGCTTAGCATAAACTAGTTTTACTTATACCAGGAGCAACATTTTGGGCACACCGCAACCGCGGCGATAAGACCCCTAATTAAGGAGTGGTTGGAGAGTCACGGCTTTCCCACCTTCCGCCTAACGCAGGTCCTCACCGGACACGTGTGCTTCGGGAGGTCCTATTCTAATAATTCTTTATTATATCGTCACTGGAAAGGCGAAAACGCTAAAGCGCCAAAATACCTAAAATGCACGTTTCACTTTCAGGAAAATGTTTTTGTTAGAATTGTAAATATTTGCAAATGGTTGAGTTCATTATCCTCTGTTAAGCTAACTCTTACTCATTCTAGCCCCATATTTTTTGCATCTAAAAAAATAAATACAGCTCGTAATTATTGTTGATATGTATGTGGTTATTTATGGAAAACAATGTTACTTCATTTTATTATAAAAAGAACCTTCTTTGTAGTCTCATAAACTAGAAAATTAATAAACGACGCAATATTTCATTAATTTAGGCAGCTCTCTTCGTTATTATAAATCTTATTTACTTTCAAAGAAAAAAATGAATTTTCTTACCATTCCTTTATTTAATGTTGAGATTGCTCATATAATTATCATAGATAGATATTAAATTTGTTAATATTAAGTTTAAATGAAAGCGTTTTGCAAATATATAACTGTCACTGTTGCTAAGCTGTCTATTAAAGTATAATATCTGGTTGACCGAGCTTTGCTCGGTTTTTAAAATGTCTATATCTTGGGAACCGAACTTTTCTCGAACCTGGGACCTTGATAAATCGATTCCTTGAGCCGAAAAATCCCTAATCTGTAACTTTCATGAAAATCCTTGGAGCCGTTTCCGAGATCCTGATTATATATAAATATACAAGAATTGCTCGTTTAAAGATATTAGATAAAGTTCTATGTTTGGTTCCACCATGATATTGTTGTAGCTTTTGAAAATTATTATTCATAATGCAACTCGTTGAAGCTTATAAACGCCAATAAGCTGCAGGCAAGTACCAAGGTGTTCTCCCTCAACACCCTCGACATCAAATACAAACAACACCACATAATTTTCGGCGTGTGGCGTTCGTGCAGAAATAATTCAATCATCCAACAAAAAGACGTAAAATATAAACTGCACTTCGAAAAATTGTTTAAATTCAATAGAGCGGTACACAACAAACCTTTCGCCCCCGATGTCAGTCAAAAAATAAATTCGCCATCCACAGCCATCGCTACTTCCGGTAGGTTCTGGCTAGCGGCTTCCGGCATCGATCGTCAACGGATACAGCTATTGACCCCCCATAATAGTGCCGGCGGCTGTTACACCTACACCAATATTGCTTTACTCTTTGCCAAGCACAGACCCTTAACCAAAACACTCTATCGCGTTAACAATAAGAACGATAATCCCCCGGCAATGTCCTCCCCTATGTGACAAGTTGTGCGTTACGCGTCGTGAAAACTTTTATAATACCGTTGTTATGTGCTAGTAGGCACACCATAGGTATCATTTTCGCCTGCAACTATCGTGTGAGCAAGTTTGTTGTGGCTGTGTTATGAGATTGCTCGATCACGTGCTCCAAAGATCTCTATAGGGTAGAATGTGGTAGGTATCCTCGGTAGAACGTGCAGCATCTGTGAACCTGCTCTGGTTCCCGGTATTACCGGCAAACGAACGACTGCGAGTAACAGCCATTCGGGGCTTGAAACTTTGGAGCCCTAGGGGTCCATAACATTCGTATTTCTCAGGAAAGCCGTTGTTATTTAGAACAGAAAGCCAGATACGTCTTAGAATGGGATATTGGACTACCGAATTCAGCAAAACTAACTTTGTTGAGCAGAGTTTACATTGAAGCCAGAATTTAATATTACAAGAACTGCTGTATCTTTTATCAGAGTTGCGATTGCTTTATTTCATAAGAATAATAGAAAGTAGAAACGGTATAGTATCTACGTGGTATAATTACAATAATAAAAGTATTGCTACATTAATTGAGTTCGTAATAATCATTCATATTTATGGCACAGCATGAGCTAATATTTCGATGACCCCATAAAACCGTACTTCCAATAGGAATAGAAAGTAAGTGTTACGTAACTGAAAAAGTAACTGCCGAATTTCCCATTGAATTTCCAACTCTTTCTGAAGCAACGCCGTCGTCCTTCGAAAACTAAAGTTTCCAAAGAAATATGTGAGACGGAATCTCTTGGCGCGGGTCGTTGGGTCGCGTGTCAGTTCCCGGCTAGACGTAAAATTAACAAGCCTTGCACCCGACCCCGTTTGTATCAGCTACCTTCTTAATTACAGTGCCAGTGTCTCTGACTTCACGGTTTGCTTGTCTTAAGTACTTTTGACTTGCTTTTACGTAAGTCGGGCCAAGTAAGAAGGTGTATAACGGGATTTTAATTTTATGTAGTTCAATTTCAGTTCATAAATATTTCAAGCACTTCACTATTTATTTTAGATAGTTGCAAAGATAAATAAAGTAACCATACAAATTATTACATGAAATAAACGAAAGTAAGTCGTGAAATAGCTCAGCTATATTACTATAAGAAAAATAAAAATTATCTTCCATCATCTAATCTGTCAACGAAATCTAATAATCACAAAAGTCTAAACCGCGAACACAGACCATTAAATACACTTACAAACTCAACTAAACACACTTTCAACCAGATTAATATCAGTCATTAATCAGAAATCTATTTTCTGTGTGCCAACACTGGGTGGTTTGTCCCCGCACTAATTTCCCGCGCTAATAAGCCGTGAAGGAATCGGCGCGCGCGCCGCCCACGTGGCCACCGGATATACCGACCGCGCAATATATTAGGCCTGTCGTGTCGTAGCCATTGCCTTTTTGCCCTTTTAACCGGTTATTTTGTACTAAAGCTCACATCATATTGGAATTTCCTTTTGATGAATAAATGTTTTTATTAAAAATGTGTCGAAAGAGATCGTTTATAAAAATAAGTGGAGCATATCCGTATCGTGTTTTCTGTTTTCTGTGTTCATCTGCTAATCCCTATTAAAGACGTAAATTAATCCGTTAATCTTTTTATTTACAAGACAAACTTCGACTTCAAAGTGTAGATACGAGACAAAAATATTTAACGTTAGATAAAAACACAAAAATGAAACTCTTTCCGCATGTTTTCTTCCTACTAATACTATAAATGTTTGTGAAGATAGATAGATTAATGGATTTTATGAAAACGTGATTATTGATATTCATTATACATAGTTTTAACCTACATTACATGAGATACTTTTTCTACCGGATATGACGTCAAGATACCCTGGGATAATTTACGAGATTTACGCTGGCAACAGCTAATAGGTACTACTAGATAATGTACCTACTAGTAGCTCCTTTCTAGCCATATTTTTCTACTCCTTTCATTCAATATACACATACATGTACAGAGATATCTCTAGTTTGTTATTACAATAACTTGTCCAGTAATTCCCGCTGCTATTTCAAGTTGATTGTTGGCATGTGAAGTGCAGCCGTGGCTTCAGTGACGTAGCCTTTACCGTGTTCTCGGTGACGCGTGCGCTTCCAGACGACTGAGCATACGTCACTTGTTTGTAACACAACTCATCACCTGCATAGATAACGATTGAGAAAATGCAATGGCTGTTTTGAAAAGAGTTTTTGACGCTTGTTCGTCGTAAACTCTTATCTATGAAATGTTTATTAGATTTCAAGGGTTCCATACCACCTACACTAATATTACAAAGAGGAATGATTTTTATTTTTGTGTGAGTAAGTTTGAAATTAATACACTAAAAAAGTACTTTGCCGATGTCAATTTTTTTATCTTTAGAAAGGTACATTCACCGTGAGTACATAGGCTATACATATTTATTGCTAGAAAAGATAACTACATCCGTGCGAAGCCGACGTGACACGCCGCTATAGTCATCTATGAAAACGGTAATAAAAAACATGTTAGTTGTTTGGGATAACACAACTCAGCTTATCGCAGTAATCTGAAGGATATGTCCTTGTGTGTCCTGATTATGCCTTTTCCCAGGTCCTTTGCCTTTCTTATCCATTCTGTCCCAAACACTTTCTTAAGGTCGTCGGTCCATACGCAGTCTCCATTCTAGGACTCGTCTAGTCCTCCGACCATCTGTCACAAACTGACACTGCAGAAGCCAAAACTCAGAACAAAAATGCAACAAAATGAACAAACAGATTTGTCAAATACACAGCTCAGCATTCACCAAACATTTCACAAAAGCCCAAACAAAATTGTAATGACAAATAAAGGATTATTTCAATCCATTACAAATGCATATGTTCTATAATTTATATCGTAAGTACGACAAACAATATAGCACTCATGAACGTCAAATTAATTACAAGCGGACCAGTATATCTTGATAGTCTGTGGTGGCGCTAGTAGCAATGGCGAAGTGTCAAAATCAGTACTTTAAACTTTTAGTTCCTCGTTTCGCCGTCTGTCAAGATATAATGGACTTTCCACATGCTGTGAAGCGCCGACCACCCGCGACTCCGAATATGATTAACAATCGCTCGTAAATGATATAAATATGAGAGCAACATTTATAACTTTAGTTTGAATTGATTATTGTAGTAACACGAGAAATAAACATTAACACTGTTCTTTGTTTCACTTTCATGTTTAAAACATTGTGTTTCTTCTTTCTCAGTAACTGAACGAGTACAAAATAAGATAAACATTTTACTAAATTTTAAACGTGAAAGAATGGATGGATTAAGGCATGTTTGGATACTCGAATCGGCGACATAACGGCTAAACGGACCTAGATGAAATTTAGAGTTTTCAAAGAAATTCATAAACACAGAGATAGATAAATGTGTGTAGATAATACACACATAGTCTAGAATAACACTTAAGATGTTCGAATGGAATGTATTGCGAAACAAGTTTTTATCCCCAAATGCTACTTCGAATCTCGAATGAACGATTTGTCGAATATTTTTTTTGTTGATGGACTGCTCTTTGAAGAAAGAGCGAAGCGAGCTCGGAACTTGGGGCACCCCGACTCGGACAGGTTGGGTTAGACGAAAATTATCTTATGATATTAAATCTTTTATCCCGATGTTATGCTCCGGTATGGAAAATGGCCGACGCACACAAAAGCTACTAGTCTCAGATCAAAGAAATAGGCAGTTAGAGCGCACAGTGGTTCCACCAAAGTTAATATAAAATCAAAATCGAATACAAAGTCGCGACAGTACCAAGCTACGCGTCGTACCTAGCTGCGCGTCGTTGTTATTGTTTGCCAAAATATGCCACGTCACGTGTCTTTAACCATTGTAACAGTTACGTTCAAAAACAAAGAAAACCTTATGGAATGTAATTCGATTTGATTTTGTATTAACTTTGATGCACTCGCGTGTTCTGAGCGTTCTATCTGCCTATTTCTTTGATCTGAGCTACTAGTGTAAAAATAATAAATTAAAGATATTATTTTAGAGACAGGTAGCTAAGTACAATGACACTAATTTTATAAATATAACAGTTGTAGGTCGTTGTAATGAAAGACATTGACCCTCCAGGTTTTTGTAGCTAGTTTCCGTTGGAACCTCGCTCCAATGAGCCACAAGTAATTGGCAAGTTTTGTCCCTGCCTAAAACATGCTACATCACTCGATAAGTTGAAGGAAATTAGAATTCCGCTTAAGACCGACAATTTGTGCAAAAAAAAAACACAGTATGTACTACAAGTTGCTTTCGCATTATACGAGTACGTTTTAGTTTACATTTAACTAAACTGGTCCTATTTTATGCCTTTAACTGACATACATAATATGATCTGGTTTTGCCTTGGGTAGAGCTGAAGGGACAGTCAGACTTGTACTATCATAAATCCTCGGTTTTCCTTCCAAAACAAAAACCAAACCCCCCTCTAAGATGGGTCCCATAAGATTGCAACTCTTTGACGCGGGTGGAACACGATGCACCGTCGCGTCATCCCGGGCATGTTCCATGATCAAAGGGACGGCGAGTTCAACTCCCATTACTCGCCGTCCGGATGCCCAAGTTCGACCTCTATCTAACTGTGTCTAGGTGAAAATACAGGAATGACGGGGCTTTAGAGGGCCAAAGCCTGCCGGGGTTCGGGACTCATTCCATCACCGTGACCCCGGAACATAAAGAGCTATTGAAGGACACCGTGAATTTTAGTCAGTACAAGTCTGACAGTCCCTCCCGCCCTGCCCGGGGTGGGAGGACTCATTTGATGATTTTATCACGTTAAAAAAAAAAAGGCGAAAGGACAGACGCGATCTGAGGACACGGCACTGAGTTCTACATAATTATTTTATCTATAACCAGTCGCTAATATAACTACTACTAATGAGCTTTTACTGAACAATAGTTACATAGCATAGTAATATGTAAACACTAGCACTACGCCCGCGACTTCGTCCGCGTGATTTTCGAACGTTGCCTTTGTGAATTTCTAGTCCCGGTCACCCTCTATACGGGATACTGTTGTAAAAACTAAATCAACATTCAACAAAACCGAAAAAGCCCCTTAGGGGTCGAATTCGGCAACTCGCTGCCCGACCAAGGACCATGCCCGGGTCGACGGCGCGTTGTGTCCCACGCGCGCCTCAAGGAGCGTCAGCATAGTGACGGGGCCCCCCTATAGAGGGCCACAGTCCTGCCGGGGTTGCGGGACATACGTATACCGCGACTCCGGCACACAAAGGGCTACCGAAGGACACCGTGGATTTTAGTCAGTACAAGTCTGACAGTCCCTCCCGCCCTGCCCGGGGTTGGAGGACTCATTTGATGATTTTACCACGTAAAAAAAAAAAAAAAAAAAAGGGGTCGAATTCCGCAAAACCGTCTTAGTGAGCATTTACATCTTAAAAAGAAACCCTCGCAAAATTCGAGACGCCTAGCACTTGTAGTAAAAGGTTTCGCACAAACTATCAAACCTCTTTGGGGTCGAATTTCGCAAAATCCCGCCATGGTGTGCATCTAAGTCCTATAGGAACCCGGTGCAAAATATGAGACTCCTCGTACTTGTAGTAACAGAGTTTCATACAAACTGTCAACCCCAAAAACAACCTCTTAGGGATCGAATTTCGCAAAATTTGGTGAGCATTAACATCTTAAAAAGTTCCACCATCCAAGATTTGAGATGCCTAGCACTTGTACTAAAAAAGTTTCATACAAACTATCAACCCCAGAAACAAACCCTTTGGGGGTCGAATTTCGTAAAATCCCGTGATGGTGACCATCTACTTGCAAAATAGAACCCCTATGTAAAAATTTGAATCTCAAAATTATCAACCCCAAAAACAACCCCTTAGGGGTCAAATTTCTCAAAATTTCCACCTTGGTGAGCATTTACATCTTAAAAAGTACCACCATGCAAGATTTGAGACGCGTAGCACTTGTACTTAAAAAGTTTCATACAAACTATCAACCCCTAAAACAAACCCCTTAGGGGTCGAATTTCGCAAAATTCTGTCATAAGTAACTCTTACGTCCTCAAAAGAACCCGTATTCAAAATTTAAATTTCCTAGCACTTGTAGTTACGAAGTTTCATACAAACTATCAACCCCAAAAACAACCCTTTAGGGGCCGAATTACGCAAAATCCGTTCTTAGTGCTCACTTACGTGGTATAAGGAGGGTTTATGCCAAATTTCAAGTTTCTAGGCCCAGCGGTTTGGGCTGTGCGTTGTCAGATCAGTCAGTCAGTTTTGAATTTTATATATATAGATAATACAATTCACAGTGACATTGTCGGTTTTCATTCATTTCGCTTTGTGCTGCGTTTCAGTGACCGCAGCCTTTCACATAACACCGAACTAATCCAATTGATGTTTATAGCATTGTCGTGTTAAATTTAAGCCTTTTTATACACACACTGCTACCTATTTCGATATCTATTCAGTGTAAAAAAACTTTCAGCAATAACTGTGAAGGAAAAACTACCTTTTAAAAAAAGAAACAAACCGACGAAACCTCGAACTGAAAAGCAAAAAATAAAATTTGAGGCGGCGCCAAACAAACAAACATACTCGTATAAATTAAATTAACTATTTGAAGAGCAGAATAGGTCGTCGCCTTGTAGTGGTTGAATAGCTCGTCGTAGCGTTGATTCATGATTGTTTCTTTGGCGCCGCCTCAAAATTTATTTTTTGCTTTTCAATTCGATGTTTCGTCGGTTTGTTTTTTTTTTATTTTTTACTTTTGAGTTTCCTATCTCGTGTCAATTTCTGTAACTAAAAAAATGTTATTAGTTTTTTTTTTTTAATATGTATGTCGGATATATTATGATTTTAAGCAATGTTCAAAAGGCTAGAAGCCATGCCTGAACTTCGGACTTGTCTATTATGTCAGTCTATGTGTCTGTCAGTAGTGCGCTCGTTCTAGTTGTTGAGAGACGGCGCCTGTGCCAAGTCGTGCACACTGATTGATAAAATAATACTCTGGGCAGCAGTCTTCGATGGAATCCACTGGATTCTGCGACATGTATATTTTTTTTTGTTAACTGTTGACGACCTCCTATACCTGCTTTCTGTCTTCATTCTCAAACTCTCAACGACTGTTATACTCCAGCTACGTCTAAAGTTCTCATCAAGATGAGTGAAATGAGCCCAAATACTTACGATATAATTCGTTTACTGTCAGAGTCAGACAGTCCGTGTTTAACTATATAAATGATAAACATCGGTTGAATACTTGCCTAAAACTGTCAACTGCAAAGCGGCACTTCATTTTGGCCGTTTTGGAGTTATACAGCTTGACATAAAAATGTAGAAAATCGGAAGTCGACACTGTCTTCGCGCTACCAGCACTTTGAATGATTTTATTTATTTTTTTTTCACTTATTACGTTAGTTTTATGGCACAATAATAAATCTAACAAACCTGCGGTCTTTGTTTACATCAAATATCAAAGATTTTAAAACGCTGTCAGAAATAAAAATTTTAGTTCCGTTTCAATCCATTCTGGCCAAGCTGTACTTACTTTTTTAGACCAGTGTTCAACAGATGTTTTACTTCTTGTGGTAAATCATGTTTTAAATTGTGTAGGTTTTTTTTGTAATAGCTATTGTATTTGTGTAATAACGAAGAATTAATGCAAGCAATTGAAAACACTGTAGCCGAATCATGAATAGAAATCATTTTCATCAATAAAGGTGAGTGGACAGAAATGGCTGCGACCCACAAAATTGAGCAAGCAGATATTTAGGTCGAAACTGCTTCTATTTCATTTACCAATAACCAAACACTATACAATCGAACTAAATAAACATAAACAGCGTTAATAGATACACCCGTGGTCGTACTATCACAATACAAAAGGAGACGATACAATTTCAACAAAGCGATAAGTACCACTCTATTTTTAACCGACTTCAAAAAAGGAGAAGGTTATTTTGTTTCGAGGTTTTTTTTCCTTCTGGCAATTGAAAATCAGAAGGAATTAGTGTTAAAATTCTCAGACGCTAAATCACCTGCGGTGTGAAATATTACAATCTTAATTTTAATGCAGCCATGATTTCAGTGCGTCATAATAATATCGAGTGCCACTATAAATCGGAAAATTTCAGAGAAAAGAGCCAAAAAAAAATGTACAAAGTTTGTAAAAGTAACAGGTGTTTTAAATACAAAAAAAAAACTTGGATTTGTTTGTCCTATAAGCTATGAGATTTAGTAGTACCTACCTAAGTACCTGGGAACTTTTTATATGTTCGAAATATAGATTCTTCAAATTCACAAGTTTACTATTAAGCTCAATGTTCTATAAATATAGTTAAATAATATTCCACAAAAGAATCTAGAATTATATTCAAAGTTTTCATAAGCCAAAGTTTCAGTAGCAATTGCCTGCGGGTGTTTGAAAATTTACTCGATTATTACAGTTAATTTTGTGGTTACAGCCTAAGTTAAACTATAGGGCGATTTGTTTATATAACTAACAATAACAAGATACTTTGCGAAGTATAATAGTTTGTTTACTATTTAGGCTAAGTTAAACAAAACGAACTAACAGCAGTAAAATAATATTAGGATTTGGAACCACGAACTAACCGTTACGAAGCCGCGGTTTACCTAATGCATGCAAACTCGTGTACTCCGGAGTCAATATTTTGTTTATATAACCAGAACCACGTAGGTATGGAGTTAAATAACATTCGTTAGGTTTTCTTCTGTGCGGATGGTTAGCAGTAGCAGTTTTCATTAGTGAAGTTTTTCATAACGTGAAAAAAGTTGTTTAAGTGTAAAAGTTGTAATTGAAATTCATGATTGATGTTTTTCAATCAACACAGTTAAATTGCATGCATTTTTTTTTTGCATAAACTCGTTAGCCAAAAATATAGATTCTACGAATATCACACTAAAATTGCTTCAGCTTATTGCCAATCACCCAGATTTCACTGAATTTTGCACCCCTTTCACAAGATTTTTTTATCCAAGTTCTGTTTTTTTTCTTCAGATTTTCGCATGATTTCACAAGACACCACGTAAAAACATCACTAGAAAATGGTGAAAGAAGAAAATGAAAACATTTCTAGAGCTATATTTTATTAAAACGGTTCTATTTTCTAAGCATTACAATGTGAAGTAGAGCCAATATAAGTTTATTTTAGCTCGCGACAGTCTGTCTGAAGTACCCATGTCCTAGGTACAGTTTCATTATGAGGCAGACATTGCAAATACCAGGAATACCCACCCGCTGTATGTCCTAACAAAATGCTTTAAAATGAACATTCTTTTCGCTAAAATATCCCTGTAATTAATTTTAATAAATAAGCCTGAGTGTGCATTGTTAACAGGGGTAGGTATGAAGGATAATATTATGGTACAACAAGATTAAAAAGGCTACAATTTCTTGCCTTGAAACATTTTATTAACCCTCTCTGGGGTCTGGTGGTTTTTCACGAAAAGGCTGATTGTAATTAGACTTTCCGAGAAATCTATGAAATTTTATAATTTCGAAGAATATCTCTCAATTTTTAAAGGGTGTATTTTTTGTGCCATTACTCGCCATTTTCCCACTTTAGTTAGATTGATTTTTTGAGAAAAGAATATTAACTAATCAAATTCCTTTTTCTTTATAAAGCGTTAAAACACCGAATGAAACAAGCAATTAGCTTGCGGTTTAAAATGAAAATAGTAGATGTTCTCATGGTGTTTCCCAAGAAATATTTAACGACTGTGTCTATTTGTTGCACGAATAAATGGTAATTATAACCAGTTGTATTGCTTTCTTCAGAAATCATGTTCGCGATGGCTTACATTTTACCGAGAAGCTTTTTCACCTACCAATTTAGGCATATAGCATTGTAATTTTATGATTTAAAATAATTATGTATCTCAAAATTATACAGTTGACTAACTGAGTATTTGTGATTCTTAGTCGTTTTTATATTATATTTAATTGGATCGAAATTCAGATTACTTCTTTCCTTCACTTCAACCGAAATACTAAAATTCCACAAATTAGTACTAAAGGGAAGAGAAGAAAACTTTTTGGAGTCTACAAATTAGGCCCCATTAAAATACTTTCAAGAACATAATGGTATTATTTTATCAGTACAGAAAACTTCATACATAGCTCACGGCGATTTTTCCAATTTCAGTTCCATTCCACTAGCGAATTGGACGCGTCCGTCGAATCGAAAAGGCTTGTTGAAAATTTACATATGCTGGAAAATAGATATATGTATGGCGAGCTCAGTCGGGTGGAGGCAATCAACCCGACGCAAATATCACTGGACACTGTTCTTATTTACATTCAAGTTTTAAATAAACAATTGCTTTAATTGCTGACTATTTACTCGTAAAAAATCCAAATATATACTCGGATAAAGCTCTCAACATTCGACCACAGTTTAGTATTTGTTTTTTATTTATTAATATCTCATTTAGAAGCAAAGACTCGTTATTATACTAAGTTAAATAACACTGATTACAGCGTTCTTCCATTGACAGTAACGACTTGTGTAATACGAGCCATTTAGCAATTACGAATGAGAAGGAGTAACGTTTGACTGGGGAACATAACAAAAAGCCGATTGCTCATACCCATATATTAAGTTAATGGGTTCTGGCACTAAGCACGCCCTTGACTTTAACGATGCGGCAGAAGAGGCACGAATAAATTTAAATTGGTCGGGCGTCGGGCCGGCCAGTGGTCACTCAGACTCTCACAATGCGATGCAGTTTAATGCACACGTTCACATATACATCAACTTATTATTGCTCCACAAGAATTAAGAGCGCACCTACGTCGTCCATCACTGTGCTATTGACCATTGAAAAGCTTGAATTTGTATGTAATCAGTGTTCTGTGAAAGCAAAAATTTGCAAGTTTTGCCAGTACGGGCACGCCGCAACCGTGGCGGTATAAGACCCTTCTTTGAGGAGTGGCTGGAGAGGCGTCCTACCGGATGACGCAGGTTGTCACCGGACACGGAAGTTTCGGGAGGTACCTATGTCGGAAAGGGAGGAAAGAAACGCCCAGGTGTCACCACTGCGAAGATCGCCCGGAGAACACAGTAGAGAATACGGTGCAAGACTGCCCGCTATTAAAGGACACCGTGGATTTTAATCAGTACAAGTCTGACAGTCCCTCCCGCCCTACTGGGATGACTCATTTGATGATTGTTCTGTTAGTTCTATTAACATCATCAATCAACTAAACGGATTTACATGAAACTTCGTACACAGATAGTTTATAACCTGGATTAACACATAGGATATTTTAATTTGATTGTATCTTCCCGTGGGATAATTTTCGAGTCGTAGAAGGCAAAGTCATTGCAACAGCTTTTTAGTATAGTTTATTTAAGGAGGAAGCTTATAGGTTATATGACATCACGCTACGACCAATAGGAGCTGAGCAGCGGGATTGAAACCAGAAGGAACAGCGGTGAAGACTTACGTGATAAGTTTGTCAATGGGTACGGTTAGCCGATACAACAAAAGAAAAATGGCGAATGCTGAATAGCATAGGCTGAAACAGCTGTCAAAATGCTTCACTCTCGTTTGAACTCAGCATGGTTACAACCGATAATTTAGTCAGCATAGGCTGAATGCTGTTCAACATTTTCGATTTCAGTACAGATTTTGTTTTGGCTAACCGTACCCAATTTTGGCAAACCACGTGGCTGCGTTGTGGTATCCGAAGCACAGTCCCATCATCACCATGACGTGAAAACTATTTACTTTAAACACAGTTTTTCTTTAATATTTCTGAACTGTTGGATTTCAGGAGAGATAAAATTCTAGGGTTTATTTAATCAGAAAACCTCAAGCTTTTAATAACAAAATGTTGAATGACTAAACAAATGGCGAATGCCAGGCTGAAAATTTTTCACTCTCTTGAACTCAGCATGGTAACCCTCTTCATCTATATAATCCCAAAATTTTCGAACAGTATTAATTACCTAATGTTGGCGAACCACGTGGCTACGTCGTGGTATCCGAAGCACTGTCCCATCATCACCATGACGTGAAAACTATGTACTTTAAGCACAGTTTTTTTTTTAATATTTCTAAACTCTTGGATTTCAGGAGAGATACAATTCTAGGGTTTATTTAATCAGAAAACCTCAACATTTTAATAACAAAATGTTGAATGAAAACAAATCTCAGAATTTTTCACCTTACTCCTGTAACCCTCTTCATCTATATAATCCCAAAATTTTCGAACAGTATTAATTTTTGTTTATTATTTTTGTTTCATTAAGCTTTATCTAATCAATGTTTAAGCCTTTTATAATTAAGCTGGACGACTGTAGACATTTTTTTTTTATTAGTTTATCAGGAAAAGCTCGTACAATAGTCGCATGCTGATATTAAAATGTTGGAGGAAAGTTACAAACCACCAAGTTTGTGACACCAAAACTTTTTTATTTGGATTTGTTTGTTGAATTAATTAATTATGCGATCGAAACTAAAAAAAACTTAATAAATTCTGCAAACTGCTAGAACTTCCTAATACAAACCATAGCAAACATTTTTTTATGTAGGATATTGTTCATGCTTTTGTGTAAGGAAAAATTGTGAGGGAAAAACACAAAACACAACAGGAGTTGTAGTTCCCTGCCTTGTTAAGTGATTATGCATGATGCATCACACCCTGTATTACTAGTCCATCACATAGCCATCATACATCATCCCGTAACGTAATAACTTATGAATAAATAACACAGGCGCTAAATACACCGCATGAAAGGGTCTAAAAATATGCGGCGGAAAACTCATTTGCCTGTTCTGTTTTTAGTCTGTGGCCGTGTCAAAAGTTTCAGCAGTTTCAAATTTATTTTCAGTGATTGGACTTTTTTAGATAAAGTGCTTATAGGACAAAAATAACGAACTACTTAATTATCTTTTTATGGTATTTATCAAATTTAAGTGATCGTAATAATTTGTAATCTTTCTTAAAAAACATTAATTAACGTACGGTAAAGGAAAGAGTAGTGTTGACCTAAAAAATAACACATAAAAATCAACAAACCAAAAACTTGGCCCAGGTTTCAAAACATTCTTATTTTGAACCACAAAACGATGTCATTCCACCGTAGACACAAAAAAACATGTCCAAAAAGCAAAAGTTGAGTCTATGGAAAATGAAACAAAAAGGCTTCCATTTTTAAACTCGCTCAATTACGTCAGTCACCCGAACCGCGCTAATCCGCGTGGCCACATAAAATGCAACAGAAAGTTTCAGTTAATGAGCAACTGCTAATTTCTTTTAAAGTCTCTATTATGGTGAGCTTATCTGTGGCTGGCGGCTTCTGCTGATTTTTGTTCTCTATCTACAGAACCCAGGTACGGTAATTAACCACGACGCTACTTCAATTTATTGCGGGAAAATTATCTTTGTTGACCCACGCGCCTCTGGTAAGGTGCTTAATTTTTTTCACTCTTTGTAAGCGTTTTTCATATCCCTCCGTATCCGTCCTTTGTTTGCAGTGTCTGTTTATTAATTTGGTAATGGAACGTGAAAATGAACGTTTGTTTTAATACGTTGATAACATGTTTCATTTGTTCCACCTCGATTAGTTTTGTTGTTTGATGCATTTGTTGATTCATCGTTCGCTGTGTAAATTGTGGGTGTACCATTCTATAATCGCCTCATCATTTAAGTGATGGTTAACATTGGTTAGCATTGGCTTATTTTATTACGCTTATTTTGAATGTACTATGGCTATGGAAAAGTTTAGCAATATTAAAATAAACAGTTCCAAGCAGAGCTTTGCAAAATAAACCGCAATGGGCTATCTTCCTGTCATGTTCAGCCTCAAAAACGCTAATAAAGCACGGGTTTATTAAAGTAATCACAATTTACCTTTTGAGTCCCTTTAGGGAAAACCGCCTGCTATGTACGTCATCAACATAGCCTAAATCTACTTGTGAAACGAGTGGATTGAGGCCAGTCTTTTATTACGCAATTTTGCTAAATATAAAGGATTCACAAAGCTGCTGACGGCGCTATTACCTTTATGTGGACACGTCATTAATTAACTATTTACTCTTTTTATCATCGTTTTCATTAGCAGCTTTGCTTTACACATTGAGTATAGACTAATCGTCTTTGGAGTCATAATACCCTGGTATATAGCGAGACACATAATATCACCGCGAAATGAACCTGCTATTTACTCAAGCACTGCCTGGACACTGGTAAGTAGGCTAAGTACTAAAGCTCTCAATAAGCTATCTTCAGCTAATTAGTTAAAAAAAATAACTTGATAGTCGAAAACGCAATAGCTACAAGCTAACATTAATAGATCAAAGGCAGGGCCCGAGTAGCGAGCGACATGACACGGAGTAGCTTCCCGGTCCCATTTCACATGTGCACCGGGGAGCGTGGGGAGCAGCCCGCCATTGGAACACTAATGCAGCGTGCATTTTTAATTCATGTCAAGAGTCCCGAGGCGGTCGCTCTAAGTGCGGCCATGCTGGAGTGCCGGAGAGCCCGATACCACCCGTTTACGACTACTGAACATGTCAGGCCGGTAAGCAGCTTAGCTATTTTTGTACTTGGTCCGCAAGATCTTCGAAATAACCCTTTACAGATTTAATTGTAGAGGGAAGAATTGCTCGATAATGTTTCTTTTTTCATTGCTGGTTTCTTCTGCTGTATCTGAAATAAAAGTTTGAACCAGTATTGGATTCATTGTCACACAATCGAATAGGCTATTTTTTACCCGATTTTTTCTCTTGTTACGTAAACCAAAATTTACGAATATACAACGCTCCTAAAAATCACAAAACTTTGGTATAATTTTACAAGCTTTATGACGTCACAAGCACAAGTCTACACTCTCGAATTTAGAAACTTTTTGTCTTTTCCAATATTCGCAAAGATTCAAAAAAAATGCGTTTTCATTATTTTTCAATACTCTAACTGAAGCGACGAACTAAACAGATTGTCTATTTATTTATTCAGTGAACCCTATTTTTTATTGTTTTTAGAAATCTAAAATGGTCGAAGAATAATTCTATCTATGTAGTAACTTAGTATTTATACAGGTTGAATTAAGTATGTTACCTCAATAGAAAACCAATTTATTTACGATCAGTTGTGGATTATTGCAATTTTCAAACATAATAACTTTTCCTTTTGCTTGACTTTAAGCGATAGAAGCGTATGTATAATAACAATAATATTCCACAACTATCACACAACGGCATCTAGTCTCAAGCTAAGCCGAGCTTATTTTATGGGTACTAGACAACTGATAAGCATGCTTATATATTTTTAAATACATAAATATTATAGATATATTACACCCAGACACAGAACAAGATCGTGCTCATTACACAACATTACTTTGTCCCGGGTGTGAATCGAAGCCACGACCTACGACATAGCAGTCAGTCACTAACCACTAGACCAACAGGCCTGTCTATGTATGTAATATATTTCTTGGAAACCTACAGCAAAACGTAATTAAGTACCAAAGTAATAACGTGGATTTCCTTACAAAACGTATATTTAAGATTCCTTTCAGAAAACAAAAACAACTTTGCATTATTAATATTAAATTACGTGTAAAGCTTAGAAAACATCTATGTTTTATTAATTTATTCCACAAAAATACCGAAGGAAAAGTTATTGAATACCTTTCTACTTCATAAATAAGATCAATGGAATCAGTCAACCGTTAGAATATAAATTAAGTAGGCAGAGACTTGTTGCCTTTAAAGTATCATTAATTTAACTGTCATGAGCTTTCTTAGTAGCGCGGTGATGCGGGCAAAATTTTATTATTTCTAAGAAACCAACAAGGTAGGAACGAAAATTAAAATGCTACTACATTTTTCGTTAAATGATTAAAGAGAATTTATATTTCTGGTTGTAACAAAATAGGTAGGTTTTAGAGTACGCGCCACCACTCATGGACCTTCGGAAAATTCGATATGCTAAATTTTTTATGCACTTTGATGTAAACACATATATATACGAGTAAATAGAATGAAATTCAGTGGTGGCGTAGGCTTTATATGTTACTTGTTATGCCACAGCTGGGCAAATATTTATTTCCCGATTACTATTTCGAAGAAAGCAAAAGGGCGTTGGAAAGAAAATTGAAATGTTGGATTCTGTTTTTTTTTAGCTCAAATATATTCATACGTTCACTTTTTTTTTAGATTCTTCAAATGGGTCCTACCGCCCTCGGTTGAATGGATGGGACCTAGCTCCCTCGTACACAAGGTGACGCTAGTTTCCGATACCTTACGGCTTTGGTATCCAGGCGACTAATCCATAGAGCTAGCAATACAAATCCATAGAGGTTCGTACACAGGCACGCGTCAGTGAATAGTCTAAGCCCCTTCGTAAACTAGGCGACTCAAGCCTCCGATACCTTACGACTACGGTATCCATTGACACGTGTCTGTGAACGAACCTCTATGGGTTTGTATTCCGATATTCGCTTGGATAACGAAGTCGTAAGGTATGGGAGACTTGCGTCGAGGCTAAGTGTTAAGAAAGTGAGTCGACGTTATCCGAGTACTCATAAACTAGCCGTATTACGAGGGAAGGTCGCAGGCTGGCTGAAAACTTACAACCTGGTCGACGAGGCTCTAAAATGTTATAACTTATAACGTGACGGTTTAAGGGTTAGAGAATGAATAAATTGTCGCATGTTCAATAAATTTCAATGTAGTGTGTAATCGTTGAACCTTCTTAATATGGTTCCTCGACCTTTAAGCTCGTGAGGACATTTCTTCTTGAAATATTACGAGACCGGCTTGTACAAAAAGTAACAGGAAAAACTGTATCATTAAGGTAAAATCGAATTAAATTGTTACATTAAATTAACAACACAAGACAAAGTAAAGTAGCAACCCTTTAAAATAAAAACTAAATAATATTTATTTTGTAACAGTCAAACAGAACGCAGTACCAGAAATATTTATATTGAAATAACCACGCAGCCTGCGTTGCACGAGCACTTGAATTTCGTAAAAAAGAACTTAATTGTTATGATCAGTTTCAAGCACCTGAAAGAAGTGTGTGAGTATAATGTTTTAATTGCCAAACTTGAAATAGCTTTTATGTATACTCGTAATACCTACCTCAATGTTAGGCGTGGTCCACAAAGAAAAGGCGTAAGACAAGGACGCGTCGCGGGAAATGCGCAAATGTAGGAAAGTCGCGTCCGCGCCCCGTCTCTTCTGTGTGTTTTACGTTGCGACGCTTCTATACATTTTGTATGAAAGAGACGCCCCGAAGAGAAATTTGTCTCCGCCCCGTCTGCATCTCACGTCTTTTCTATGTGACCCGCGCCTTACTTATTCTAAAAATGTACCGACGATTTGTGCGTGTGGAAAATCTGCGAGAGATTTTTATTTCACTGTCCGTTACGCTTCCGTTCGATTTTGTAGATGTTTTTCACGTTCGCTTTACCGTGGAAATGTATCGTCTATATAGGACAGTGAAATAGTGAGTTACAAACGCAGTTTTTTTAGAAATACGAGGAATTATTCGAAATGAAAATTTTACACGGAGCTTAAAATGTGGGTCATGCTCATGTGAGTAGAGAGAGCTTCCAGGTATGCGAAGCAAATTTTATTTTTTTAATTTGATATAACACCGAGGAGGTGTGACGTGAAATCCGGAGCAATACTTTCAACTGAATTAAAAAGGTTCATTTACGAGTACATTGAAATTTATTTCTTTCCGAAACAACATTTTGATAAACGGAGATTGTGGAAAACGTCAGAAACATGAAAGATTTACGGTTTATAATTTCATTTAGGCAAAAGAGGACTTCTTCAGTGGCCAAGCAGCCGAAATGAAATTCATTTCGCGGAAAATTCATTGACTTTGAACACGCTGAAAGAGAACAAGTAGAATAAGAATCGGCCAACACCAAGCGTCCAGAGCTCTGAAACATTTTGTCTTATTTTCCATTTACAGTACCTGCCATAGATTACAATCTGAAAACTTTATAAGCGCCGAGTAGTTTGGAGATTTCGTAGATACAGAAAAAAATACGTGACCACCTTAAGTTTTAATTAAAAAACTTTCTTCTTGAGTGTTTTTTGCGTGTTTCGAGGCGTGTCGGTTGCGCCACTAAATTGTTTCTTTATGTGAACCTGCTTAGGTAAATAACTAAGCTCCACCGACCACGACTCCTTAATTAGCCAGTTCTCTATTTGCTGTAAAACCCTCCCTTTGTTTCAAATAGTATTTACAGTAAGCAATATTACAAAGACAATTTGAATGAATTTGTCAGCCTAAGCTAACAATAGAATTTACTATGTTTCATAAATCTTGCTGTCTATTTTACCCTTCGCTGTTATATTCAAGAATAATAACGTTACACAGTTTCAGCGCTTGAAATCATGAATTATAATATCAAACCCAAAGTCTTCATATTTATCTAGATAGTCCTTTACGCCGTATAAAGTAAATATTTTATAAAAGAACTTACAACTTAGAATTATTTAAGGAACAATAATTATCAGTAGCAGGACATAGAATATTTTCTTAATTTTACTAGGTTCCTTTAGCGCAGTTATTAACTATTATCAGATCAGGATAACTTGTAATATTAGAAAAAGAAACTACTCAGAATCTTTAACATGTCTAATTAGGGCAAAGTTCTTTATCAGTAACAACTTAAAAACCTCATTTAAGAGCCTTACAAGCTCGCTTATAACACTTTTTATTTAGTAAAATCATGAAATAAGTCCTCCCGCCCTGGGTGGACCGAAACGGACTGTCAGACTTATACTGATTAAAATCCACGGTGTTTCTTAAATATCCCTTTTCGTTCTAGGATCATGGTAACCTGTTTGTACAGCCCCGTGACCCGGCAGGATCCTGCGCATAATCATGTTTCGTGTAAACCAAAACGAAGCTAGATACAATAACAAGGAGAGTTTGTCACGGTGTTTATGCATGTGTTGTACACCCAACATATATTGCGACACAGCAACGGTAGGTATGCAATGAAGTGCAATAGCTCGACAAGGTAGCAGCACACTGTAGTTGAAATGTCAACAGCACGCCACGTTCACCGAGCAATAATGGACTGTTTACACTGTCCAATACACGCCCTTACTCCGACTAAACGCTGCAGTCCCATCCACCTGCCGGCGCCCTAATGGATTACTACGATATTGATAATTCACAGAACCACTTGACAGTTCTACCGAGTATTATTGCCTACGAGTACTCGAGTACAATTCGTTATTAAAACAATTTTCGCTCCGTACAAATTCAGTTTATTCATTAGGCTTAAATCGGGATAAAATTGTGTGTTTGACGTTTAATTCAGAATTCATCAGATTGTGAGAAAAGTAAGCGAAATGTCGGATTATTTCAGGTTTAGGTTAATTACATTTTAAGTTCAAAATTCGTTCATGGATACATTTAGGATCCAGTCTGATGGGAAACAAAAAATAAATGAGAACGAATTTTTTCAGTATCATTGAAATATGGCACTGAAAGTGACAAGACATACTACACACGAACTTTGTAACGACCTATGAGCGAACGTGCGAACGTAGTCGCGATAAATCCAGATCATTAGACCGCATCAATCCGGAGGAAAAAGAAAGCAGAAGTTATTTTGTTCTAAATAAAAAGATATGTGTTGTCGTGTCCCTTTCTTGAACAAGAGTGTCTGGTATGTTTGTTCCATAAGCTGGCAACATTAAGTGAGCGTGGAGCGAGCGTGGCGGGGGCTCTGGGCGCTGGGCGAGCGTGAGACTCCACACAAACGATGAATTATTGCGTGTCATCAATTACCGGACGGACACGACTCACATCGGTGTGCGACTCGTGTTTCTGGATACGTCTTGGGATACACGAGCATACATTGAAGTATGTACTTACGTTATTGATCGAATATTATCCAGTGATTGTGAAAAAGATGAGTAATGTTTAACAAATTAGAGTTAATCTGTCTTTTAAGATGACTCATCGTACTTACTTCGTTCTTGGTAGTAAAATAATGTGTTCAGTTCAAAATGTAGGCGTCCTTTGAGGTGAGATAAACATTAAATGACGCTCTAGGTGAAGTGCCCTTTGAGTTCCAGGACCGAAGAAAATCTATAAAATGATCCCGCAGCCCTGACATATGTGTATATGCTTTAAAAATCATATGTCGCCTCTGAATTTTATACACATTTCAAGCGATGCTAATGAGAGAGCTATTCAAATACGGGCCATAACTAAATAAACTTTAGTTTGTGTAACATACACTCTGGCAAATTTTATGTACACAAAAACTTTACCTTAACACAGGAGGAATATGCATAAACATTGCGAGGTAGGTACCCCCACTGCTGGGACAGAGGCGTTCTCTTGGAGAATGGGAATGGGAAGGAAAAATCAGGGAATGGGAAATACACACTACTTATGCGCTGGTCTTCGAATCTTCTCTTCTAAGCCCTGGACTTCTTGACCGAAGGCCGGGCACGCCGCAATAGTAAGACCCCTCTTTGAGGAGTGGCAATGGAGAGAAGTCATGGCGTTGACCTCGCTTGACGCAGATCACCGGACACGGAAGTTTCGTACCTGTGTCTGATGCGAAAGGAGGAGACCACTGGGTGTCACCAGCGAAGATCGCCCGGAGGCGTGGAGTGCAAGACTGCCAACTTGGACAGAGCACCGACGTGTCCTAAACGGTCGATAGGCGGAAGACGCATTGGTTGCGGATGCTGCGGGGCGAGACGGAGTGGGAAGCGGTCAGCTTCCTTCTGCGAACAGTAATGCTCGTGGAAGGCGGGCCGCGATCGAGAAAGGACAGCGCCTCCCTGCCCCAGCCGCAGTGGTAGGCGTCCTACGGCGACGGACGTCGATGATGATCTGCCACCGTAGGCGCGATCAGTAGCGGGACGAGTAAAGCAACTCGCTGCCCGATTCTAAGGATCTACTAGCTTCCGTTTAGCACGGCGCGTTTGTACGCGCGCCTCAAAGAGCGTCAGGATAATTTGAATTAGCCCCCCTCTCAGAGGGCCAAAGCCTGCCGGGGAAACGGGATTACTTACCGTAAATCCGGAACATAACAGGCTCTGAAGGACAGTGGATTTTAGTAGAGAAGTCTGACAGTAATCGCCGAAAATTGATGATTTTATCACGCTAAAAAAAAAAAAAAAGCCTCGTTTAAGTCGAGCCTAATGGGCAAGCTCACTTCCGATCAAGGACCATTTTTACGGCGCGTTGTGTTCCACGCGCGCCTAAAGAGTGTCATCAAATGAGTCCTGGAGCAATGAGTGGACCGGAAAGGACGGGGTCACGGGACTTACTTACGTGACTTATAATAACGAGTATTTTCTTAAAAATCCTGACTTTGTCCTAAGATCATCGGTAATTACCGCGTTTTCGCATACAGCCTAGGATTTCCGCAGAAGATTCGAAATCAAATTATCCTACGAAACCAAAAAGTGGGCGTGGAGCTATTTTCGAAACTATGAGAGTTTATCGAAAAACGTTGAAAGGCAGTCTCGACCGATTTTGACTAAAACTAAAACTGCATATTGGATTGCGAAACAGCAATCATCCTAGCCAGGAATCGAACCATGAAGAAAAAAAATAGCTCTGTACAAGGTAGCAACCACGATGTAGTTTGTAATGTCAAATTCTAGGAAGTAATCGTTACCGAGCAAATTTAAGGAAATGCAGACTTTTATGAAATTGCATTTGTCCATGTTACTTTACTTCTACTGAGCCCTTATACGAAGTTAATAAATTTAACTTTTTGCATGTTTCACTGGATTTGACGTCTGCCGCGCCCACTGTATTAGCAATACGAAATTATAGTTGAACTAAAACCACTTGTTATTTTAAAGAAGAAAGTAATTGATGTTGCAAATACCCATAGTACCTTGATGGTACAATTCGTTATTAGTAAATAATTTTCCTTAAGTTTGCCGTACAAACTTCAGAATTTTATCCTTATTAGGCTTCGAATCGGTGTAATAATAATTGTGTGTTTGACGTTTAATTCAGAATTCAGCGGGTTCGATTCCTGCCAGGATAATAAGCTAAAATGTCGGATTAGTTTCAGGTTTAGCAAAATCGGCCTCGAGACTCCTTTAACGTTTTTCGAAATTCCTCATAGGATAAATAGCCATCCACGTCTGACTTGAAAAATTCACCCTGTATACCGTATTGAAAAACAACGTGGATTTTCATCAGTACAAGTCTGACAGTCCCTCCTGCCCTGCACATTTACCACGTTTAAAAAAAATTGAGTTCTTCACAATTGATTCCTTCTCAGAAAAAAAACGAACCGTAAAAAAAAAAAAACACATATACCTACATAAATAAAACTAATAGCGCCACATTCAGTAGCTCTATACAAGTGACTATTGTTGTAAAGTGGTGTTCACATCATCCTGCTTTATAGAACCTGACCGGCTTTGGCACGCAAACAACACGATGTTTGTTCTATTGTACATCCAATACGTTTGTCTTGTGACGCCATTAATAAGGAGATTATTGGCAGAGATAATTGCTATTATGAAGGAGTTCTTAGTGTGCTCTTAGCCTTTGATGACGCGCACACTTTTTTCTTTTTTTTTTTTTCTATGTGATATATTCATGGTATCACAGTGTGAATTTATTGGTACTTGAGATTGAAATAATTTTACTTTTGTTTTGTTGAATAATGCGAACTTTACCAAGCAAAAGCACGAGTAAGTACGTTCTTAAAAATGTTCAATATTTTTTTATATTTCCATATGAATTTTGCAGAAAAAAAACTGGTATATCAACCAACAAAGTAATATGGTACAATGGAAAGAAAAATCAATAGTGGTAGATGGAAAAAGAAATGTTAGGTGATCAAAATGACACAGTCACTCTTTTAAACTACATTTGATAAAACATCTAATTGCACAGTAGGTACTAATACTTCAACTTAAATAATATCATGGCTTTCAACATAAACACTGAAAATATATATTTCCAAAATAATTTTTCACTGGCCAAAACCGCGACATCCTTCAAAATGAAGTCGGAAACACTGAAATGTCGACACAGTTCCAGTGAGATTGTTCTTGACAGGTTTAATTTTGGCGTAAAAACGTAATGCCAGCGAGCTATGAACTCTTCAATTCAAAATCATTGGATTTAAAACCGTTAAGATTTTTAAGGGACTTTTTTATAGACAGTGTCGATTTTTTTAGACTAAACTGTAAAGCATGTTATATGAATTTCATGTTATAATATTTTCAATGGAAAGAAAAATTCGTACCGCGAGCAAGATTTGAACCTGCGACCTCCGGATTCAGTACATCCGTCGCTCTTTCGACGTTCCTGCATACAGCGCCGACTATTTCAATCCATTTCTTACATTTCACGGATCTTTTACACAAATTTTCCGTTTTTCACAAATTTTCTATCCATTGAAAATCTTGAAATTCGCAACGTATGCGTTAATGCGTATAATAAATTTGTAAGATAATGTTATACGTGATTCGAGTTACAAAATCGTGTCCCAATTCATTGGGCGTTTTTCCATTAGACGGCACGGCACCGGCACGGCACCGGCATGGCCGTGCACCGGCACCGGCGCCGGGGCTTCGTGTTTTCCACTGCACCGGTTCCTAACCGGCCCGGCAACGGCACGGCAGCCATGGCCCTGCACCGGCACGGCGCCGGGGTTTCGTTTTTCCACTGACCCGGTTCCTACACCGGCGCCGGGCATTATACACAATGGTATCCTCAAGCCGTCGGTTATAGTCTACTAGCTGTGCCCGCGACTTCGTTCGCGCAGACGGAATTTAACAAATTTTTTAGTGCACAAGCGATTCTCGCCACGTTTTTCAATATATGAACAATTCAAGAATAAAATCGCCCTCTGTTATACAAATGCATACCATTCAATTGCCACATTTAGAGTAGTTTGTATACAATTTGAATTTTCGATATTGTTAATGAATTAAATGGTAGGTATTTGATGGATCACCTACTATAGAATCCTATTCCAGCGCGCGTGAACATAAAGCGAAAAAACGAGTTAAAACTCCAAAACAAATAAAATAGATTCATTTGTCAAAGAATCATGTACTACAATGGACATACAAAAGATTAACAAAAAAATAAGAAGGATTTGGGCTCAGCTTATATGTATTATTTAGATTTTAGTGTCGCTGGAACAATATTATAAACTCGGAATGATTCCTTCTATAACACCTTTTCAGGTTTTTATATGATATTTTCGTAATGCCCGCTCTATGCAAATCAATGATTTTGAATTCTATTCTGTCCATTCTATTGAGATCTGAAATAATTCCGTTCTAGACCGATCCATTCCGTTCCATCTTGTTTCCCGTTTCATCCCATAATCCCGTGCCATTCCACTCCACTCCACTCCACTCCACTCAACTCCATTCCCTCCACTCCACTCCACTCCACTCCACTCCACTCCACTCCACTCCATGTCCAATCCACTTTTTTTACTATTTCCATCCACTCCTCTCCACGGTCAGTCGTTGTGTATTATAGTTATTTACAAAGCTTTCGTACAATGGAAAGAAAAATCAATACGTGATGAGCATGGAAAACAGACAAAAATGTTAAAAATGCTAAAAATGTTATATTGGTTGTCCTTTAACACCCTACATTTTTTTGAGTTTTTTTTTTAATGTATATAAATTACTTTCTACAGTTTTAATAAATGTATAGATAGATATCTTTTATATTCTGCGACGGCAATACCAACGCAGAGATCTCGAATTTTGGATTTCCAATATAAAAGTCAGATACCTAGAACCGCGAACATAAATTATAAATGAAGTCGGAAACTCTGAAATGTCGACACAGTTCCAGTGAGATTGTTCTTGACAGGTTTAATTTTGGCGTAAAACATAATGCCAGCGAGCTATGAACTCTAAAATTCAACATCATTGCATTTAAAACCGTTAAGGTTTTTAAGGGACCGTTTTATAGACAGTGTCGATTTTTTTAGACTAATCTGTAAAGCATATTATTTACATGAATTTCAAGATTTTCAAAGGAACGAAAAATTCGTATCGAGAGCAAGATTCGAACCTGCGACCTCCGGATTCAGTACATCCGACGCTCTTCCGAGGTTACTGCATACAGTGTTGACTTCTTTAATCCATTTCCAACATCCCACGGAGACGTTTAGCGCCATCTTTTAAAAAAATGGCAATAAGTAAGCGTTTTTCACAAATTTTCTATCCATTGAAAATCTTGAAATTCGCGACGTATGCGTATAATATTTGTAAGATAATGTAAAACGAGATTCGAGTTACAAAATCCTGTCCCAATCCATTGATGGACATAGCAGCCCACTGCCAAGCTGCACCGCAACACTTTTTGACCGAATGGTGGCTATGGCCCAGCCAAGTAAGCCAGGGCCATCCAGAAGCGCGTTTGGTTGACCATATTATCAAAGTTGCGGGAAACAGTTGAATGAGAGACGCACAGGCCCGAGAAGTCTGACAGAAAGTGAATGATCCCTGATTACAATAATGACGATAAAAATTAGTTTGGCCATAGTATAAAGAGGGAAAGTATGTTATCTCCGGTCCAATCCGCGATATAATTGCCTACTGTCTCAGGGTTGTAACTTTCAACTATGGTTTGGCGGCCCTAGTGATACCTACCATCATCAATTTAACCCTCACCACAGGTTACAAGGAACTTGTGTTATACTTAATTTGATTTCACCAAAAAACCTAGCGATCAAACTCTGTATATTAGAATAGGTATATGAAAGTAATTTGAAACAAACCGTTGAAAAACTTTCATCACGAACTCGTATCACGTGCAAAGTAGCTTTAGAATACATTTATTTTAAAGCTTTTAATGATTAAGTAAGATCTATCTTTACGACTCATGATACTGTGCGCATAGCTAATAAGCATTTAAATCTCCTTTAAACAGTCTTTTTCGGCAAATTAAAGTGTTCAATATCGATCCACCTATACTTAGACTAGTTGTAAGACTTGTGGGTTGGGCTAACTGAAGGCTGTCGAAGATCTACAAATGACAGCCGCGGCCAACGACTCAACGTATTTTCAAGTACTTATTGAGTTACAGAAGAAACTCAATAAGCAATCCACTGACTGATCTTTTCGAGCGCAGCGAGCGACTATAATTAAGGTCATAAGATCCTCATTATCCTAATACGTATTTACAAAACAATGTTGAAAATAATCAAAGGTTATTAAAACATAATAAAGTAACTAAAACAAGCAATTATCTTTGTACCAATAAAGTACAAATGCCAACACGCAATATGTTGTTACAACTTGGTACAACGTAAACAATAAACCGCTTGGTATTTAAAACTACACTATAAACGAGATTGTAAACCGTTGCCACAAGCACCCATTTCCCTTTACTTTTACAATTTGTGGAACTGTTAGCAGTTCGTTTTCTTTCAGGGCTTTTTTAATTACGAATCGGTTTGTGATTTACTGAAGTATTTACGGGAAACTATCATGGAGCGGCTTAAATATTTCGTAGAATCGTTGAAAACATTTCAGAAATGCTGGCCCAAGTCTTGTGTCAACTAAGGCCATTTTTAATCGTGGTAAAATCATCAAATAAATCCTCCCTGCCTAGGGCGGACGACTGGCTGTCAGACTCATACTGACTAAAATCCACGGTGATCCTTCAATAGCTCTTTACTTTCCAACGTCACGGTTACCTTATGGGACAGTCCCGCGACCCCGGCAGTCCCTTGACTTCACTCACAGTTGCAGTTCAGCTAAAAGTAAAACCTCAATGTAAAAGTTAGTAATTAACACCTTTTAGCTTTGACGTCCAACCGTTTTTACGGGACGCCATTTATGTACCCCTTGAAATGAACACAGACTTGAGAAACAATGGCCCAATCAAGCTTTTTGTGATATATGTAGATGGTACCGTACCAAGTCACAAACGAAAAACTGTACTCTGTGCTATAGGACTGGTTTAACAGTTATCTGCGCACATAATTGCATAAAGATAGCTATCGTCAAAATGACGACTCTGGTCTTTCTAGGTAGGATACGGTGTATATAGGGTTAAATTAGTTTTCATGTGTATTCAATATAAAGTATTTAATTATTAGCTTCTACATATTATTTGATTTTTTATTGTGAGTCATACTGTAATTGTTGCGTATATCAAAATTTTGGTTATGACCTGATAGGGTCTACAACGGTTCTTAGCCTCTTGTTATCAACTGTATATCTTGTGGAATGCAAATAAATGAAGATGAATATGAAATATAATAATAATATAATAAATATTTGGACCATCTGATAGTACAATTTGTATACCATTTCTTACAACACCAATCGTAACACAGAAGCCAATCCGTCCAGGAATAAAGATTACACTGGCTCACTCACTCAACCAAGGTCACCAGGTCACCAGACGAGAATAAAAGGCAATACTATTACATCAAAGGTCGCAAATAGTCACATAAAATGTACTAACGCGATCCCATCGCATCAACTCAAGTGCGAATTCGACGCAATAAAAATTTCATTACACGCATGGCTGCCGCGCGTACGATGCGAGCGATACGACCCGTTACATATATTTAATATTACGAGGCCTTTATTAAAATTGTATCGGGCCTGTCCATAGGAGATCATCGTGGATAAACTGATGGTTGATGGATTTTTTCGTTGTGTTCACTTTGATTGTTTATTTGGATGGATAGATGAAGTTGTTTTTGGTATGTTCTATGTTAGGGGTTTTGGTTTCCGCACTTAGTCCTTCATGTGGACCATTGTGCGTGAGCCATAGTGGCCTTTGGTGGCTTATTCCAACCAGCCCACCTCCCTCCAGAAGTTGATCAGGTTCTTTGGTCTGTGGAGAACATCTGTGTAAGTCCTGGGTGTCCCGAGGGTTTCTGTCCTGATCTGTGTGACACCTGTGCACTCTAAGAGCACATGTGCGACGGTTTCCTCAGTCTCCATGCATGCCCTGCACAGGGGGCTGTCCGTTATGCCTATTGTGTGGAAGTGTTTGTTTAGGGAGCAGTGTCCCGTTATGGTCCCTGTCAGCAGGCGCATGCCGGTCCTGTCCAGGCGTAAAAGACGTCTGGTTAGCCTGCCATCTAGGGATGGATTGTTTTTGGTATTTGTGGTCAGTGAACCGAAATACTGACAACAAGTTTTTTCAGTGAATCGGTAGATGTGTCGAGGAAGTCACTGAATTTATTCAGTAAGTCTAAAGGCTGACCCCTAAATAAGTAGAAAAAAGATAGGCAAATGATGATTGCTGAAACTGTTGTGGTAAGAAATACTGTAGTACTGACTCGAAAGTATGGTAGTAGCACATTACTTACATCGCATCGTGTGGAAAATATAATAACACTTTGGTTCTAAAACCAACATCGTTTTTCACGATAGGACTCCTCAACGCTTAATAGCACTGTCACCAAACTTTGTATTAGAGTTCTATTTTTCTTTTATTTTTATTATTTTGAGCTTATTTTATTTTAAATTAATAAATCCTACCTATTATTAAGTTCATCATCACACAAAATACATTAACAGCTACATCAACATACGTCGCAAGAAAAACTATTTTATTTTCAAGTTTTACTTTATACGAAATTTCCCTTTGTTTATACGTAGTGGAATATCGAACAGAATCAATAAAGCTTATAAAGTAAAACGGTTACACATGAACACGAAAAATATATGTTATTCAGAATATTCCGAAGAGAATACTGCAAACGTTTTTTTTTTCGATAAAGTATATTATTCGCGTTTGTACTGGGTTAAATCAACACATTTAAGTAAGTAGTTATACATTGTTCTCATAGTGCATAAATTCGATCGGATGGAGATTGGCTAAAAAACTGTACGACTTACTGATACCTGATCATCATCATATCAGCCGTAAGACGTCCACTGCCGAACATAGGCCTCCCCTTTAGACTTTCAGTAGGAGCGGTTGTCGGCCTGCATCCAGCGTGATCCTGTGGCCTTCATAAGATCGTCTGCCCACCTAGTGGGTGGACTTCCTAGGCCGGTACCTGGTCCACATTCGATGGCCTTACGGCCACCGATACCTACTTAATTATAAATGGCGACACGGCTGTCACAGTAACTGAGCGATCGACTGCTACGCAGCGTGTCGCGGGTTCGATCCCCGCACTGTACAAATTTTTGTATGATCTGCAAGTATAGTTGTTCCGGTCTGGGTGTTTGTGTATGTGAGTTTCTGTTTGTAAACGCACCTACGATACAGGAAGAAATTTCTAGTGTGGAACGTAAAAAAACTCAAAAAACGTAAACAAACTCCAAAAACGTAAAAAAAAAAACAAACAAAAATTACATATTGTTGGTCTCACCTCAAGATTATTACTAAACAAGCGCACGATTCGATATTAGAATATTTTGAGCCTGAAATAACGCTTGCTCAGGTTGTTGACTTGCCCAGAGATAGGTGACTGTCCATTTACACAACGTGTTGCGAGCACGCATTGAGAAAAGACTAACCAGATGATGAAAATCATCGACTTATGTCTAAAAAGACAATAATAAGTAAAACTTATGTCTTAACAGACAAACATAAGAAAGTTAGACTTATGGCTAAAGAGACAGACAAATGAGTAAAACTGATGTCTAAAAGAAGTGTGAAGAAGGTGGCTGGCAGTGGCTGGATGAAAAAAGCGGGAGATCGTGCGCTGTGGCGCTCCCTGGGAGAGGCCTATGTCCAGCAGTGGACTGTAATAGGCTGAAATGATGAATGATGATGTCTAAAATACCGACGAATAAGTAAGACCGTCCAAAAGACAGACATAACTCGAAGTTTACAGTATTAAATTACAGCCTCAAAATCAAACATTTACCGCATCAACATTAAATCCTTACTTAAAAGTTACAAAATAAAATGTAATCAATGTTTTAATTAAAATTTTAATTGTGAAGCGGAGACAAAAGCTCTCAGAGCCAAAGTAAGGCCCGGTGAGTAATTAACTAATGGGCTATTAAATACAGACAGAAGTCATTAAACGTGCCGTATGAAGTGTCAATGAGGACCGGATTATGAGAAAACATGTTCGGGAAAATGTTATCAAATTCAATTTTGAGTTTGATGACACAGCCCCACGATGTAACGACGCATGAGTGCACATTAATTACTTTCGTCAAGTACTAATAGGTACTTCATGTAAGTATCTACTAATTGTTAGGTAGATTGTAACAACGTGTACATTGTACTGGTTTTCATTAGTCGCAATTAGAGGATATTACTCTGTTTTACCCAAAAAAAAAAACAAGAGACTAGTATTTAACATTGGATCTAAAAGCGTTTAGTATTTCCACAGAATTAATTAATAATAAAACGACTTAACTTCATACCTGAAAATGATGTTATTTGTTAAAAAATACTTGATTATTCAGTTTAGGTTGTGAATGCCGTTTATTGTATGAATTAATGTAAATATAATATAAAATGGGTGCAAAGATTTATCAATATTGTTTCTGACAGGGTTCGAAATAATCAAGAAAATTATATTCCTTCTCTGACAATACAAAATTTAATTATCATGATAATTATCACTTTGAACCCGAAAAGTTTTTGTAATAAACATGCTTTTGATATGATGAGGCTCAATGAGAAAGCTTATGATTTCAGTCACATAGACAACTCAAACTCAAGAACTCACCCAAGTTTTATTTCTATGGGATTTTTCTCCACACCAAGCACCCATAACTTAAGCCAGCAGACCAGTAAAACTTAACCAAATAAACGGTATAATAAAAAAGTTTTTACCTATACAAAGTTGCGTCATGCATTATAAACTTATTCATTTGTTTTATAGGTCGTAATTAAAAAGTAATTTTACTTTAGTAACTGGTACTGAATTCAAGGAAATGTTATTATTTGAGAAATCAAAATGGTTGAAAACGTCTGTGTCCGTTTTTTCTGGAACATAACTGGCAACCTTCAAACTATTGAAGGTATTAGTAAAAGTTCAATAGGTCCGAGCACGAAAGGACGAGGCCTGCCACCTCCTCTCGACCCAGCCTCCGTGGGACATGCCTTGGGTGTTGTAGTTGCAGAAGAAGCTCAGTAATGGGTAGCCCACCGTCTGATCAAGGACTAAGCCCATTTTGATGACGATGGGTCTTTTTTTACGTGGTAAATTCATCAAATGAGTCCTCCCACCCCGGGCAGGGCGGGGGACTGTCAGACTTGTACTCGAGGTCGAGGTCGACGGGTCTTAGGCTCGTGGACCTGAATGAATGAATGAATGAATGAACTCTTTATTTCTTCTTCTTGTCAGTATGGGAAATCTGTTAGTGGGCATAACGTATGTTCGTTTGCAATAATATAATGTTCAATGGGAAGACATTATTTAATAACATAATCTACTAATAAATGAAATCGAAACCCTATATATTTAATCTCGATGTATTGTCTAGACTTCAGACTAGACTAGACTTAATAAATCGCTATTGCAACTATTTTGATCGGGTGATTAAAAGGTGATTAAAGTAAAAATACAACTTCAAGAAAAGCTCCATAGTGATATACCTCAGTATCATATATCACATTAAAGTATCCTTTATGACGTGAATTAGATCATAAAATTATCGATAAATTATAGTTTCATTCGCACGCACTTTAGTAGAAAAAAGGGTAATATCTTACGTGGCACAAATCTGAGAAAACTCACAAAAGTAGAGAAGTAATATGAAAAAACTGCTTGAGAAGAAGCCATTATCGAATAAAAGCGTATCTAATATTATTCAGGAGCAAACACGAAAGGACAAACATAAATTAGCTACCTATCTTCTGCGTAACGCGCCTGATAAGCATTACTCTTCGCTTCAACGTCCCCAGATCAGAAAACAGCGGATATCTCCCCTTATCCGAAGTAGCACATAAAGTATTGATCCATCGCCTTCACGGGATTGTGCGATGGTAATAACGAGACATTATTGCCTAAATAAGGAGCCGTATGCCTCATAAAATTCAACTTCCTCGAATCTGTGAAATAATCAAAGTATTATTGAGTCATAAATCCTTATCTTCGCTTTCAACGGCGACGTATCGCCCCGACTATGTGAATATTTGATAAGTTTTCAACTTACTTTTATGACCCACTAATATTAGGAATTTCAAGTATGCGTCGTAGCGTGTAGATTTTGGTTTGAAAGAAGCCGTAACCTATGTTCTTAGTAGTTCTTAGAAGTATAAGGACAGGGTTCTTTCAAGGGGATGAGCTGAACAGTAGCCAACTCAATAATGAAAGATGAGAATCAATATTTAATGATGAAAATGAATCATAATTAGTTTTGTCAATGTTAATTTGGCAGGGAAACTTAATTGCTTATGTTTTTAATCTCTGACTAGTGCATTATTTTCTGCCCAGCAGCATGCTGATCAAGATCATGCTTAGTTGAAATAGATGAATAATATATATTCAAAGTGGCCAAAATGGGCTTTTCATTGTTTGGTTTTAAACAAACTTTGTTAGCTCGAGACAAGTCGCTAGTCTATAATAAATATGTGTAAGGGAACAGTAACTGCACTAAAATTCATTGATATCGGATCCATGGTATAGAATTTCATGGCGCTGTAATAAATCAATCAATCAAGCTATCGATGGTTCGTTAGAGCTATGGTGTGTTCGTCCCCGAAGCGGTACATCAGACTCCCAAGGGATTGGAATCACCAGCGCTGCAGATTTTTGACGACACTTTAGCTATATTTCGGTGGCGAGAAAAACTGTTGTTGTACAAGTTGTTGCAAACAATGCTGCGTTATTGGAACATGTTTTATACTAGTTTGGTTGTCTCTGAGGTATCATTGTAAAAAGTACATTATGATCACTAATCTATGGTGTACAAAATGAACTTTTAAGACTGATTTATTGTAGATGTTAATATTTGAGCAGTGCTATACTATAAAAATTCAGCGGAAGCGCTGAAGCTATGGATTTTCAACTATGTATTATGTAGTCTAGCGAGAAGAGACAACTTAAAATCTATTACTTAACGATAAACTACTTCTATCCCTGCCGTATAGTTTTCTAGAGAATAAAACAGCAGTTCAATCCACACGTGTAAATGTGAGTGTTACAATATAATACACCTCTACCCAATCTTTCAGAGAACATACAAGTGATAATGTTATGTCAGAAAAACTAGGCATGTTTCCATTAATAAAATCAATAGAGAAGCCATTTCGCAATTTCCAGACCCCCACGCTGAACAATAACTCAAAATACCGAAAGAATAAAGAAGACGAAGAATTTCGCAAATTACAAAATTGGACATCAATCTCGTCGATATCCATATATCTACGAAGGGATCGCAATTCCAATATATTAAAGTCACATATACCCATCTACTTGCTTTTAAATACTCTCAGTGGTAACGTTGTCCCTAATGAAATTTACGGGCATGCCGAAACATCTTCATTTTGCCCAGCCCGTCGAGGCGGGCAAGCCCTCAGGCAGGCTTTTCATCTTACAGATTAATTTTAAATTAGATTAGATTAACATCCTCCGAATCTGTATCGCTGTCGTTTTTATTTAATCGCTTTTCTGACTTTAGGTGGCTTGATCTAACAATTTTATGGCTAAGAATTTTTATCTTAGCAAATGAGCAGGTAAACGTAATGAAACCCAGACTGCCCAGCTTTTATTAAGTAAGTTACTCTAATTACTTTTTTATAATTCTAAATTAATGGTTTAGTGTCTATGTTCACTAAACAGATCAATATCAATCAATCCCAGTGACTTGTATAAAGATTAACAATCCCCCTTAAACACGAGTACATACTACTACTATGCATTAGGCATCTGATTTTGAATCGAACAAGATTAAAAAATGTAATGTATGTCTTAGATTCGGTTAGCCATCTACAATGTTTTTTTATTTTTAAAACCGTAGACTACACAGCTGGGGGCGTTTAAATTTAAGTTAAAAAAAAACATTATCAGATACCAGTCTCGCCGAAAGCAATACACGGCTATCTACAATCAACATAACGCGAATAAAACGTATGCGATTAAAATCGGAATAAATGTAGTTTTGTTGCTAAAACAAGGGGATTACGAACATCCGCAGTGGAACGGTTGTCTGCCAATGCGCACAAAAATAAACTAAACAAACAACGACAAGCAATTAGCACAGAGTATTCAGAGAATGCTTTAAAAATAGCGTTCAATTTACCATAGCAAACAATCAATTAAACATGCCTAAATTCAGCGATAACATACAACAGTGGCCTAGAAAAAGGTTGTAGTGGATTGTTTTCAATTTATTATTGTAGTCGTATGTCTCAGAATTAAACAACAGACCTTTTATTCCGAGAAAGTGAAGAGTAAGGGCCATTGAACTCTATTTCAGTCGTCAAAAACAAAAACAGCATTTAAAATTAGCGTAGGATTATGAACGACGAACAATACAACTTAATTACAATACAAGTTGAGACTGAAAACTTCAATGGATTTAACGCTCTCTCACCACGCGAAATAAATTTTTCAGTACCTTAACAATTCCAGATATCGAAACCAAAATATGGCGAAGTAGACTGCTATCTATTACGGCCTCAGATATTTCCGAAGTTTCGTCCACTATTTACGCGGAAAGAGCTTTTGTGGGCGAACCCGACCCGGGCAGATTGTCCGCATCGCGATTGCACTGGATTACAAACCGATGAAAAATTCCGCGTGTACAGAACTACAGATAGAAAATCGCAAATTGAATAGAATCGTAGTTTTGTACAGTCTGATACTAGCTTTGTTGCGAGCATTGTTCTGTCTGCTTTTGTATCGTTAGACGTGCCGTAAAGTATTCATTTGTAATAACGTTTCAAGTTATAGCTGCAATTTAGATGGAGTAGCTGAAATATTGAAGGCTAGTTTTACCTTTAAGTAAGTTTCAAGAAAATTACCGGCCATCTAACAATTCTTTTAATATAAATGTTGTATAATTAAAAAACCCCGATTCAGCTTTCGAGATAACCCTTTAACTTCTTGAAATGCTTGACTAGTTGTAAAACCCAATTTCACCCATGTGAAAGTCCAAAATTATCCCACGGAAGCGTAGTGCCTGGATAAACGTTATTCTAAGGATATAAACTAACTGTGTGTCAAAATCTATCTAAATCCGTGCAGCCATTTTTAACTAAAACAGTAATTAATATCAATACATCCATCCATCTTCACGAACTTTCATTTTTAAGACGTGTATGATCAAGATTCTCTTAATAACAGACGCCTGCCTTTCTTCCCTTTTAATGAATCCCCAATCGCGTGCTGGTATTTGCGTGCGCGCATAGCAATAATCAATACAAAGTGCAGATTGCGCAATTGGCATGATTTACGGCCCAGTTAATGTAGACTAGGGCTAATGTAGCTACATCGACACCTAACATTCAATGGCTGACGTTAATTCATCACACTACATTAATTCTCCTATAATTCGCTAAACTCGACATGGTCAATAGCCTAATGCGGTGATATTGAATGCAGTAACGTGATAAGTTATTTCTCATAGTTATTAATCATAAAAAAACAAATCTTTGAAAAAAAGGAATGTTTAAGAACCAAAGGTATCTGTTTTGGAACGAAGTTCCTTATCGCGCGTTGTGAAAGGGGGCTAGACGGAAAAATTCTTACGAAAAGTTGTCACGACACTTTTTGGAACGAAGTTCCTTTTCTTGCGAAAAAAATATGGTATAAAAGAGCCAAAGGTTTTTGTATTTTTTTTTGTTACTGAACATTCAACCCTTTTTTTCACACGGGAATAGCAGAACAATTAAATTAAAATTATAAACTCCCACGCAAAACTACTGAAAACGAAGACACAATGTGGAATCTCAACAGAAAGTATACTAGGAGAACAGGATCAATACATAATTTTCTGGGGTATTAATTTTGTGGCAAACTTACAACAACCTGATAATTTAATTAGCCGCCCGTGTTTTCTTACTTGTCAGTTTAAAGAGTGGCTTTTTTTATTTTTTAAAGGTCCTTGAATGTATTTGCAGTTTATGTTATTGTACTATATTTATGCATTTCCGAATAGAACAGCTTACGCAACAAATATTTCCCGCACCCAGATCACAAACAAAGATTCCAAAAACAAATATTTTTTTGTTCAAAGTGGAAACTCAATCGGTGCACTATTCATTTTAGTGGGATCACGTCATGCACCGAGAATCGGACGGAGTCGGGCAAATTCGGATTTTATTCGGGGTAAAGCATGTTGCAGAAGGTTGGCATAAATAACGATTGAAAAGTTACGCACACACATATACGCGTACGTTCGGTAATGAGCGCTTTCACATATCGATATCGTCACGATATCGTCTTGGCCATTATCACCGATTTCGTGACGATATCGTTATCGTGAATGAAAATGAATCGTGATTGAAATTTACGAAACTATCCATGTAGTTTCATTTTATCCAATTGCAGAGGATTGCAATCGAGTCATTCACAGTGTACAGACGTGCTCGTTAGCAATATTTAATTTAATGCAATAATTGTGACCTTCTTTATTATTTTGTTAACTCGTACTTAAATTCTGAGTAAATTAAAATGGAAACATAAACAAAGTGAACAAGTTTTGATTGAAAATGGATAACAGCCCACGTAGTCCAGTGCAACCATCTATCTCACCAGCAAAAAACCGTCAATCTGACTTCTCTATAGAAGTTGCGTCCACGCCCGAGATACAAAAATGGATGTCGTCTATTGAACAGCAGTTAAATGAAGTTTGCTCTATTGCCACGGATGGCAAACTCAATTCAGAGCAGAAATTGAAAATATCTAACCTAAGCCGTAAAATAGGATCAGGCGTCTCGCAAATGGCAGTTTTATATCAAGACCTGAAGCAAAAAGCCCACCAAGCCATGAATATCATTGATGAACTGAAAGAAAAGCGCGACCTATCTGAACAAATTTTAGAACTGAAGCAGACGATCAAGAACTCTGGTGTTACGGGGAATGCTTCATTTGCTGACATGGTGAAGAAAGGATCAAATAGTTTTGTGCGACCGAACAATCTGAGCGCTATTGCTATTTACCCAAAAAACGCATTAAAAACAAGTGACGAGACAAAAGTTTTAGTACAGCAGATCATACGCCCTGATGAAATGAAGCTCCATGTACGTGGAGTCCATAAAACAAAAAATGGGGGTGTCATAATCAGCACTGAATCAAAACAGGATATTGATAAAGTCAAGGAAGCAGTACATCTGACGTTGTCTGCTGGACTCACCGTAGACGAACCTAAAAAGCGCCAACCACGGATTGCAGTCGTAGGAGTGCCGACTTCTCTAGCCGATACTGACGTTTTCAAGTGCATTTTCGAGCAGAATGTAGCAGATATGTTTCCAGAGATGTCAATAGAGTCCTTTTTATCAGCTGTAAAGTTCAGCCATAAATCCGGGAAAAAAGATGCATTGACCTGTAACTACATCATCGAAGTTCCAGCCAAGATCCGTAAATCCCTAATAGCTCAAGGAAGGCTTTATATAAATTGGACTTCCTGCCCTGTCAGAGATTTTACGCTAGTTACTAGATGCTACAATTGCCAACAATACGGTCACGCAGCAAAAACATGCAAAGAGGGCAAGTCATCGTGTGGACATTGCGGAGAAGTGGGACATTCCAATACTGAGTGCGCGAAAAAAACCGAAGCTCCTAAATGTGCAAGTTGTTCGCGATTTAATAAGCCCAATAATCATAAAACGGGAGATGCTGAGTGTCCTGCTAAGAAAATAGCAGAATACAGGTATATAAACTCAATTGACTATGAGGGCGCATAGAACGTCACACTCTTGGTCAGACTTATGAGTTGATATACCTTACCTTGCACAATAGTTGCGTAACAACAACAAGGTGATGTGCTAGCCTACTTAACGATTTGTTGCTGTCTAAGCATGTGACTGTTGCTGGCTATTGAAAGAACAAATTACCAAGTGTACCTAATTTAACCTAGTTTATGTTTTTGCTGATGCTTATAATTTCTGTCATATTACATGTTTAGCTCTAAGTTTTAAGTTAATTATTATTTTAAGTATTTAGTTTTATAATAAATACGTAGGTAATTATATTTTTAGCGTAATTAGATATTGTTAACAAAACAACTTTTGTCGTACAATTAGAAATATAGTTCCATTCGCCTGTGAGACAGGTTTATCCTAGTACAGGCATACAAATTTGTGAGATCTTCATCGTAAAATTAAGATTAATTTTGTATTTTACCTTTTATTTCTGAATAAAGATTATATTATATTATGTTTTTTTTTTCGATCTTTCGAAACTCGACCTTGTGTCGGTCGGTAGAATAGATATCCCGTCCCGCATCCCGCAAGAAAAAAGATATCCATTTCCCCACTACCTGTAGTTTCTCCTTCCTCTTCTTCGTCTATTGTTTGTGCTAGTTGGTGGCCGATTTTGTGTGTCTGATGTGTGTAAGATAGATGAATGCTGTGTGGTAGATGATTGCTGTGAGGTTGTTACGAGTGATGTTTGTTGTGTGCCTGCAAGTGACGTGTGTGATGTTTGCTTGTGTCATGGCGTGGACTCCTGTAGTTTGATGCGCTGTTCACAAAACCGTGTTTCCCAGTACTGTACTTATATGATAGTTGTGTGTAAGCTGCTTGTTTTTGCAAGATTGTTATGTCTATTGTTGCGTTTAATTGGAATATGTCTTTGTAAGCTTTTGCTTATTATTCCGGTCGCTCCCACTCTACTGCGATCACAGTGGTTTGCGTGTCCCATAGGCGTCGAATCTCGGTCTTTAATACATGGTATTTAGCTTAGTTTCTTTGGCTCCTATATTTTATCTGACAACCAGAAATGTCTATTAATGGGTTATATTATTGGTTTTATCTATATAAAGTCTGGTCTATTGTGCGTTACAGTAATATCTGTCTGTACGTCGGTATTTCCCACATTAGCCTGTTCATTTGCTTTAACTTGTGGCTGTGTCATTTCTCTCCACCACAGATTCGATACTTCAAAGTTATGTTTCTTTGCCTGACACCAATGTACATACTGAACCAAGCTATTATGTCGCTTCAGGAGCACCCCGATAATATCGGTAGTTTCATCTTTGTGTTCATCCATTTACCAACTATGTTCCCAATGTCAAACACGGTCCGTAGTAACATTCGCTCGTTGTTTGCATTTAAACAGCATCTAATTTCCAAAACATAAAACAGTTGTTAGAATTTATCTTGATTGCGCTGTTTAATTTGCGATGTATTTTTAGAAGGTTTTTATTTATAGTGTTTGTAGTTGAATCAATTCAATCATGCTGTACTGAATTACATTAAACATATACCTAGAGATACTATCTGTGTTTACATATGCATTAATTAAACTGCACTTTATTTGTGTACAAAGTTTTGTATTCCATGTTGAATACAAACCATGTACCTAGAGATCCAGTTTGCAATGCAACTGCACTTTTTTGTGAAAAGTTTTAATTCCGGTCTCTTCGATTTAATCTATGATTTTCTTACATAATCTATTCGTATACAATTCATTTCTCTCGTGACATTAGCGTAACGGTGCTTTGATGTTTGACTTTCCACTTATATAGATTTAGTAAGACCTTCAAAAAGTGCCGAATTTACGTCGTCGTTCGTGTTTTGTTTTTTCTATTTTGTAATAAATGGATTTTGACTTTGAAAACTTGTAAAAAAAAACATATTGTTCGAAGGATGCACAGCTGTTTAACGAATAAACCTACCTAATAACGTAAAAGATTGGCGTGATTAACTATTATATATCATTCATTAAACGTGTTAGGACTAAAAAATCATGTCTATAAACACGGTCCGTAGTCATGAAACCGCTAATTTCATAAAATGTTAGCAAAGACTATTCGATTTTTAGGAGGTTTTTGTTTTGTAGTGTTCGTAGTTGATCAATCAATCATGTTGAATCCAAAACATGTATGTGCCTAGAGATCTAGTTTACAATGCAACTGCAGTTTTTAGTGAAAAGTTTTAATTCCGGTCTCTTTGTTTTGGTCTATGATTTCCTTACATAATTATTGTGACAGCGTTGGGTGCTAGCGTTAGGTGCTTTGATGGACTGTCTTATATAGAAGTGACCTTCAAAGAGTGCCGATTTATTCAATCTATTTTGAATAAATGAATTTTGACTTTGAAAGTCTTCTGTGTCATTCCGTATTGTATGCCTTGCAAACATCTAAGTTTCGTTGACGGATTGAATAATTATTTATAGTTGTCTGTAGGTAAACTTATAAAACATAGGTACAATACGAAAACTCAAGTCCTACGCCAAAACTTTTTGGTAAAATCATCAATTATTATGTGTCCTTTAGCCCAGGTGGAGTTCGTTCTGACTCAAACTCACGTTATTTCTTAAGAGCCCTTTACATTCCAGGTTCACGTTAACCTGTTTAAACTGTCACGCAACTCCAGACAGTCCCGCGTACCCACGTCCAAGGTTTCAACAATGAAAATTATAAAATACATTCTCATTGTGAACAATTTCAAGTTAAGCAGAAATCAAGAAAAAGTTGTATTGCTTCCAATTCTTTTATTGAGACAATCAATGAAACAAGTGGGAACGAATTAATGAAACAATACGAACAAAGTTCCACAATCAATCAATTAATTAGAATTACCTCTACATTCCGATGTCGGCTATTAAAGAATTATAGCTTGCTGTAGTTAATGATAATTTCTTTATCGACTAAGGGTTGGACCTCATCTGGCAGCACGGAATCGCCTTTTCAGTCGCTCTTTCTCTTTCTGTCGCTTATAACTGCCATTTGCTAGACCGAGACAGAAATTACATTTTGTCCGTGATGCCGATCGCCTCAAGGATTCCGCCGCGTGCTATCGCATTATGCTTTCTGTCTCGGTCTAGCAAATGGCAGTTCTAAACGACAGAAAGAGAAAGGACGACGGAAAAAGGCGATTCCGTGCTGCCAGATGAGGTCCAACCTAAAAGCAGAGGTTCTCAACTGTTTGCCGCGCGCTTAGCTCCCCTAAACAGTGGCAAACGAAAAACGAAACCTTTCGTAGTCTGTAATTAATTTTCAATTTTTTTCTTTTTAGGATAATTATAATATAGACTTCATGTTTTATTAAAAATATCAATTGAAACCACAAACGTGATTGTAAGAAATACCAACAGAAAAAAATATTTTTGGAGACTCAACCTAATGTAACTAATATACAGTCTAACGTTAGTAGTAACTAAAGTAACCATTTCTTGTACATTTTATCCTTAATCCCGACTCATTGCTTATTCTTTCTGAGAAGATGGACGTCCATCTAAGAGACACAGCTGTAAGTACTCGACAAGTACTTTCTTTAATGATTTCACCAAAAAACAACGAAAAAAACACATACTTTTAGTTAAGTCCGAAAGCTTTTATCCAAATTCGATGCCCTAAACGCTCTACTTAGGCTTTTCAAGAAAAAATAACATTTTAGACCCAGAATGTACTTATGGCTTTGAAACAGCGAGCTTGGCGTGGTGGGACGGACGCTAGCGTAGCGTGTCCTTGGCTTGCTTTCTTATTATGGAAATATGTTTATGTGAGATACCACACAAAACAAACCCGATAAGTAAGCGCCGAGGGTCTGATGTCGCCACAGTTAGTAAAATGCCACGCTAGCGTCACGTCACGCTAACGTCGCGCCAAGCTACCGTCGCGCCTGGGCGAGCTCGCTGTTTAGCGAAGCCTTCAATAGGACCTACTGACAATAAATTTACTATACTAACCCTCGGAATGTATCAACTGTCAACGTTTATTTATTGTACCCTTTCTTTCAAATAGTACATTTGAGATGGCCAGGGTTACGGTCGTCTTGACTGTAACTTGGTCATGAAGATGTGTCAGTTTAACACTCTATGTTTTATGATCACGTCCTGCCCTTTTCTGAAAAATCGAAGTTGGTATTTTAAGGTTGGTGGACCTTATAAACAACGTTAAAAAACTGCGGACTGATTAATAAGCTATCTTCTGCCCTTAATTTGTATTTATGTGGTTGCTTTTCTATGAATGTCATCCGATTCTCAGCGATGTAAATAGAAGGGTTCCTTAAAAATATAGGATTCCTACATTTGAAATTTTGCGTGTTGTATTTCTTCAAATTTAATAAGCCCATTGACAGCATCAACAAATAGCCAATCTATTTTACACATATTTTTATTCAATGTAAATTGACAAAAAATAAAAATACCAATCTCGTTAGTGGAAACTCGTGACGTCAGCACACTGTAAATTATACCACAGTATGACGTAATGCGAATTTTTAAAACGTCGTACATATTAGGCAATTTTGGTTTACATTCCAAAAGTAAAAAATAATAAATAATCAAATATTTTCTGAATACCTAACTAATTAATTTATTATTCCTGTAAACTTTGCCTTTTACAAATTTTAAACACGTTAAATGACTGCAAACACGTAACATTAAATGCATCAGCGTTTTTCACCCAAGTTATAAAAACAAAAAATAAGCGTAGCAAACGGCTCGTAGCATCTCGTAGGCAGAAACTCGTAGACGATGAGATAATAGGCTTACGTTCGTAGCTGCTACGAACATGAGCGATGCTCAACGTGGCTTAAGTACTCACTTTCAAACACTGGCCGTGACTATGAAACTGTTGAAATTTAATAAAATATGAAATCAATATGGCGTCTTTAACCCTTAACTACCTAGCACATATTTTTGTCACACAATCACCTAACATACGTCTCTGGGAACCCTGAGTTAATTAATTCACTACTGTTAAAAATATTAAGAAAGGGTATTGTTTTTAGTAAAAAATCTGTTTTGAACATTATTAAACTTTGATATTAGAAACAAAAGGCACATGAAAATCAAATGATTTATTTTTAACCCCCAATTATTGGTGCAATCTCTTATTTAGGCTTGTTTTTCTAATACGTTTGAAAATTGAGATCGGCAAAAAATATTTTGAGCTACAGAAAATTCTTCTTATATTTTTTGTATTATAAAATAATCAAGAAACATGGAAAAAAGTAAAAATTATAATAAAAGAAATAAATTAAACAAAATTGCAGACTCTAAACTTATGTCTTTTCACGACATCGAAAACACATTTTATTTGAGCATTCAAGGCAAATTAGAGCTTTTTTTTCGAAACACATGTAAGGTGTTTTGCGTTTCTTAGTACACTGACAAGTAGTACAGTTTTTACGAATTTATCAATCGCTCAGCACTACTGCTGCCTGGGACAGCTGCTGGAAGGGTCGTGTTGTTCTGGAGGATACGTTATATACCAACACGTATATTTCGGTGCAATTTAACATTACTTTCATGATGTGCCATATGTATTCAGCTCATTCCGGTATACTGTATTTACACCTGCTATATTATGTTATAAAGTTTGTGATCGCGAAGAGGTTGAGGCGGATGACCAACGAAAGCGATTATAAAATATTTTTTCTTCTTTTCGGCCGAACTACCGCCAACGGCACATCAGTCAGTTAAAAACACTTAATCACCACTATCTTAAGGAATATCACTCTGTGATAGAGTGTTTAGTTGAACTGAATCTGGCCATTCGTATTCGGAATCAGGCGCGCTACTTTCTTCCAGTACATGATTTGTAGCAACATTCTACGCATCCATTATTGGTCGTTTGGTATATTATCGTCATCTGATAATTATTTTTCCAATCAGCTATTAATAACGAACTATCTGTGTGCTATTATAGCTTAAACAATAAAGAAATACATAATTTAAAATTATCACGTAACCACCTAACATACGTCTCACAGACCCCAGTTTGTATTCATTCACTCACCTGAGCCAAACGCGCATCCCTACAACCCCGACTAGCCGTTGCACGGTACTGAGGGTCACGGGGAAAAGGTATAGGAAGGAACAAGTTCATACGACACTCCTAAGCAAAAATATTCACGATTTTAAACTTAACAGGGTCTGTGAGACGTATGTTAGGTGGTTAAGGGTTAAATATTCATGGGTGACTGTTACTTTGGTGTATTTTAGTACCTTTACCCGGAATTCTATTTTGAACAACTGTTTGACTTTAAGCATTCATTACGTCACTGTTAGACTTAGGTACCTTTGTTAATTATGTTTACCTATAATTTATAGATTCCTCTTTTATTGATAGTACTACCTATCAATAAAATTAAATATTGTTATTTTTTGTTTTAATTACCACTTTTGTATTTATTGTCCTTTTATAAAGCTAATACTTGAGGGTCCACCCGCCACAAATCCAAAATTCTTCCACACCGACATGAAATCGGAATAAAAACTATCCTTTGTGTTACTATAGATAATAATATGTGTAAACTATCTGTTTATTTACCGAATTTCATAGTAACAAACATCTATCTATAAAAATCCTCACAAATGACAATGGGCAAAAGCGGTCCAAGATCCTCCACTTATGACACTTATGGGAAATGAAAGAACATAGTTGTGACATCATTCTGGCAAAAGATTATCGAAATCTGTCCTGGGGTTCTTTTTTTATTTCCGTTTAAAAGTGACTTAGGCAGTCACTTTCTAACCTAACCCAACTTTTTTCAATCAGCTGTAAATGATGCCCGACGCATACTGAACCATCTGGGAAGGCGGTTGGCTTATGTTTGACTTACACCGACTAAAAATACCAATGAGACCTTAAATAGCTAACCTAACCTAACTTTTTTTTTCAGCTAAAAATGATGCCCAACGTATACTGAACCATCTGGGAAGGCGGTTGGCTTATGTGTGACTTGGACCCACTAAAAATACCAACGAAACCTTAAATAGCTAACCTAACCTAACTTTTTTAATTCATCTGTAAATGATGCCCGTTGCATACTGAACCATCTGGGAAGGCGGTTGGCGTATGTTTGACTTAAACCGACTAAAAATACCAATGAGACCTTAAATAGCTAACCTAACCTAACTTTTTTTGTTCAGCTAAAAAGATGCCAGACGCACAGTAAACCATCAGGGGAAGACGGTTGGCTTATGTGTGACTTGGACTCACTTACAATAACTACGAAACCGTAAATAGCTAACCTAACTTTTTTAATTCAGTTGTAAATGATGCCTGACGTATACTGAACCATCTGGAAAGGCGGTTGGCGTATGTTTGACTTACACCGACTAAAATACCAATGAGACCTTAAATAGCTAACCTAACCTAACTATTTTTGTTCAGCTAAAAAGATGCCAGACGCACAGTAAACCATCAGGGGAAGACGGTTGGCTTACGTGTGACTTGGACTCGCTTACAATAACAACGAAACCGTAAATAGCTAACCTAACTTTTTTAATTCAGTTGTAAATGATGCCTGACGTATACTGAACCATCTGGAAAGGCGTTTGGCGTATGTTTGACTTACACCGACTAAAAATACCAACGGAACCTTAAATAGCTAACCTAACCTAACTTTTTTAATTCAGTTGTAAATGATGCCCGATGCATACTGAACCATCTGGGAAGGCGGTTGGCGTATGTTTGAATAACACCAACTAAAAATACCAACGAGACCTTAAATAGCTAACCTAACCTAACTTTTTTTGTTCAGCTAAAAATGATACCCGACGTATACTGAACCACCTGGGAAGGCGGTTGGCTTATGTGTGACTTCGATCCCCTAAAAATACCAACGAGACCTTAAATAGCTACCCTAATCTAACTTTTTTAATTCATCTGTAAATGATGCCCGTTGCATACTGAACCATCTGGGAAGGCGGTTGGCGTATGTTTGACTTAAACCGACTAAAAATACCAATGAGACCTTAAATAGCTAACCTAACCTAACTTTTTTTGTTCAGCTAAAAAGATGCCAGACGCACAGTAAACCATCAGGGGAAGACGGTTGGCTTATGTGTGACTTGGACTCACTTACAATAACTACGAAACCGTAAATAGCTAACCTAACTTTTTTAATTCAGTTGTAAATGATGCCTGACGTATACTGAACCATCTGGAAAGGCGGTTGGCGTATGTTTGACTTACACCGACTAAAAATACCAATGAGACCTTAAATAGCTAACCTAACCTAACTATTTTTGTTCAGCTAAAAAGATGCCAGACGCACAGTAAACCATCAGGGGAAGACGGTTGGCTTACGTGTGACTTGGACTCGCTTACAATAACAACGAAACCGTAAATAGCTAACCTAACTTTTTAATTCAGTTGTAAATGATGCCTGACGTATACTGAACCATCTGGAAAGGCGTTTGGCGTATGTTTGACTTACACCGACTAAAAATACCAACGGAACCTTAAATAGCTAACCTAACCTAACTTTTTTAATTCAGTTGTAAATGATGCCCGATGCATACTGAACCATCTGGGAAGGCGGTTGGCGTATGTTTGAATAACACCAACTAAAAATACCAACGAGACCTTAAATAGCTAACCTAACCTAACTTTTTTTGTTCAGCTAAAAATGATACCCGACGTATACTGAACCACCTGGGAAGGCGGTTGGCTTATGTGTGACTTCGATCCCCTAAAAATACCAACGAGACCTTAAATAGCTACCCTAATCTAACTTTTTTGGTCAACTAAAAATGATGCCCGACGCACACTGAACCATCTGGGAAGTCGGTTTGCTTATGTGTCCTAATTAGGTTAGGTTAGCTATTTAAGGTCTCGTTGGTATTTTTAGTTGGTGTAAGTCAAACATAAGCCAACCGCCTTCCCAGATGGTTCAGTATGCGTCGGGCATCATTTACAGATGAATTAAAAAAGTTAGGTTAGGTTAGCTATTTAAGGTCTCGTTGGTATTTTTAGGGGATCGAAGTCACACATAAGCCAACCGCCTTCCCAGATGGTTCAGTGTGCGTCGGGCATCATTTTTAGCTGAACAAAAAAAGTCAGGTTAGGTTAGCTATTTAAGGTCTCGTTGGTATTTTTAGGGGATCGAAGTCACACATAAGCCAACCGCCTTCCCAGATGGTTCAGTATACGTCGGGTATCATTTTTAGCTGAACAAAAAAAGTTAGGTTAGGTTAGCTATTTAAGGTCTCGTTGGTATTTTTAGTTGGTGTTATTCAAACATACGCCAACCGCCTTCCCTGATGGTTCAGTATGCGTCGGGCATCATTTACAACTGAATTAAAAAAGTTAGGTTAGGTTAGCTACATATTTAAGGTCTCGTTGGTATTTTTAGGAGATCGAAGTCACACATAAGCTAACCGCCTTCCCAGATGGTTCAGTATACGTCGGGTATGATTTTTAGCTGAACAAAAAAAGTTAGGTTAGGTTAGCTATTTAAGGTCTCGTTGGTATTTTTAGGGGATCGAGGTCACACATAAGCCAACCGCCTTCCCAGATGGTTCAGTATACGTCGGGTAATATTTTTAGCTGAACAAAAAAAGTTAGGTTAGGTTAGCTATTTAAGGTCTCGTTGGTATTTTTAGGGGATCGAAGTCACACATAAGCCAACCGCCTTCCCAGATGGTTCAGTATACGTCGGGTATCATTTTTAGCTGAACAAAAAATGTTAGGTTAGGTTAGCTATTTAAGGTCTCGTTGGTATTTTTAGTGGGTCTAAGGCACGCATAAGCTAACCTCCTTCCCAGATGGTTCAGTATACGTCGGGTATCATTTTTAGCTGAACAAAAAAAGTTAGGTTAGGTTAGCTATTTAAGGTCTCGTTGGTATTTTTAGTGGGTCTAAGGCATGCATAAGCTAACCGCCTTCCCAGATGTTTCAGTGTGCGTCGGGCATCATTTACAGCTTAACAAAACAAGTTAGGTTACGTTAGGTTTGGATAGGCAAGGTTAGGTTAGGTTAGTAGTCACTTAAATGGACATAAAAAAAGAACTCTCGGACGGATTTTGATAATCTCTTGCCAGAATGATGTCACAACCATATAGTTTCATTTCCCATATGTGTCATCAGTGGAGGATCTTGGACCAAGTTCCATACATTTTTGCCCATTGTCCTTTCCACGTTAATAATATTAAGTTGGAAATAAGAAAAGGTAATTAATAAATATGACCTTTTTTATTTGGTTTAGGCAGAATACGCAACAGCACTATTTATTGAAAGGAAACAAAGGACTAGGCTTTCATAACTCGAGACACGTCGACACACGATGTATCGCCAGGCTCACCGTTATAGCGATCACCGACGCTGATAAATCTATGACGATAACACTGTGTGAAACTGCCTTCATACACCGGATACAGGAGAAGTTCACAGAATGGGGCAACGATTAAACAGAGAAATACACACGCTTAAAAAGTTTGCGATCACTTTTAAAAATTGAAATTGTTGCCGTCGCGTCGGCGTCGTGGTGGATTAAACTATGAATTTTTAGTTTTATTTTCAAACAGGGTATTTCTATCTAAAGATTGAAGTAGAAACACACAAGATTTGTTCTCGATAGAGTACAATTTAAAAGTCATCAGCTTATGCTACTGATCACTAACTTTTTTCGATTTGTGTACTTATGTACTTCTAGAACGCTGTCGCTATCATCATCTGCCTAGCCTTTTAAAATATACATTATTAGGGTCGGCTGTAGTATGTCTCAGCTCAATACCAGTATTTAATATGGACCGGCCGCCTTACTTAACAAAGTTTTGAAATTAATAGGTACTAACTTGAAGTACCTACCTGAAAAGTCATGGACGAAGTAGGTACACAGAGTGACCTAACTGCTTAATTCAAATTTATTCATACGCTAGCCAACTTAGAGAAATATTATACTTTACAATTTCAACTTAAGATTTACTTTAACTTGTTAAGGTTAACTTCATTTAACTTAGATAAAACACCTTCAATTAAATGTTGGTAATTTTCCAAGCAGGGAAAAACAACAATATTGTGGGTAGGCCAGATTTTGGAATAACAACAAACAACAAGGTAATTCCTGAAAATCACGCCTTTTCTACCCTAAAGGTGGGTCTACACTAGAGGCGAGCACGAGCTGATACCTACCTGCGGAGATAAATGTGAAAGTGACACAAAACCTACAACGATGACTCTTCTTGAACGCATTGCAAAATATCAAAAGACACAAAAAACAATAATAATAGACGGAGCTCATTCGAGCGCGAACCAAACACTAGGAATGCGCTCATTCGAAAAGTGTGTAAGTTGATGTCGATGTGAGAAAACGGGTCATACATACAAACAAACATGCATATACACTTTTCCATTTAGGTTAAATATTAAAAATAGTAGTAAAGTAGAGACAATGTCAGTGTAACATAGGTACTTCTGGGATAAAAAGCGTCCTATGTCTTAAGCCAGGTATTGGCCTCTACCACGGCCTCTACCTATATAATTTACTTTTCACCAAAACTCCAGACTAAAAAAAAAGACCGAATTACATTCACATAAATACGGATAATGACTTACAATATCAATAGATAAATCTATCAAAGACAAGTAAAAACGATAAAGAACATCCTTGGAAATGTAATGTCACAAGATAGAAGGTGGGGCGTGTCAGCTGTCATGTCTGGTATTAAGCACCGATCCGGCAGGAATTGAACATCAATATTAAGCAAAGGGGTTCTGTGAAAAACCCTCTGCTTACGCTGGGAAGGAAAACGTGCGTGAAAATACGAAAAGACGGGGAACTTGTTGTATCTACCCGATTCTTATTAGAGCAGAACCGGTTATTGTCAAAGAAGAAATTGTATAATTCAGTCAAAGAGATTTAAAAGAACCTATAGAGCGGGCATTGGGAAAATTGTCATACAAAATTGTTGATGCCGTGCGTCAGTAGCACTATCTAAGCGTTGCATAGCAGCGCGACTACTAGACTGAGGGACTTTTTACCTATTGGTAAAAAATTTTGGATTACATATTTCTTCGTGATGTCCCGTCTACTGCCCGTATATAGTTTAGTGTCTTTGGTTTAAAGCCTCTTTGCAGGCTGCAAAAAGAAATGCTTTTTTTTTTGTAAGTGTTAGTGACTAAGTATTTATCTAATAAACATACAAAGGACCAATTTCTTGACTGTCGAAACAGAACAACATATCAGTCCACTGTAACTTGGCCAAAGTTACGTGGTCCACAACTATCTTGCAATCTGGGACGTATGACAACGGCCTTCTTTACCTTTCAAAAATAAGGTCAGGAAAGAGCCATCAACAAAAAGGAAATACCTACCTACTTACCATCATATTTGTCGTAGATACCCGGAATTTCCACGGCACAAATTCTCATAATTCTGACATACGGCACGACTTGACCTGGGTTTCGGAAAATTCATACTTTCCTCGCTCGACCGGCCATAATCGAGCACTTAAACTCAACGGACCGGAGACGTCATAACAATAGACATATATATAATTTCCTAGGTAGGTAACATCATGTATTTCTTTAGAAAAGTTTTCAAGAAATATTTCTAGAGGTACCGCAAGATACATACAAGGTATTGTCATGTCGGTCGACAGCAACGCATTTGTTATTCCATTATAACCCTTATTTAATACCGCCGCCGCCGTGATAAATATTGCCGCATTTCCGAGGGTCGGATTAAAATACGAAAGAGTTCAGTTTTATAAAAGGAAATTGTAGGAAAGCACCGATGACATAAAGTTATTTCGGTTTTGTGTTGTTGACTAACGACTTGTACGTTGTAACGTATGTTATTGTGAATATGTTACGTTTACGTTTTATTCACCAACTGCTCGCCTTTTGGGACCATTGTGTTGAATAAAGAAAAAGGCAGAATATTTTTTGAGAAAGTACATATACATAAGTCAAAGCAATACTCGTGGCTCGAATCCTGTTAAATCAAGATACCTGATATCTCTAAACAAATACTCCCAAACCCGTATTCAATATTAAAAACAAATACGTACAATAAACAACTATCAAATCTGGAAGATTAGACAGAGAATAGTCGTAATTGCATTAGATAATATATCCTAATACAAATAGGGTTTCCTTTTGATTTCCCCATTGCGCGCACTCGCTCGACTAGATGTCACATAATACGTATCAATCGCGAGAAACAAACACCCCGGGGTGGGACATGTAGTGGAAGAGATAAAACGTACCCCTCTGAGGACTTACCCTCACCTACTGATAAAACAAAATGTTACGCAAAAATGTGGATTTTTGTTTTACACTTACGGTTGTTTTGATTTTATTTTTTACTAGCTGATGCCCGCGAAGTCGTCCGCGTGAATGCGTTGAAGAATTAAAGGTTCACTGCTCGTTCCCCGTAGGTGATAGCGTGATTATACACATGCATGGTTCTCATACATTTGATCAATAAAAATTGTCTGGACTATAAAAGAGACTGTGACCTCTCATTTGTTTCGGATGGTTCTTCTCAGAGTCACTATTTTAAACTAGATGAAGCCGGCTTCATCTAGTTTAAAATAGTGTCTTTTGACGTGTAAAAGAGTTTGCCAAAACCAATTTACTGAATAAAGATCATTTATCATATGTAGCCTATTATGTTGACCCAACTTTTTAATAATATTCGTGCCAAATTTGAAGTAAATCCATGCAATACTTTTTGAGTTTATCCCGGGCATACAGGCAGCGTGTTGTGGGTTAGATCTCCGCACGGAAAAAATAAGTATTTGTAAGACCTACTAGTTGTTTCTTGTCTTAGTATAATTTGTGTAAGTATATAATGTATGAGCTTCAGTTTTATGTAAACGCACTTACTTGACATGAAAAATTCCCAATGAGGGCATTGTCTTTTTGTTTTAGAGTAAACAAATTAGATTTCGTTTTATTAGCGTTTCTAATAAATGTTTAGTAAAACATTATCACAACATCAAATACTCTATTAAAAAACTACTAGGAACCAATTTAGAAACATCCGTAACATTTTATAAAAACAAGTTACCTCATAAATCCACATTTAATAAAACAATCGTTAATTAAATTGTTTTAAAAACAAAGGAAACAATACACCAACCCCTCCCTTTCATCTTCCTTTTATACCGAAACGAAATTAAAAAGCAAATCTCATATTAAAAAATAATCCTTGATCAAAAATAGGCTGGTTTTAAAAAGGTGTACTTTACTCCTAATAAATAAACACGGCACAAAATTATAGCTTCGGGCTCACTCAGAGAAATGAAATTCATTTTATTGCGGTGACTGAAGCTTCCATACTTTCAAATACAATTTGGCTAATGTAATTCCTGGGAGATGATTCCGTTTCACCAACGGATATCACTAAACCGAAATATCTAATACATTTTGGGATAACTTTAACGAAAAGCGAATTAGCGGTCATAATTTCTTATTGCGCATTAGGCGAATTAAAGGCTGAAGTGATAAGATTATGTCGTAATTTAATTTTTCAAATAATTTATAGCTACCTCCCCCTGCTATTAAGTTATTCGTGTAATTATGACCTGAAATAAGTGTGTTTGAAGTTTTTTTTTTCGTTGGTTGTTGGTAATGGCATTCCTTGAAATGTGTGATACTAGACCTAATTAAAATTTGCAATTATTTTAACCCTGACAACATGGGGTCCAAACTGGCTTGTTTTGGAGATATCGAATTTTAAACGTTCTTGAAAAATTTCCACCTCTCCTTGTAAACTGCTTATTGTGAGAAATTAACGGTCAGCACTACTTATTAATATTTATACTTATAAATGGTAGTGTACAATGAAATGAATTAATGATGGTGATCATACTTGCATATTTTATCACCACCACGCCATTTTCCCATGCAAAAACTGCAGAACGCCAGTACAATTTATATACTCCATTGGCCTCGAAAAACTCATAGTATCAATCAATCTACTAACTAATAGTCTAAACATTAATGAATAAAGCAGCTTTGAATCTATTCAACCTAATCTCAAACCTCTCTACCACAAATGATAAGCGACAATTCATTATCAAGACCTTCAATCCATTAGACACCTCTATGAACAGTTTGTACACATAATAATAAACCCATAGATTGGATTACCAATACACGAATATACCCGAAGTTAGCCAACTAAAGCCGAAGTGGTTGAGTTAACAAGTTAGTCTGAAGACTGCAGTTTGTAGACTATATAGGATATTGTGCCGCCCTGGTATATTGCTACAATAATTGCATTACGAAAAGCTGCATTGCAAACTGTAAGCTCTGCGTCGTGACCTAGGAATTCAATCTGGAATTATAGTGGGAGTGACAGTCTGTGACACTGTTTGGCTTTCGAGCGTTGAATGTCTTCTTGTATAATATAAAGTTTATGTTGGTTCTGGTGATACGATTTTGTTTAAGATGATAGACAGAGAAGACATAAATATAGACTGAAAGTTGGATGAAATAGTGTGTGCAAAATGTGTGACCGCATTTATAAGAAGTTTTAAACTAAAGCAGTTGTTCTTTGTGCTACCTACACTAACTTTTGAGAAGCGAAATATTTTTCAAATGCGGCTTCGAGTATTGGACGATACATAATAATTTGTGCTCTACGTAACACGTATGTTAGGTAGGTAGTCCCGAACGGGCAGGCAGGGCTATGTAATCAAGCCTATTGCGATCCACCGGGCACAATCTCAGACATGACTGTTACTGAGAAAATTTTGCTGGAAATACCTGATGCCGCTTTGCGTATCGCTTCAGCCGTCTGGAACCAGAGTTTTGGAACTGGTCCCATACAAGGCTTTACTTTTACTTCTATGGAACTGGTTCGGTCGATCGAGGATTTTAATTTACTCAATCCCAAGACTTACTCAGCGGTTACGCTTGTGATCACTAAACATAGTCGGGTTTTCCTTCCTGACGCTATAACTCCAGAACGCACTAACCGATTTCCACGGTTTTGCGTTCGTTGGAAAGGTCTCGGGCTCCGTGAGGTTTATAGCTAAGAAAATTCAAGAAATTCACAAAAGCAAAATTCGAAAATCACGCGGACGAAGTCGCGGGCATAGTGCTAGTTTAATGTAAAAATAGTTACTGTCACACCAAATGCCAAAAATCCCACCAACCACATTCACTGTTGATGTCACCAACAAAAAAAGAAATTGTGTACCTATCTACCTATTCATGTGTTAAAAATGCTTTCCAACGACGACGGTTGGCAGGTTTTTGTATCTAGGCCGCTGGGGACCCTAATCTAACGGAAGGTACCTCTATCACCCTAATCCGTCAAGTTTAAGGCCAACGAGAAAATAAAACCTTGGTCAGAAAACTCCGGAACGGGTCAATAACTAAATCAGGTGTATAAAACTACGATCATTCTACTTGTCCCTTTATTTCTTGAGGACTAAGCGAATAGATATAAAACTTAGGCCGGGATCTTTAAATGTTTATTAGCACTTACTCTGGTGAAGCAGTTTTTTTTGTCACAGTCTCTCAACTGTCAAACTAAAGTGTAAGACAGAGACGGGATCATGTCAGACGTCAACGCATTCGCTGATTTACTTTTACTGATCTCTGCCATAATAAACTTCTGGATTTGATCGAGAAGATACGTAGAGTAATTTTAGGATACTATAGTGGCTGTTTTATCAGCAAATACACATTAATTATGTGTATGTTTTCTAGTTCTATTTTTGCTCGATCCAGTATAGACTTATCATTTTTTCCCATAAAAAATTCAATCGTTTTTTGATTCTATAAAATGGTACACAAATTCCATTTGTTTAGCTTGATTTGGCTCGTTTTATAAAGGCACAATTGGCTCGTACTGTTGCAATTTAACATTGATTCGTCGGGGGATTTCCGATAATTCACTCCCTGTTGCTGTTTATATATTTACGCGGGCACGTCGCGGTGTTCATTATTGTATGTTCATTATTATATCTGTTATGTACTGGACTTTATACGTGCCTATTTATGGGTAGATAGGCAGGGTATTGGAATAGTTTTTGCTTCAAAGTTTTGGGACGTCAAAATCGTTTATTGACTCTTCAAGCCCTGTGTGTGGCGGAAGGGATTGTCAGACTGTAACAGTCTAAAAGTTAACCCTGGTGGCGTACCATGAACGCTTAACTCGATCCAAATTAGGCTGTAGGAATGAGATGGCTGCGCTAAACGACTCTTTCCCACAGCCTTAACTGGATCGCATTAAGAGCTCGTGGTAAGGCCTTTGTTCCTTCAATTGCGATGTCCTTTTGAGAAAGTCCCGCAACCCCGGGCGTTTGACTCTATGGGGAGGCCGTGTCAGCTTACTAACAGCTCCATGAGGGGTGAGTGGAACACTTCGCGCCGTTAGCTATAGGAAGAGCTATAGTATATCTGACAAAGTAAATAATACTTCCATCAGTATTTACCAGGTTCTATTATATGTTGTGAGTTTCAGATATTTCGGAGCTGTTTCAAGCTAACATATCAAACTAGAAACCAACTAAGAATCAGGTAGACTTGCACCTCTATGATCTCACGATATGTTCCTCGAATGGTAGAAGGCTTTTTGCTGATTATTTTGAATTCACATAAAAACAAACGCAAATCCAAACTCTGAGCATTAGAAATTCCTGTTCGAAAAACCCAATAACACTTTGTCCGACTAGCGATTTGAACCAAGAACCTCACGCTCAAATGTAGCGCTAGATCATCGAGGCAGTGTTTCTATTATCCACTTTATAAATGAGTTTTAAAGTTAATTCCGTTGAGCCAGTTTGAAATAAACCATAAAAAGATTTTACGGTCCGGTTCTCAACTCCAATTTACTTTTAATTCATATGGGACAGGTAAATTATGCTGTTAGGACCTCGCATAATGTTTGACTATGTACTGTAGCGACGGCTCTTTATAACGTTATACAGGTGACATTTAAATTAGGTTGCTAGAATAGTGGCTGTTTCCGTAGAAGTGCATGATAAATATTAAAATGAGTTGTGACTTGCGTGTGATAAAGTGTGGGAGGTGCCCTATTCTTGTAAGTGTGGTTAAGGTGAAACAGCTCTTATAGGCCACACGAACAGGAAATGCTGTTAAATATCACGGTATTAGACGTTTATACGATCGTTTAAAAGCTATTACTGAAAATCGACGGATTAGAAAAAAAAGTAGCCCCGCACTAGGAATTACTCCTGTGTCGTGGGTGCGTTTTCAAACACAGAAACTGACATAACCGAACACCAAGATCCAGGATAACTACTTGTAGGTCATATAGATATTTTGTTCCGTGCAGGAATCAAACCCGCAAAATGCTGCTCAGTTCGTACGCCGTGCTCTCAAAATGCCGTCAGTGTGGCTTGACTATTACAGTTTTTATATCATAATACATTAAAAAAAACATACCTACACAAACATTGTAGTAGTAACCTTGTGTCTGTATGCCCTAATCTGAGTAAAATCATCTAGTTTTGAACCCAATGTTGTACAGCACCCTTAGCACGAATTTTTAATATTTGAGACGTAAACTGGAACTTTGTCAATTTCAAATTTACAATTTTCAATGAAAAAATTTGCTTCTTCGCACACTAGAGGCGCTGTTTCATTTTTTCATACAAAACGCTGTAAATACTGGAAAAACGCTGTAAAATAAAAGAGTGAAAATTCGTGCTAAGGGTACTGTTGTAAATAAATCAGACCCAAGCGAATCCGAGGTAGCTTGCTAGTTATTATGGATGTGACGTGCAGTACAGAGCCTTTGTGCAATTATGGAGCCTTTTCTACTAGGTTAAGTATCTTACAATATGAAGCCATTGTAAGAAGCTTAAAAACAAGTACAACAATTATTATTACACGGAACATAATAATTCCACAACAAGAACATTACCAGTAAATTGGCAAGAATAACTGAACAAAGTGCCTCGACTATCAATTTAATGCAAACTTACATTTAGTTGTAAAATGTTCCGTTTTCAAATCTTAGTAAAACGTCACGATTCAAGATTTCCTTACAGTTAGTAAGATACTATTAGGTATCTGGAAACTAGTAATACAGAAGGAACTTTACTGCTATCGCAAGCCTTTTTAAAAGACGGTTAAAACTTTCTGGGAAATCTTATTTTGTATAAAACAAACGCACCTAGGTGATATTTTTGAAGCATTTTATTTCTGCATTTCCACAGTGCATTTCAATGCAATCAAGACAGAATTATGTTTTTCAGGAATAAGCGCCTGCGACAAATTAATAGCAACGGTCCGCATCGACGTCACAGGTAACTACTACAAACTGTACAGGAGATGACATCACGTTCGCTGAACATGTAAGTTCCATTTAACACCTCTGGAACCGAGCGAATGGCACAGTAAACTGGAATGGTGGTAGACGAAGTCACGAAATGGTATCATTAGCCGAATTACACACGTGACCGCATAATTGAAAGGGACCCCAGTTGCTGATGAGCGGGTCAACCCGGGTGCAAGAGCGATGTGAATAATTTGCGAAACAATTGGCCCTCAGGTGTATGGCTGGCTCTTGACTGGGGAAGCCGGCGGCAAATGAAGATGTATTGAACACATTTCGAAGGGGCGACTACAGATTTAGATGGACAGTTAAATGGTTGCGTTTAGGTTAAGAGACTTTATTTTCAAATTGCAAGCTGTAGAAATTACTGTGGACAACCTCAATCAAAATTATTTTTAAATTAAAGAACTTCCAATGGTTCGCTTCAAAAGAGCTTTACGTAGGTGGTTAATTGAGAAATAATATAAAAGAATTCTTTCAATTTAAACCTTATAAATAATGTAATACTAGTCATCTGTAACAAAATTTTGCATGTCATAATGTTATGATTAAATTATGTTAAGCCACTAATATTACCTATCATTTTAAGATCTTTTGTAACCATATTTTACTGCAAATAAATCTTTGACGTTCCACTTTTGACTCTTTTCTTTTTGGGTGGCCTTTACAAGTATGACATACTAGCAAAATCATATAAAGAAAACAACATGTAAAGTTTGAGCAAGATATTTTCAGGTAAAGTTTCACTTGGGTTCACGTAAAAGTTACTAAAACATTCCTGGTAAACACAAACAAAAACACTTCGAAAACCATGTTCCTCACAAACTCAAAATCCCTCTACAAAATATTGAGGACAATAAACTTTCTGACAGCTGATTATTTAGTATCTTTGCCCATTTCACAAAATCGTAGCTAGTCAAAATTCAACCAAATTTCTATGCGTCAAAAACTTATAATTGAAAAGTTTTGTTGTGCTTTGATGACGTCATAGCGATGACGATGACGGTCCAATCGTCAGGGTTTGTCAGCGACACAGGAAATTACATCTCTAATCTGATTATTCCTGATGAATGCGGACTAGTGACGTGGTGTGATGCGGTCCACATTTCCCGATGTTTGATTCCGGATTTCATTTATTTACATTTCACATTTCATCATTGATGTCTTCCTATAATTTAAAATTTATGCTAATGTGTTTTTCGAACGTATAGTTAATGGTCACAACGAAATCGTTGAAAGTTTTCCGTGTGTGGATTATTGGGAGTTATCAATACCAACATGTAGGTATGCCTAATTGATTTGTGAGACGCAGGATGCCCAGTCTTTCGAATCTAAACTGCAAAGCTGTGTGTCTCAGGTCGGATTCACGCACGAAACCAATATTTTAAAATAGGTATATATTTTCATATGTATTAGTAGGTATATTATTTATAAATAGCCATAGTTAGATGTAGTAGTTTTAATTGTTTCGTATTGTACGGTTGCACCTATTCCAGCTTCTTCTCCATTTGACCCAAAGGTTGACTGGTAGATAATGCCTTGCGGCATTAAGTTCGCCTTATGTACCACAATTATTGTACGTGAAAGTTTAAATAAATAAATAAATATTTGTAAGATAAAGCTTTATAGAAATCTCGTCCCCTTTGTTAGTGACATCACTAAAGTTGACTGTACGACCAACAAGTAGTTGTTCCTCGTCTAGTTGTTTATGTTTGTTAGTTTAAATGTTTCCCAAGACACATGTGTGTCCACCATTTTTTTGAAAGCTACGAATAAAGAAAAAAAAATTAATCTCATAGTATTTTGTCACACGACCCGACCACCTATAAAAGTAACTAAAGAAATTACAAATTAAAAATCTTGTTTCTACTCAGTATATCTCAGAACTAAGCTACAACATATTTCTTTATAAAGGTGTGTTGACCTCTAGTCACTGCAATATTGCGCTGAATTCCAACTTGTAACAATAGTATAAAAGTTGTGACAGCACACTTTCCCATTTTCTACGAACACTGTAGTTTCCATATCCCTAACTTAACCCGTACAACTTTAGTGGAAAGATAAAGAAGAAAACACACTTGCTTCGGTTTTTCGTCGAAAAATCGCACGCATTTAGATCGAATACTCCACATATAGATCCCCTCTAATCAGATGTGACAATGAGCATTAACCGAATTAATACCATATTTAGATCAGAGCATAAAGCACAATCATTAATTAAATTAAGTAACGGGTCAGTGATCACGATTGATTACGGTCTTGTGTTTTATCGAACCCTTTGATAATGGCATTAGTTATGCGTATAAGCAGATCTCATTATCTTTTTGGCAACGGTCCTTTGTGCCATACATTTGTATCATCTTACATGTAGCAGCACATAAAATCCAATAATAAATCACTTTAAATGAAATTACTTTTTTCCAGAGACAATGAAGTGTTCTATTGCGAAAGTTTTCTCTTACATTTCTTAGAAATGTTACACTCATTAAAACTTGTATTCTTTTTTATCAAAGCTATTTGCTTTTTCAAAAGAATAAACTTTGTAACGAGATATTTAATAATTAGACACGTAAATCTCTGAGTCAGTTTTCTGAAATCACGTGCACGGCTCACAAAGTACACAGACGGAACTCTTTCAGACAAATGCAGCTGGGAGCATAAATTCTTAAATAAACATTTTATAAATATAATTTTAACGTTTAACGGCATGAGCTTTAATTAAGTAGCAATGTTTTCAAAGGAAAGCTCTCGCTTTGAGGTCTCTGCCGAGCTCCGTAGGGTCTTAATTAGTGTTAATCTTAAGATAATAAGCCACGTGTTTTCACTAATTGGTGTAAATTGAAAGAGTTGGAAATCCCTTTGAGGAAAATTTGCAAATTTTGACGTGGCGGCACCCGGGCCGGGTCAAAGCAACATGTCGTTACTTGTCTGTTTAATTGGCTCTCTGACACTTAATGAATTACATTATCTTCGCAGGTATGTGGGACAGATCCTGATTACCTTTAACGTGATCATTTAGTGGTGTCCAGGTATCTGTAGGTAAGTACTAGGTATTAAATAACATATTGGTAAGTATTTATGTAATCCATTTTAAACATCTGGGGCCTTACCACAAGCTCTTACCGCGATCCAGTTTAGGCTGTGGGAAAGAGACAGAGCTATACAAGTCGTGTAGCGCCATCTCTTTCCCACATAGTTCAAATGATAGTCAACCTGTTTTTATTTTAGTTCAGTCCAGCGCCCACTATACTTGCCTATAACGGACCCGCCCGCCCTTGCCAAGATTGATTTTGTATTTAAAAAATTCGCAGAATTCTGTCTGACTTTTTAGCCCATTGAAAGATCAAACAGTTACGTATATTTTGTTCGAAATAAAATTTCCATTGTTCTTTTATATTGGAAATTACCTCAACCCACGACTCCACCTGCGATTTACTTATATTTTCACAGCTTGTTATTACTTACCTTATTTACTTACAAAATTACGTGTTCATGGACTAGTTGGTAGAGACTAGGGTGGCTATTTAGTACCTACTTTACTAGGCGCATGTGTGTTTCGTGATTATTGTATTGAAATGAATAAGCATGACTGCTGAATATTCCCGGGTTTGATTCCCAGGTCGGACAAAGTGTTATTGGGTTTTTCTATTAGGGTTTTTTCAGTAGCAGCCACGGAATCCGGATTTGTTCCCATTTGATAGCAACAGGTTCGCCCCATAACATGACTAGCAAAATGCACTATTAGGTACACTTCTACTTAACCCTTTGGTAATCAAAAGCACGATGTTATTTATGTATTTCCGTCACACGAGTCCTCCCGCCCTGGGTGGGTCGGAAGGGACTGTCAGACTCTTACTGACTAAAATCCACCCGTGTTCCTTCCTATGCCCTTTATGTTCCGGGGCCACGGTAACCTGGGTTAAGAAAAAACCCGCGACCCCAGCAGGCATATGGCGCGAAACACGACGCGCCACCGACCCGGGCTTGGTCCTTGGTCGGACGGCGAGCTACCCATCACTCACCGTCCGCAAGCCCGCTCCGCCGCTGTGCCCTCTGCTGATCAGAGGGACACGCGTTGGAGCATCCACACGACAGGCTATTTGCATACGGGCAAAGAGACCACTTGGGCACACAGTGCCTAAGGAAGAGTTTTTGCCCGCATCCCAGGGTGCACCGGCCCGAAAAACTGGTCTTCCCCCTGGACGTATCCGAGAGGGAACTCCAGTCCACGGGCGCACGTGGAGGTTTCCTGTCATAGCACCCCACCTTTGACGCCTTGCGACTATTTCTTAGTTTACTTCTTCTTTCTCTAGCATCTTATTTATTTGTATATTGTACAATCGACAAAGTGGAATCAAGACCAATTTTGACAAAAAACGTTTGAATCCGTCAAATTGTCAAAATCGAAGTCATTACCATGGATATGTATGTACCTATGTTTACACGAATGTGGTCCTAATTGTAAAGATGATTTTTTGAGGAAAGAAAAATTAGATTGCAAGCGGGATCGCATGCGTTAATGCGTTTAAAAATAAATAATTAATTAGTGGTCCTAATTGTATTTGAATGTCTGTTAGAAAATAACCCTATGGTGGGTCATAATTCCATTTTGTCGATTGTACAAGAAAATCTTCCAGAGATTCTCAGACAACACTTTTACACACATGTACCATCGACAAAGTTGAATCATGACCCACCGTAGGGTTATATTCCAACAGACATTCAAATACAATTAGGTCCACATTCGCGTAAACATACATGTCCATGGTAACGACTTTGACCTTTGCCAATTTGACGGATTCAATCGATTTTTTTGTCAAAATGCGTCATGATTCAACTTTGTCGATTGTACATAGCCCGATTACGCGGACAACAGACGATCGCCGCGTGACCGGGCGGAGCGCAGTCAATACACCTTGCATCGTCACCTCCGCCCGACCGCGCGGACGAACGAAATTCAAAGTTATTTGTCCTTACAACAACATAAATATAGAGTACGCAAATTGGACCAAAGCAACATAAAAGGGTACTTCTCTGATTTTGTGCAAATCACATGTCCGTGAATATTTTGGCGAATCTAAACATCATATAAGCCCACCAATATTTTTTATCTATAATTGGGTAGCCTAACTTTTAATGCCAATAAGAATTAAAATTAATCATAACGGGTTAATGACTCAAAATAATATTTTAATTGCTTAAATTTCATTACCCTCAGTGTCTTTTATGCGACGAGTTAGAAAAACATTTTTATTAAATTATACGTAGAGGTTTATGCTGCGAATTGTTACTAGAGGAACCACAAGTACATCATAAGGTAATGAATTTTCATTTTGCAAGATATAATATTGTTATTATTTTATAACATTGTGATAAAAACAATTTGTCGTAAAAAATATTACATTACCTTCAGCCTATCTTGAAATATCAAACATCATGCTGTATTACATCGTCCTTGGATCGAGCACCCCCTCCCGCCTCCGCAATTGCCTGTCAGTCGGCCAGCAACAACAAACGGGACAGGACGCGTGCCATTTTTTTCGCGACCGTTAAAAAAGTTCGACAACTACGCGCTTCAACCAATTTCGGTTTCATTACATTCAGCGGATTTTTGACGTAAGTAGTTGTGTTTTTTTTATAATTTTAGTCTTAAGGCAATTGTTATAATGTATGTTCATGTTTATTATTATCATTATGTACCATAATTGATGAATTGCAGAGTAAAATAAAAAACAGTTTGAAAAATTCATTACCCTCACTTTCATTACCGTCGATTACCTTCAGCTTTGAAGGTGACGGTAATGAGACTAAAATGAAGGTAATGAATTTTTCATATTATTCTATGTGATATCCTATTCAACCCTATTATACTGTCAAATTCTAAGCGGACACCGGTGTTCGCTCAGAATTTTACAGTTTGATATAATATTTCACTATAGGGTTTCTAAAAAATATTATCCATTTCAGGAAACAAGTATGGCTAAAACTAAAACTAAAAAAACTCGCGAAGAAAAGCTTGCTCAAGCAAGGTTGCATAAAAGGAAAAAGTACGAGGAAATTAAAAACGATCCCGAGAAATATGCAATTCAGAAGGAAAAAGAGAGACAGAGATACTTGAAACGAAAAGAACAAAATAAAATAAAATCTGTTGCTAAAATGACACCAAGGGAGAAAAGACTTCAAAGAAAAAAATGGAACGAAAATAGTAAGCGTTATTTAGAGAAAAAGAAAAAGGAAAAGGTAATACAACAGATGCTGATTGATAATTCACCTCCAACAAGTGATAGAGAAGAAAATGTAGCTGAACAAGACCCATTAGAAGGGCCATCACACCAATCAGTAGAGGTGTCTAACATGAACTGCAAACGGTGTCAAAAGAAAGATAAGTTAATAAGAAGACTTCGTTATAGTTACAAGAAAGAGATTGGTAAACTAAAACAGGAAAAGGAAAAAGTTATTAAAGAAAAGGATGCAATGAGAAAAATGTTGATAAGGCAAATAAATAAACAACGAAGAATACAAGCAAACCAACATCAGCCATCAACAGGCGAGAAAGTGGATAATTTGATAAAATCAATAGACGAAGACAAACGAGAAGAAGTAAAGAAAAAAATATTATTTGGAGAAATCATATCGAACAATTTAAGAGATGGATTTAAAGTTTTAAGAAAGAAAGAAAAACGAGAGTTTAGCGATATAGTCATGAGGGACAAAGACCGTTTCAAGAAGCACAAGGTTTTAGGTAAAGCGTCGAAATTTACAGTGCGAGACAAAAATAAAATATGTCACAACAATGAATCAAACATGGATACAGAGAGTAAAATGAAACAAGACGTAGAAGATTTTTTCGAAGATGACAGCAATACTAAAATTTCTCCTGATAAAAAGAATTTATCACACGTAATGGACAAAAAAAACAAAAACGATATTTATCGGACACATTAACCAACCTCCACAAAAAGTTTATGCACGTTCAAAACAGTAATATTGGATATTCTACGTTCTGTAAATATCGACCATTTTGGGTTCTCTATCCTAAAGAATCTGATCGTAATACATGTGCTTGTAAAGTACACGTAAATTTTGATTTATTAGTCAAAAGTCTTAACAAGAAAAAAATCATTAAAGAGGCAAATGGAACTGCTATTTTGGAAAGCTTGTGCTGTGATATATACAATGAAGAATGCTTAAATAGAAAATGTGAAGTATGTCGAAACAGAGTAATTAATTATGAAGAATTTAGCAATGAAGAGAAAATAAACTATTATCAGTGGTGTGCAAAAAAAGAAACCTACAATGTCAAAGGACAAGATAAAACAAAAATTGTTACCGTAAAAACTCGATTACAAGATTACCCACGAAATGTTATAAAAAAATTGGAAGATTCTCTAAAATCATGCTATATGAAACATTGTACTAACATCGTTGTCCAGTACAAGAGCATTAAATCTCTGAAAGCGACAATGACTACCAAGGAGGTAATGTTACACATTGATTTTTCCGAAAATTACTCTGTCAAATTTAATGAGGAGATACAAAGCTATCATTTCGGTGGCAGTCGATTGCAAATAACGTTGCATACTGCGGTTGCATACCTAATTGATCCAGAAACTGGAATCATGAAGTCCTATAGCGTTTGCAGTATCAGCGAATGTAATAGACATGACGCAAGTGCTATATGGGCACATATCATACCACTTTTAGGTTATGTAAGAGAAATATCACCTCTGATAGATACAGTACATTTCGTATCTGACAGCCCTTCAAGTCAATATAGGAATCGCTACATTTTCTTCGTTATAAGTCAACTGCAGCAGGATTTTCCAGAGTTAAACTTTATAACCTGGAACTATTTAGAGGCTGGACACGGCAAAGGAGCACCAGATGGAATTGGTGCTGTCCTGAAGAGAACCGCAGATAAAATCGTACAATTTGGTAATGACATTGGCACAACGAAAGACTTTTGGGAGCTCATTCAAGTCAAGGTAAAGAATATCAAACTTCTATCCGTCTCCGAGCAAGATATTGAAGACAAAAAAATTCCCTCGTCGGTTCCAGGATTTCGCGGAACGATGTCTGTGCATCAAGTGCTTTGGTCATCTAACAGGTTTCGAATAACCTTCCGAAAACTAAGTTGTTTCTTGTGTGAAAACGGTGAAATATGTTCACATAACTACCATCTTGGATTTATGAACTTACCTTGTCTTTATGAAAATGTCGATTCTGAACATCTACAAGATTTCTTAAACGAAAACACGACGAACGAAGTCCTTCGAGAAGTGACAAATTCTCAAACACCTACCCCTACTAATAAATTCCTGAATAGATTAACCACTGAAGCACCACAAAATATGAAAAATTCATCAAATAGAGCCCAAAGCAATAACAAAATCACCATACTATCTGACGTAAAAGTACATTGGACCAACACTTCTTTTATTGGCAATGAAATGAAGAAAACAGATAATACCAATTTTCAACTTGATTTTCAAAAGTTTGTTTCCGGAAAAGAACAAGGAAAAGAACAAAATAATCCCGATGATATTTCAGAAAGTTACAATGCAAGAAAAATATTCAATAAAGATAGAAAAGTGAAGAAAATTTTTTTTGACCAGTCAGATGATAGTAGCAGTGGAGGAAACATAAGTGAAGAAGTCAGAATTGAAAAGAAAAAATCACGCATTACCTCACTTTTTGATGATTCTGATGACGAACTAAATATTTTTTAATTTACCAAACCCAAAGAATTGACATTGTTACCAATGTAGAATTAAGAAGTTTTTTTTTTGAGCATACTTGAGGCTTATTTTTGTTAAATATTTTTTTATTTTGTATTCATATGAGAGATATGTATCTCATAAGAGCATATTTTTAAAAAATAATAGTTTTGGCGATATGACATAATTGCAACAAAACAACAAAAAAAAGAATATAACTGTTTTTTAATAATTATGTTTCGACAAGAAACAAGAGTTTGCTATAACTTTAGTGATTTTGATTATGTATGTTACTAAGCAGGATATTAGTAGGTATGATAGTTATATTTCATAAATTACATAATTACGTTACATTAAGTAATTATAATTTTATATTTAATTGAACTCGTAGCTTCATAAGTAAGGCATGACTGATTAGTTAACGAAACTTATTTGATTTGCTATATGAGACTGAATATTTTTTCTGTTATTTTTTAAAGAATAAACTCTGATTGTATAAAACTTACGAGATTTTATTTACCTTATCTAATGATATAATCCAGCACTTTTTATTTATTTATCTTAGACTCATTTCATTACTAGCCATTTTTTTTCATTACCTTAGTCTCAAGTTTCATTACCAGTATTTTTCTTTCATTACCTTAGTCCCCAATTTCATTACCAACTTCACGGTTTTCATTACCATCAGCAGTACAGAATTTCATCGGTCAATATCTACATAAGTAATGCGTATAATGTTGTATAAATTACATAAATAGTTTATATTCTTGATACCAATTCTCGTGAAAGTTGAAAAAAAGGAATTGAAAATTTTCTCACATTTCTGTCAGAATTGCACTAAATCATAGAAATACCCAAAACATAATAAACCTAACTTGGTAGAACATCCATTCTAAAACAAAAATCCTTTTACACGTAACTACAATATGTTACACCAATCTCTGCCCCTACAATAAAATTCCAAGATAGAAAGACAGGGACAAGACAATATAAGTAGTCGGTAAGTACGTGGGCGTTACAAATAATGTCGTTGAGTTATAAACAGTGCCAGACGCTATAAATAATACCCTCTTTCAGCCTACTTGGCTAAAAGGTATCCTGGTTTCAGGATTATTGTTAGCAAACATGCTACCTTTAGTTGTTATACTTAAAGCTTAAATTGCACCACCTTACCTCATCATCTGCCCAGCCTTTTCCCAACTATATTGGGGTCGACTTCCAGTCGTACCAGAGGCTGCTGAATATTAGTTTTTTACATGGAGCGACTGCCTATCGGACCTACACACAGCAACTGAGCAATACGATACCCACTAAGTAAGGTTGTCAGACTATTACTAGAGCTTCTCACTAACATTCACGACTGTCAAAGATCTACAAATGACAGACCAGGACGGCTTAACGTGCTTTCCGAGACAAGCAGGAAACTCACTATGACGGATGGTCTTGGTCACCCACTCACAAACCCGGAAGATCGGACTGTGCGGCTGTAATTATATCTTTTAAATTAAACTCCGATATTTTGAAGGCTTTTGCGAACTTCTTCCATTTTTATTCTGTTGCTACCTACAATCAGTATACCTACCTGCTGTTTTCATAGGAAAAGCCACCAACAAATTGTGATAAATACAGATAACAGTAGGTATAGATATAGTGGAAACTCTTAAGAAAAAGTGAACCATTTTTCTCAGAATGTTTCTTTTTGCCAAATGGAACCTATAGTTTTTTACACGTAATCATTAAATGATGTGTTATGTTCTAAACAAAAACTATGATCCTAACAATTTTCCACATCTTAACAATTATTAATTCATTCAAATTGGTAACGTCTATGATAGGTATACGTTTCCTTAATTAAGTAGCGAAAATTTTCTTACTACCTATGCCTCCGGTAACAACACGAAATTATCTTTATGAACTTTACAATAAATTACTTTTCATGCCACTAAGAAAGCAGACGCATATTTTCCAATTTATCCGAGGCCGCGCCGCCCGACTCTGTTTTATTTTCCATAAATATTTCAACAATTTAAAACAGGCGCCTTTTTACAAAAGATCTCATTTTCAACCTAAATTATGTCTTAGTTGGATAATAATAGCACAAGATAATATTATAATCACTGCGGAGATATCCTCTTAATTAAATGTAAAAAGAAGCTTCGCATGTCCCGCCCTCGGTTCTCGTTTATTCACAACAATTTTAAGCAAGAATGCCTTTGTTACAGAGCCACCTTACGTAACCAGAACCAAAGGGAGAAAGTTTCGAGGAGATTCAAAGCTAATACTAAATTAAATCGAACTGTCTAAACTCAATCCGAAAATTGAAATCAAAGTTTAAACGAACAACAGATACATGCCTTAATTAAATTAGGCTCCACGTAAAATAAACTCACCCTCGCATCACGAACTCAGATCGAGACCTTATTATTTCAAATGGAAACAATAACGTATTAAAAGCGTCCGTATCTCACACCGTTACACTTCATTAAATTCGGGTCAAAACAATATCACACAGTACATTAGATTGTTCGATACGTGCGGAGTGGTAATCAGGTTACGTAAAGGGTTGTTAGTTACGTGTCGGTGTGAAAGTTGCCGACATCGGCCGTCAGAAACAAAGCATCGTATGGAAGAGCGGGGTTGATGTTCCGGAAACTGATAGAATGAGCCCGGAGCTCGCAGCTCGCTACTATTTGCACAAGAATAATACCGTAACGACTCCCCTTGAGACAACGACAAAATGCGCAATTTGTTGAATCACTTGTCGTGACAATCACAGATACGGTATTGAATTGACGTGTTACGTATTATCGTGTGGCGTTTGAGTGTTTGAGGAATACTTCTGTATGAGTTCCACTTGAAGTATCTGTCTTGTTATATTACTTCTCATACGAGATCCGAAGGGTGCTTTATAGGATGTGATACCTCATATTTTAGATTTCGTAGAACCTACATTTTTCTACAAAGAGATATGGGAGAGGCTTATTGGACTCATTGCTAATATAAGGCAGAGTAATAGTGGTGACAAATATTGTAAACCATAGAAAGAAAAAGTCTTGATTTTGATATTGAAAGCCGGAATCCTGGGTACTGCTAAATTGTTCCTTCTTACAAAAGATAAGGAGAAATACTTGGTTGATGAACAACCTTCAGAAATCAGAGAACCACGAGTAGAAAAAAGAACGTCTATAAGCCACGCTCAACAGACTTCTTAAATTATAACAACGAAGAAAAATAAATCTGTAATAGATATCCTAATTTATTGATTCATAAAACCATTAGTACTACGTAAACTAAAGACACTTAATCATCAAACTTCACTTCTGAGAGTACTTGGCCATCTACTGAGTGGCTAAAACCTTTTTAAAGAAAATAAAGTAGTATTCCAAAGTTCTTAATGACTAAATTGCCGTGGTAGGGGAAAAAGGGCTTATTTCATCGATTGAAGGAGGGTAGGTGCTCAGACTAATCCCATTTCGAGTCTATACCAAAACAAGAAGTGTTCTAAGGCAAGTGGCAGACTGTGTAATCCGAATGATACCTTTGCAGATGTTTTTGAAAGTTCCAATTGAATGTTTAAACTACTTTTCAGTTTACGTAATTACCGAATCTTTTATTTATTCATTTAACTTCATGCACTTGTAACAAAACAGTACATAATGCTGACGTAATCCTCCCAACCACCGACTGTCAGACTCGTACTGACTAAAATCCACGGTGTCCTTCAATAGCCCTTTACGTTCCAGAGTCATGCGCCGTTGACCCGGGCATGGTCCATGGGCGCCCATTACTCGCCGCCGGCATGCCCGCGCTAACGGTGGCCGCAGGACTGTTATGAATCGTGGGACTGTCTGGGTCGCGAAACTTTCTCATCAGATAACCGTGACTCTGGAACGTAAAGGGCTACTGAAGAAGTATTTAAGTCAATACAAACCTGACAGTCCCGCCCAGCCCTGGGTATAGTATCAGACCAACTAATACTTAGCAAAACAGTAAAATTACAGTAACCTTGGTAACTTTAACTATTGGAATGGAGTTGGCTGGCAAGCCGCCATGAAATACTGCAATTTGAACAAATTTTAACACACCGTATATAAGCCAAACCTGGTCTAAAGTAGTGCTTTGGCACAGTTATGTCACAATTAGTGAATTATAACACTCATTGGGGTTATAATGTGACCTTATTTTAATTAATAAATGGTTATTCCTGTTGAAGAACTCATTTATGTCACGTCCTACATTCGGGTTTAGTAGAGTTTAAAATATTGAATGGGAAAGCTGATTATTTTCGCGATACGTTGGTCATGTGGAGAAAGTTGTGACTGTTGTTAAGTTTGTTGGTCTACATTCTTAAATTTATGATCACAATTCTTATACCTGTTTTACAATAAGCGTTACGAAAACATAAAAAACAAGCCTGAAAAATCATCTTATACTTCATATCTGCTACGATATCAGACGGCATTTGCTGAAGAAAAATACTCGGGTGCGAGCCATACTTTCACTCAAGCTGAAAATGATTGTTACAAAAACACCTCAGATTCGTGAATGAGGTACTTAGGTACATATGATACAGTTTGCATGTGCAGACGTGATGAGGCCCCATCTAGCCGTCTGCTCCGGAAGCTCGTCTCCAAGACGTTCGTCGTTCAAACCTCATTGAATCGTATGCGCAATTTGCCGATTGAACCTCTAGGGTTGGCCTTTTGTGAAAATGCTCCCGGCCGGACCCAGCAGACTAATATAATGACGGTAATGAAATATAACGATGTCTATCACCCGTACCTATCGCTTGCAGACTCAAAATGATGGAGGGTAGATATCAGGGGTTGGTCATCCCGATCATTGATTTAATTAAGCCGTTGGGAGCAGAAATCTTGTTATAATCAAGGGAAATGGAAGTTTAAAACGTAACAGAATGTTCAAACAAACCTTTTATGCACCTTTTTACGTATATATTGTGAAAATAAATGGTTTTACCGATCAAAAATATCGGGACGCACGTAACGTAGCACCAAATATTTTCTCTGTTCGTTGTTTGAGCGTAACGATCCGTATGTCAGTGCATTTTCAATCAGATTTATATCGAAGCGGATTAAAATTTTAACGAGTTGTCGTCACACAGGCTTTACTCGTCTTTGTGAAGACTGCCTTTGTTAAAAAAGCTCTATTTGACGTTATAATAAAAAGGAAATGTGAAAATAACCTTTTTTGGTTTCCACGGTATGAATACAACTCGGTTGTTTAATTAAAGCTTGCTGGGATCAACGTAAAACATTTAATATACATATTTGCCGCTGACAGTTTGATAAATTAATGTACAAAATAATTACATTTTTGTTTGGATTAATGCCTTATAAATAATTATACAAGGCATTTAATTTATCCAAACAAAACATAATTACGTAGGTCCAAATATATTTTGCGAGTTGACTGACAAAAACGTAGACACAGTGTGATTTAAAAATTTAAAGCATTTATGTACCATTTGTGTAATCTTACTCGTACATCTTTATTTTTTGTTCCCTATGCTGTCAGGTGTTTTTTTTTTCAATTAACTACTTACTTACCTTAGTAAGTCTTCGTATTTGGGAGTGCGAATTGCAAAATAACAAGACGTTCATTTTACTAGCTCAAAAAAGTGTTGTGCTTGGAATTACCAAGCCGCAGCGTCACAATAACCACTTTAAGAAGGATTTAATTTGATTAATCCCCAGTCCAATGTTGGACAACCAATAATGTAATACACGTGTAAAGCTGGGATATCGATATGGTATCAATTTGTGGACATAACTGTGTTGCTTTGACGACCTATGTCGACATTTAGTAAGGTCAATGGCACACCAGTGCCTTGCAAAAAACAACCTTACCACTAAGATGTAAAGGTGCTTTCAATGTCAATTGGAACCTTAACCGATAATGTGCAGTTAAGTGTACATTATTGCGACTAATGACTGTCTTAATTAATGATGTACTTAGAGAGATACCTAGATGGATTCTAGGCTTATTGATTTACCTATTGGGTTTGTGCAAATTAATTTATGTACTACACTACAGTTAACATCTTTAAGATTAAAAATACTAATCTTCAAAAGGTAAAATCTGACCTAATGTCTCCAGAATACATTTTAAAGTTGAAAAACTCAATTTTCCAAGCAAAAAATTTTTTTATTACTTTGTAGACATCTAAATAATCTTTCAACTACCCACGTACCCCGTTATAAACAACTACATACAACATAACCGTGGCTTAAAGGCACTTTTACAAAACAAATGTTTAAAAAACAAAGCCGTTTTTTTGAAAACTTCATAACGAATTTATTTTTAGACAATGAAAGAAACCATGTAAATGTAACCACGTGGAAAAGTTTCCAACTTTGCTGAAAGTTACCGTTTGCAGACTGAAATTATATTTCATTACATTTTCTTTAGTATTTCATCGAATAAAGAGAAACCCTTCATTTTAGCTTGTAAAAAAATATGTTTAATCAAAATAACATGAGAAGTAGCAACAAAGTTTTACGTGAAGGATTTCATATCGATATTATCCTAACATTACTTAGCCATATAATCCGCATCTTGGAAAGTAATCTATCTTAGGAAAAACATCTACACGAAGAGAAAATTACCAGTGAAGGTCGTACTCGAGAAAATTCATCGGAGAGAAGTTTCAGCCCGAACGAACCTTTCGCTGTAAATATACGTACAGTCGAATTCCAAATTCCTGGGTCGATTTCTGAAAGCAATGGCCTGATGCTTCGCTGTGACTTACGACCTTTTATTATAAGTTGTTACATAAACAAATCAAAGGAACTTACGGTATACTTCATAATTTCAACCTTTTCCTACAAGTAATGCTGGCGCAGTGGTTAACGTGCTCGGATGTTTCCATCACTGCTGTCGAAGGATCGATCCTCGCTTTTTTTCTAATTAGTTTTATTTTATTTAATGTTTTTAAATAATTGCTATATTCTTTTTGTTATTTTTCATGCATTTTTTTGTAGAAATTTGATAAATAAAATTGTTTTTTTTTAATAATTACTAATACTAGTCATTAGTGTTGTGTGTCGACCGTTATCATCATAAGTATAATAAAGTTTTGTAGGTAGATCAGAGGAAACAAAACAAAAGTTACAAAAGTAAATTATTTCGATTTGTGAGGTAGACATAACTATGTTAGTTCGTTTTAAGTCTCATAATAGAACGTTGTTGATTCCTGGTTATTTTGTGTGACGATTGTTTACATCTATTACGCTGTTTTAATGTTATTGTTTTGCTGTGAAATATTAACAGTGGGAATAATAATTATAATCACTGAGGGTGAATATTATAGCCGTGCATAAATATGGATGAAACAATACAAATATCAAATTAAACCGGACTAAGTGTGAGTATTAACATTTAATTTTTAGTTATTTCACATGTTAATATCTTATTTATTAGATAAGATTCCCTACAATAGGTTTGTTTGAAAGTAATAAGTGTTATTTATAGATTTTTCTTTAAGTAGGTAAAAAAAAATAACAGTTGCATTTTGCATAAAGATAATAATAGTATTTCATGTTTTGTTCTAGTGAAATACTGGCAGTCCTGTGGATATGAGATACGAGGAACGACAAGCGCTAATACTAAGCTTGTCGATAGCAAAGTCCAACACCGACGCCGACGGTTGTCAGACATCATAATAACATGATGGTGAATGAATACGAAGGAAATAGCTTCCCCCAATGAGTAACTAATTCAACACGAAATGAATAACCGTGCACTCAAGACAAAAATTACACCAAATATCAGCCAAAAACCGTTTGTACTATAGAAATAAAAGAAACGTTTAAAAGCACGACCATATTTTTATATAGCTTTTGTTGTATTCATTGTTAATAGACTGTAAGCGAAAACATCATTTTATTCACAGTTCTTATTAATTTAGGGCTTAGATTTGAGGCTAAGTTTCAATCATTCTTTTCATAACGAAAACGAAAATTAAACTGATGTCCTCAAAAGGGTATTTTTATGCAGAGCGGTTATTTTTTTTTGTGATTCTATTACAGTAATAGAACATAATATTTCCATATATTTTTTTTAGTAATTCGCATTTGGTGGAGCGGAAGTTTATTTGCTAAAAACAACCTGTTTCTGCACCATGGCCCTGGAACGCAAAGGGCAAATAGCGTTTTGCGTTCCAGGACCGCAGTGCCATGCGACGATTGTTGGAAATAGTAACAAGGCACCGCGGCCTTGGAACGCATAGAGAAATTAGCCTGCTGAACTATTACTATTTCAAATGGCTTTAATAAATAGTCATATTATCTTTAATATTTCTTTTGTTAACATAAAGACAAAATTACACATAATTTTTTTATGGGATAACATACTAATTAGGCCGCACTTTATAAAAAAAACCCTTTAGGTTCTTAAATATAATTAAACGTAATTTAGTCGTTATAATCAGCTAATGAAATTGGATAATAATTATAGTTTTATCGTCACTTCGAATTTTTTAATTTACTTATTTTATTACTGATAGCTGTTGGGCTAAGCGGAGTTATGATCAATGAGATCTGAGGCTTATAATGTGTTTAGCTAATTTTTAGCTTTTTTTTTTTTTGAAATCATGATAATTATATTAATCAATAACTTGTTAGTTATTCATGTTAATTTACAATTTATTCATGCTTATTATTTATTAAAAAAAAAAGTCAAATATTAGTTTTATGTGTTTATGTTTTTTTTTTTGGTCTTGGTGGAAATAAACAAAGTCATGCTGAATTAAAATGTTAATTTTGTTTTATTTATTTATGATTAACAAACTCATGTTACATTTGTGATATCAGATTCATACGAATCTGACAACAGTCAACTCATTTGATGAACTTCAACGTGACATTTCAATCAATTTCGTTTTTGCCTCAATATTGATATTCGCCGGCATTTTGAGAATACTTAAATATATCGCTATCTATACATATAATCACACGTCACTAACCAACAACCACAATCTAACGACAACTTGATTTCGGTCAAGTTAAATATTTCTAAAACTTCGTCTACCTCACAGAAATTGTGAACAAACGATTATAATCATATTTCTGTCCCATTACAATATTTAACAATTGAGTAAAACTTACAAAAAGAATATCACTGCGAGAGGTTCGAACTCACGCCTTGCCGTTCACCGCATACGTCAGGCGGTACGCTTTACCACTGGGCCAAGTGGACACATATTATACACGTTGAAATTATGAATCCTATACAATCAGTAGTTGATGATGAATGTGTCTCTTAAAAATAGAAGGTCATAAGTCAAACTAAACTTCAAGCTATTGACTTTAAAGCGTGCCTAACCACTTTTGAACGCCTACTGTACAGTAAAACTTATTGTATCGGTTTTTGTAACCAAATTGGGACTTGTAATACAAGTTTGGTCTTTTATCTAACGAAAACCTTTTTTGTTTATTAAACAGACGTAGAGGTGAGGTTTCTTGTCTATGGCTGGGAATTCCGAACTATAAATCGGTCTCTTTGTCTATGCTCGTGGCCTCTTTGTGCAATTAATAGGCAAACCGATGATCGACTGATCTGTTAGTTTGTGTCAATCATTAGTGCGGAGCGCCGCCATTACAAATGGCGGTAAAACGTTAGTTTGATTTAATTGATCGCTGGCAGGTTTCAACCATTGATCATTTAGATATTATAAAACTATAAAATTGTAAAATTGTAATGGTGTTTAAAATAGGTATTATTTAGTCCGGTCAATTTAGACAAAAAAATGTGAGTGAAATTACATTAAGTCCCAGCAAGCTGATTTTTTGTGAAGTTGTTCAAAACATAATTATAAACAATATCTAGAAGTTCCCCATCATTCCCCTGTAAGGAAAAAAAAATATTCAAGGTCAAAGGGAAAAAGAATGAGTTTCTCGCGATTTTCAGCAAAACGGTAAGTTTTATCATACAAGTACCTCAGACAAAAATTGTAGATCATAAAATTATCTATAAAAATGTGTTCATCCTTTTTTTCTTACGAGCCACCGTTTCAGAGATATAACGATTCAAAAAGTTATAAAAGTTGTTATCGTCATATGCATCTATAGAGGTAGTGTACTTAGCGCGTTTTTTTTAACGTCTTTTCCCCAGTAGGCCTACTCCACGGGTCAGTTGTCATCCTGTTTATTGTAAAACTATTGCAAAATAACGGAAATTTTCAAAGATTGGGAAAGATAAAAGCGATGTAAATGAAAAAAAAGTGTTGAAGTTTATTCGTCTCATTCGTAAGTTTCAAATTCTTGTTCTTCTTCTTGATCTTCTTCTCCTGCTTCTTCTTCATCTTCATTTTGGATGCAAGTAAATTGAACACAGGGACAGGCACGCTTTTATCTTTCCCAATCTTTGAAAATTTCCGTTATTTTGCAATAGTTTTACAATAAACAGGATCACAACTGACCCGTGTAGTAGGCCTACTGGGGAAACCACGTTAAAAAAAACGCGCTAAGTACACTACCTCATTAGATGCATATGACGATAACAACTTTTATAACTTTTTGAATCGTTATAACTCTGAAACGGTGGCTCGTAAGAAAAAAAGTATTAACACATTTTTATAGATAATTTTATGATCTACAATTTTTGTCTGAGGTACTTGTATGATAAAACTTACCGTTTTTCTGAAAATCGCGAAAACCTCATTTTTTTACCTTTGACCTTGAATATTTTTTTTTCCTTATAGGGGAATGATGGGGAACTTTTAGACATTGTTTATAATTATGTTTTGAACAACTTCACAGAAATTCAGCTTGCTGGGACTTTATGTAACCTCGAAAGTCTAAATTGACCGGACTAATTCATAATAATTATAAATGTTGCCAAACCTCAATATTGATTTCACATTTTGATAATAAATTAGGTAACCTTTCAAATTATTATGTCTATTCAAATGATTTCACGTGTTAACACAGAATAAATTAGTTTTGAACATTCAGCAACAGCTCAATTATCAATTTAATTAGAAGTGCTTAAATAGATATACTTTGTTGGTGAAACTATTATAACTCGAATAGTTTCTTCTGAACGTAAGCAAATGAGAATTGAGAACATGAGAATTGAGAGTCAGAAATAAAATAAAAGTATGTCGCAGTGCTTCTCCCAATGCAAATCTAAATAATATGCTGAAGCCGAATATCATCAATAAGTATTAATATTTTCAATAAATATTTAGTAGCCAATACCAAGTTAAACCGAGGCTTTACTAAAGTTACGGACATAGCCGTTAGCGAGCTCTTTCGGAAATTGCGGCCCTCTAGCGCTTGAGTCGTGATATATTCGGGCCATTGTTGGTCCCAGCGGTGGGCATTTGTTATTCCAATGCTACCGTTATTTAATGCGCCCTAGATAAATATTGTGAACCCTTTTTATGTCCGCGGATACGCAATGTGATCTAATTTTGGTGGAATTTTATAAAAATCTGTCTTGTGGAAAAATGAGGGGTTTCTGTCGTGTCATTTATTGGACGAGAATGATAGCTAGATTTGTCGCAGCCGACGCTGAAATTACGTTTGATATTGATATCTTTGCGTAATGAGGGAAACGCCCTTTCAGCGGTGGAAGTTAGAAATATGGGCTTTTGTTGTGTCACTAAGGGCAAAATATCGCCTTAAATATACAGGATTTTTCCCAACTGGATCATTAACATTGTCGTTATGGCATGTGTGTATTTTTAATACCACTTATTGATATTTACCATACTGTGGTATTACTATGGAGTATTAATAAAGTATTTTATTGGATTCCGAGGGAGGCCTAGGAAACGCTGGCATAACGACCTAGACGCGTTCATGAGAGATTGATCGAGAAAAGCCGCACAGGGAAGCATGGAAGGTTATGGGGGAGATCTTTACCTAGCCGTGTTAAAATACAGGTTAATAGAAAAAAGGGTCATTTAAAGAAACCTTGAGCTGTAAACCGGAACTTATACTACAATAGTTTTAGCGTATTTATCGGGACCATTTAAGTTAAAAAAGAAACAATATATAAGTCTTAAACCTGTCTGTGGCTCTGTGCAATTTAGAAGAAAATCAAACAAATATTGCAAGAAACAAAAAAAAAACAATTCTAAAACATTTTTTGCAACAAAAAGAAAGAAGCAAACAAAACAGCAGTGTAACGTAGTTAACAGTTGGTGTGACTCCGTCGCGGAGTGGTTTCCTACCCAACTTCAATATCCGTTGGCTAAGTTAGTTTCAGAAACAAACTCGCTTCTATCACTTGCCGACAATAGGTCGCCATTTGTTATTTATTAATTTTATTCAGCACCTCGTTTTGAGAGCATTCGAAGTTATAGTGCGGGAAATATTATTTAATTGAATTGGTATTTACATATTTGCGTTGTAGAGACTTCAGTACTTGAGTTCTTGTTTTGGGTATCGGCAAGGTTCTTCATATTTCTTGGTCAATGATCATTGTACAATGTAGCATACATATAAGTAAAATTGAGTTAATAAGACTACTAGTGAACCGCTCCACACGGGTGTTTTTAAAGGGCCTATTGAAAGATCACCTTGGATTTTAGCCAGTACAAGTCTGACAGTCCGTCCCGTTCCGCCCTGGCTGGACTCATGTGATGATTTTGCCACGATGAAAAAAAGCTTATCACCTACTCCTTGAAAATTCAGCTTTCTGTAAGTACCTATACCTACCTAAGTTATTGAGTTTACAAAAAAAAACAATTTTAGTATTCATGATAGTAGTCTAGATTTACGTATAATCTACAAACACTTTAAAGTTGCTAAGAGTGTTGCTTACAAGCTGTAAAATATCAAAGGTATTAGATTATTTTGTAGAACAACAGTTTGTTACATAATTATCATTTTCGCATAAACATAATCTAAACAATAATGAATCCTTAGGTGCTTTGAGATAATTTGCCATGGTGAGCCATTCTGCTCCTTACATGACCCACTGAGCACGAACAGTTGGCCTAATTATAGAATAGTTGCGTAATGAACATCTCACGCTAAGCGTAAACAATCCAAATGTTTATAATTACTGAGCACACCCACCGAACTTAATCGTTTAACTTCAATTAAACTTCAAGCATTATGCTCCGATAGAAACGTAATTAACAAAACGATATTAAGTGGAAATTAATACAAGTTCACTTTACAGCTACAAAGCTCGTCAGAACTCGAAGTCGGCTAAAACTTGGCTTAGCATGTTTTCACCATGATAAACTTGCCGTTAAATACTCCAAATTCATGCACACGGCCGCCTTATTGTACTAATATTAAAGTTGCATTTTCCATAACGTTTGCGGATGCTATCAGCAATGTAAGGTGGTAGGTGTGAACAAGTAGAGCTAACTGTCATTGTCATGCCTGGCCTTTGTACTAGAAACGGGGCTAACTTAATCCACGCTCATGTCGACGCGCAATTGACTTAGTCAACCTAATTTGTATTTTAACCATATTTATACAGAGAACTTTTTCGTTTGTATTTTTAAGGATGTCACAATACTGGACACTTCTTTTGAGGTGATAAGTCTGTAAATTGCGATACACCAGCCATGTATTTTCACGGTTCGGAGAAATACTTTACAGTTAAATGTTGTATTTTCACGTTCCCGTATTTTGTTTTATTCATGTATTCCTTTGATATTCAAGAAAGGTTTAAAACAGACGACAGAACAAAGTTCGAAAACCTAAGATTACAAGGTACTACACAATCTTTTGAAACTTTGAAAGAGAGATTAATTTAAAAACAATTCCGTAGTAGAAAATAGAGAAGGAGGAGGAGCTCGTGGCTAAATAATTACAGCCACACAGGCCAATCATTCTGGTTAAGACGCGCTTACCTAGGCTGGTCTATGGATGGATGACCATCCGTCATAGCGAGTTTCCTCCGTGCCTCAGAAAGCACCGTAAAGCCGTTTGCCCCGGCTGTCATTTGTAGATCTTTGACAGTTGTTAATCACAGTCAGAAGCTCTTAAGTCCGACAACCAGTCTTACCATGGGGTTTCGATAGGCAGTCGCTCCATGTAAAATATTCAGCTGAATCTGGTTTCACTGGAAGCTGACCCCAATATAGTAGGGAAAAGGCTAGGCAGATGATGAGTAGAAAATAGAGGAAGATAAGAAAATAAAATGAGTGGCGCATTCACCAAGTATACACAACATTAATACAAGTCTGCTAAGGCTCTATAGCCTATATATAGCATAACCACATGTATCATATAGATCTCGAACACGGTATATCATGTTCCTGTAACACGATGCTTCACAAAGGACTACTACTCGAGGATAATATGAAGCACTTGATTAGTGAGCAATCATCGCAACTAATTTCTGGCTTATATTGCGTAATAACTTATCTACAACGTCAATAAACTTGCTTTTGGCTTGAGTTTATTGTCTAAGTAATATTGTAAATGCGAAAGACTTTGATGATAGATGAATGCTACTTGGTCTAACGGTGTTAACGTTGGACTGACAATCAGAGCGTACCGAGTTCGAACCCGAGTCCCAGCAAAACTAAGCCTGCCGGGGTCGCGGGACTTATCTCATTACGTGACCCCGGAACATAAAGGGCTATTATTGAAGGACACCGTGGATTTTAGTTAGTACGAGTCTGACAGTAAGGGGTGGGAGGACACATTTGATGACTTTACCAAGTTAAAAAAAAGAAAGGGTATTCGATGGAATTTGGAACACAGATAATTTCCAACATCGCACAAAGCGTCCTATGTTTTATTAACATAGGATACTTTTTATCCCAGCATTGCGATTCTGTGGGATATTTTTGAGTTGTAGCGCGTAAAGCCGCTGGCAACAGCTACTAAGAAATACTTTTTGTAGAAATAGAATTTGTAAATTAAATCTTTTCAGTGAATTCACCATTTCATTCTTGAAACTAACCTTAGAATTTGATTTCATTGAAACTTACTGAAATTAATTATTTTCTGAAAACATAGTTATAAATTAATGCTTCTGATGTTAATGTATTCCATCTAGGTACCTAGATTAGTACTAGTAGAAGTATTTAGGTACTAGGCGTAAAGGAAATTGGATAAAGTGGTAATAAACTATGGAGTTTAATATAAACATAATAATTTAAAAAGAACAAAAATAGCCATCAAAATTATGTTGAAATTATTGTCATCACTTTCAAAACAAAAAAAAAGACTCGAAAATTTTTCATAGCTAGCAATAATAAGTTAACGATGATAACACTCCTAAATCCAACAACAATAGTAAAACAAAGGAAACCCGAAGTTAAAAAATAAGTGTTATTAATAAAGAAGCCAAGGAGAATGTAATTATTGTGATGAACTACTACCACGCCCACTTTTTCATACGCATAAAGGGCAACGCACAGTTGTAGGAACCATAGGGCAAAAGACTCTGAATGAAAGGGACAACTTTAAAGTAGCCACATTTACCATACTGCCTATTATCCAATCGGAATGACGCTGGTAATTGTTTCAAATTGGCAGTTCGTCATAATACACCATACACCATCCCGCCTATCGTACAATCGATTTGACACAACTTCAAATCTGCAGCAGGGATGCCAACTCAGCTACTTTATAGCTAGATCTGGCTATTATTCGGTGACGACAGCTACAATTTTATAAAATTTATAGCTAAACTTTTTAGCTAGTTTTACTAGCACCTTTTCATTTCATCATGAGACTTCCGAAGTTTCGAGTGGAAAGACAAGATAATGCAAGATAATGGCTCAAGATAATGCAAGAAATAGTTCAGTTTTGGGTAAAAATAAAAAATAAAAAAATTCTTCCGGTGATCCATGGTGCATGGGTGATAGCAAAAAGAAAGTGGAAGTGGGTGGGCCATAGGAATATGCCGTAGACTGGATGGAAGATGGGGCAGGAAAGTGTTGGAGTGGAGACTACGAACGGGAAAGAGGAATGTAGGGAGACAACTGACTAGGTGGATAGACGATCTTGTTGAAGTGGCCGGAAGAAACTAGATAGCCAGTTAGATAGCTAGATAGATTTGAGAGAGACCTACACTCAGCAATGGGTGACTAAAGGTTGAAGAAGAAGAAGAAGAATACAGGATCCATATACATAGCTGTGAGGTAACCCTTATCGGCGAGTTGGGTAGTTAAAACAAAATGATTAATTACAATGCACAGCACGTGCAACTACACGCAACCAACCTATTTTCTGAAGCTATAAATAATCTACTTAGCTCGGATTAATTTAATGAGGGCGAAAAAATTCAGGAACTTATTGGACGTAATGGCCGTCTGGTATTGAGGAGGTTAATGTATTAAACTGATTAAGGTCGCCGTAATACCTGAATATAAAATTACTTGGTTTTTATTTTTATCAAGCTTGCTTGAGTTTAATTTAAATGCGTTTAATCTTGGCCTGGATTTAGTTACACTTCTGTACGTAGTACTATGAAGTATTCTGTATCCAGAGGCAAAGATCAGGCCATGGTCGATTATCGCCTTAATCAGATATCTCTATCTATCTATAAATTATTAGAAAAAATTACTTATACCTACTACTACAAGATTGTAGTAGATTTGTGAGGAAAGATGTGACTACTAAACCTCTTCTAGTTAAAAATTTGGCATGTGTAGAAACTTTGTAAGTCAATATCTTTTTGTTTAAATACTTTGCACGCTTAAGAGTGTTAAAATTGTTTAAATTCAAATTTAAAATTTATTACCAAAATGTGAGAGGCTTACGAACCAAGACAGACGTTTTTTATACTGCAGCTCTAAATTTTGATTACGATATCGTTATTGGCACTGAAAGTTGGCTCAATGATGCGGTGTTAGATCATGAGTTTTTAGATAATCGTTACAGAGTGTTCAGGCGCGATAGGTCTTCAACGATATCTTCGACTACAAAAAAGGATGGTGGGGGTGTATTTGTTGCTATTCTGGAAAAATATGAGGTTTCACGTAGATTAAACTGGGAGTCTATGTGTGAGGAGTTGTGGATCACAATCAAATGTGAGGGTGGCTTAAGTATTAATATTTGTGCCGTTTATATTCCACCTCCAATCAAACAAGACTACATAGATGTACTGTTCCAAAACTTTACAGAGGTAATTAATAAAAAAAGTAAAAATAATTCCATCAATTTACTAATCGGCGATTTTAATATTGGTACTATCTGTTGGGAATATAATGCGGATTCTGGTCTATTGGATCCCAAAGGATCCGGTAGCAATATAGAACAGGTTTTTTTAGACATGCTAGCCTTCAATGATCTTTATCAATGCAATACGATACTCAATGCTTCAAATCGTATTTTGGATCTAGTTCTTAGTAGCAGCAGTAACAACAGAGTGCAGGTGTCTCAGGCTTCGATTCCGCTAATACCTATTGATCCTCATCACCCAGCGCTGGAAATCTCGCTAACTTCTAATAATAGCAATCCCCTTATGCAAAATAAAATCCCGTACTTGAATTATTATCTTTGTAATTATGAAATGATTAACACCGAACTTGCGAAAATCGATTGGTCGCATGAATGGAATTCTATAAATAATGTAAACGATATGTTAAAAAAGTTCTATGATATTCTCATGTCAATAATTGAAAAACACACTCCGATTACAAAACCACGAGATGAACGCTATCCTGTCTGGTACAGTAGAGCTTTACTAAAAGTTATTAAAGAAAAAGCTAAATATCATAATTTATATAAAAAATACGGGAACCCTAGAGATAAAGTTGCGTATGAATGCCTAAGAACGCGTTGTCGTGTTTTGATAAAGGACTGTTATGCTAGCTTTAAAAAGAACATAGCTGAACATCTACGTACCAATCCTAAGTATGTTTGGAGGTACTTAAAAAATAAGCGGATAGGGAACAATTACATTCCCAATAAGATGTTTTTGAATAACAGTACATTTGCCAGGGGCGGTCAGGAAGTCTGTGATCTGTTTTTTGAAAATTTTCAGTCTGTATATAAAGTTAACAGTAATATAGTTACTTCAACGCCAGTAGAACCTATTCCCTGTAACAATCACACTTTCAGCCAGTGCAAACTTGAAGTAAAAGAAGTTTTAGATTACTTGTCTTCCCTGGATTGTGATAAAGGACCCGGGCCTGACTCAATCCCTCCTCTCTTCCTTAGAAAATGTGCAGCGAACCTGGCTGATCCTCTAACTACAATATTCAATTTTTCTTTGTCACAAGGCGTATTCCCTGACCAGTGGAAAATAGCGCACATTACGCCTATCTTTAAATCCGGTCGTGTCGATGATGTTGCAAATTACAGACCAGTATCCATTCTGTCAGCTTGTGGTAAAATTATTGAATCACTTGTTCAAAAAAAAATGTTTCCTCACTTTAAAAATGTATTGGATGATAACCAGCATGGCTTTCGCCCTAAAAAGTCAACATTGTCCAATCTAGTCGAATATGTTGCATACGTATCATCAGCATTAGACGATGGTAGAGAAGTTCATGCAATATACACCGACTTTAAAAAAGCCTTCGATTTAGTAGATCACGACTTACTCATCTCTAAATTAGAAAGTATGGGCATTCATGGGTCGTTGCTACGTTGGTGCGAATCGTACTTAAAGAATCGCTCACAACTAGTGTATCTCAAGGGCTATAAATCTAAGCATTTTCAAATACCGTCAGGAGTGCCGCAGGGATCACACTTGGGGCCTCCGTTTTTCTTAGTTTTTATTAATGATTTGGGTTGCAAAATTAGTTCAGAATACAAACTTTTTGCTGATGATCTTAAAATATATCGAACGGTTGACGAAGAAGCTGATATCAACAAACTTCAGATAGATTTAAATAACGTATACAAATGGTGCGTACAAAATAAAATGTCATTAAATCCAATCAAATGTTACTTCATTAAATTCAGCAGAAAAAGGAAAACATGTGAACATTATTACTCGATTAATAACTGTCCGCTCCAAGAAGTTGATACCATAAGGGACCTCGGTGTTATAATGGATAGCAACTTAACTTTTAGGAGTCACTACGACCAAATTATTTGTCGAGCATCTAAATTGTCGGGTTTCATTGTCAGGGAAATGAAAATATTTAAAGAGCCTACTCTGACTATTTCCATATACAATAGTGTTATTCGAAGTATTCTGGAGTATTGTAGCACGGTGTGGAACCCGTTTTATCAGGTGCACTCAGACCGTATAGAACGCATTCAAAAAAGATTCTTGTATCATTTAAGTTTCTCAGATAACAAATGTCGTATTCTGAACTCATATAACGCTAGGTTGAATCATTACAAAATGAAATCTTTGAACGCACGAAGAAAATCTCTGGATTTCATGTTCTTGTATAAACTTATTAACGGTAAAATAGATTCCCCTGAACTCTTGGAAAAGCTGAATATTAGTGTCCCACGTAGTGGTAGTCGGTTGGTTAACCGATCGACTTTTGTCCTGCCTCACAGTCGAACTAACATAGGTAATTTCTCACCCATTTACCGCATGCTTTCTGTTGCCAACTCCATTCGTGGAGAAATCGATGTATTTGCTGGTTCTGTAGCCTCAGCCAGAACTAAACTTAAAGTTATGTTTGTATAATTTGTTTAATTTTATATGCATTTTTTTCACTATAGTTTTTCCTCTTAATTTCCCATTTTTGTTTTCTGTTTTTCACTAGTTTTTGTTATTTTGTTACATAATTATTAAGTGTTTTACATAACATGCATGCTGGATTCACATCTAGTAGATGTCAGTCAGAACATCTTTGTTAAATCTCCTTATTTGCATGTGAGATTGTACATCAGTTTTGTGAATTAAATAAAAAAAAAAAAAAAAAAAAAAACTACTACCTGCATATACCTACCGAGAATAAATTCTGAGACAACTTAGCTGAATTTATTTCAGTGGAAGTTTATTTTTAAATAATCTGGCTGCATTCAATATGTCTAGAGAGCTAATAAGGCACCTTAAAAAATACTCTCAGTTAATCAGTTTAAATTATGTTACTTAAGGGTCTATAGTACCTCAGTATACTTTTACTCGCTCGCACTTGCACGTACCACGCACTATTGCTTGCTCTTTCTTTTAGCTGTCTACACGCAAATCTATTTATTTTACGGCGAAAAAAAAGGAAATTCAAAAAAGTAAATAACATAAGACCTGCTTTATAGTTAGTTCAGTTAGTAGAAAAATTTTCATGATCTAATTTTAAGTATTGTCTGATTGCCAGCGTTTTATTGTTAAAGAAGGATGCCCAAAAAAAACCCAGAGTCGATTAAAATAATTTATGAACATCTAAATAGACCTTTAATAAGAGGTCATAAATACGCTATTAGTTTCGCAGAAAACCATAACCAAACAAGACAGGGCCATAATAACAATTTCTGTGTAGGAACTGGAAAGGCACACGCCTTGCTATATAGAATTGTTATATTCTTCTGGCCTTTTTGGTTAAGGTTTTAATAACTGGCCGAATAAATGGTTTATTGCCAGCAGCAACGTAAAAAAAAGAATTATTTTTTCTGTCAAATACTTAATTTATGTTACTGTCTATTTTTACGACGACCGCTTTACCCTATACTGCGATTTGTGCTATTAACGAAATATAAGTCTTATGGATAGAAACAACCATTGCGTCAATTGTGACCGGTCACTGGCATAGAGACAGCATCATGTTCTCTCTTCTAATTTTCTTCAGACGCATAGAGCGTTAGTAGAGTATATGTTTAGAATTATTGTGCCACAGTTTTGAACAAGTTTTGAACCGCACATGCCTCCACCTAAGAGGCGGCATGAAACACAACTCAGCACAGAGGATGCAAACAAATCCAGTCTTATAATAATGATCATATGGGTTGTTGAGACAATTAACGGTGGTTTCAAAAGAAACTTCAAAATATTCCGCAACACTTACGACCCGCACCAGCTCCGCACGAGTGCAATCTCTACTATGTTATGCATGTTATATACATAAAAACTTTTCTCTTGAATCACTCTATCTCATCATCATCCGTTGCGGAGTTATAAAGATATAAGCATACATAGGGACCGACAGAGGAATGCGACTTTGTTTTATACCATGTACATATTATGTAGTGATAGTGAAGTGATAGTGATGATAAATAATGTTTATATAGATATGTATATACATATGTATAAACAGTAGATATGTATTATGTTCTTTACTCTCAAATCTCTCTCAATATCAAGCACAATTCATAACAATATCGTTTGTAAAACAGCTTTGAACAAGCCATAGATTTTTTTAAAGTTCAGTCAATTAATTACGTTTTTTTTTACTTGGTGATGGTTTAATCGAAAACTATTATTGGATTTGGATTATAGTATGTATACTCTACCTTGCCACACATAAGTCGTTTTAATCGATTCTGGGTTTTTCTCCATATATTTTTGGGCATTCCTCTTTAGAGGTAACTTTGGGATTTTTTTCTATAGAGAAAATTTTATGGAATCATGTTTTCGCCAAACATAAGACCTAACATTAATCCTCAACTTTACCATATATTTATTTCAAAATTAATGCCGTAGTATTTTCGACGTATCACAGGTTTCTGCTAAGCCATTTGAGGTAGTATGGGCTCTTAAGACTATAGTCTACCGAGCTTTCGTCCATACAAAAAGAGAAAACGTTTTCCTCCCCCTAAATGTTATCCTATCTCAATGATTTTTTACAATGCATCTGACACAGTAAAAAACTAGGTTTATACGTTTTCTTTTTTTCAAAATTTATAATAGTGTGAAAGTTACAGGCGCCTAAAAGTTACTATTTTTATGACAAAATCTTCATTGAAGTAAAACCTTTGTATTTAAAAAACAAAGAAGTTTAAGAAAAAAAACAAAACGTACAAACCTAGAATATAATATGCTGAAACGATTGACACCAGAATATAAAAGATTGGTCGTGATTTAGTATGTGAAAAACGTTTTCTCCCGAGAGACAAATTTCATATAAAAAATACTTACATTCAGTCGCGAGTTGCAACGCTCTCTATCGCACGATCGGGGTTTTTTCAACGCGTGAGAGGGACAGTACGAGTTTTTCTAAATACCTATTTTTTGAAATGGCAGCAGCTATTCTTTCCTCTTAATTATCTGAACACAATCAATATTTTAAAGAGGGTGGTACCCCCAATAACCCCACTGCATTTCCCCTCAAACCTATATTATAAATTCAGTCTCTAGTCCTTTAATGAAGATGGAACCACAAGCCGAGCTAAGCTCAGCTACTAGTATAACTTAGCCGACGGTACACTGACTACAGTAGGCTTAAAGCTGTTTAACTGTTTAACCGCATTAAGGGCCCGGCTGTCACTCTGTAAGTCTGTAGCAGCCGCATGCCCCAGCTTTGGAAGCTAACTTAATGTGACGCCGACTGTACCTAATTATATCTGTACACTGATACGCTTGGCGAGGGTAGTTAACGGTTGTTTCTTGTTTGGCAAGTTTGGTGTTCAAAGTGAAATGTCCAAAAGTTTTCAACCATTCGAGGATTTTGAATGAATTCAAGTTGCTGATTACGAGACTACGCTGAAGTATGAAAAACATAAGTAACTCTGGACCCTAACAAAAACAGTCATCCGTGAAATAACCTAATCTACGACGAAATTAATAAACTTCGTCGTTTCTTAGAACTCGCAAATAAAATAAAGTATAACGTTTGCCCGAGTAACCAAGCAAAAGACATTTCTTTTTTTCCAAAACCTACAACAAGAAACAATTTACTTGCGGAAACTGTCCTTTTCTCGTGAATTTGCCTCAAATTTTCGCATGTATATTTCGCACGGTATATACACAATTTGCCAGAGGAATGGCTGGCATTGCGACGATTCCGCGATAGACGCAATAAGTCAACAAGGAGAAACCGGGAAACCCGCGGCTTCCTTATCTAAAATGAGTCGCCCCTGGACACGCTCCCTTGACGACAGAATCAACCATATATTTACCCACTTACAAACATATATACTCGCTAAATGAGACATACTGTCTGTACTTTACTTCCAAAAATGGTGTACAATGGTGCCAAAACACTGATTACGTATTTTCTACAGCTTAAGCATCCGTTTCTTGCTGCCAAAGTCTTTTGTATATTGCGGTTGTAACTACTACACATTATGGTAAGTGATCGTCGACCGAGATTGTTCTCATTTTCACACATATACTTACATACAACTTTAAAACGGTCGAATAAATGAAACCTTTCATATGTACCAACTAGCCAGAAAACTTAATTAATTTTCCTCGTATGAACTGATTGAATAAGCTTCTTCGTAAATACTAAACTAAACGCAGTGAAATACGCAGAAATCGAAAATTGTATCCCTCAAAAGCTTCACATGGAACTATCCCAACTGAAAATTCTTAATTCGTCATTCACAATGAAGTATTAACGCTAACCTATAATTTTAAGCCTTCCATGTAAACACGACACATTCACATAAAAGAGAGCTTTCATTCCTTTGAAATCAGAAACGTCACCCAATGGCCGAGATCAAGACCAAGTAGCGAATTTACCAGCCAACCCATCGCCTCTAATGAAGCAGTAAATTCTCCGAAACTGAAGTTTCTCTAACGGTATGCCATTTCAAAACCGCATCAAATATTATTCACGACGGGTTGGACACCATGAATAATGGATAGCAACCCGTGCCCAGCTTAGTGTCAATGAGATCACGCGCACCCGCTTCCATATTGGATTATTGCGAATAAATGACAAAAATGGTTTTCGATCTAGCATCACGCCACACGCCGCCGGCGAATACAGGATTCGTAAAAATGCAATTTATATCACGTAGGATATCGAAATGAGCGAGATTTTCTCTCGCACCGAATTCATTAAGTCGCTATCTTTGAGCGGGGTAGGTATACTTAAAAATACGTCGGTATAGGTAATTATGGTAAAAAGATTCGGTCGGATGGCCCGCAGCAACACAGGTAAACATCGCCTCGTATTTTCCCTCCCTTGTAATTGAATAACGACCCCTGCTGGCTCAGCGGATGCTCAGAAAAATAATTCTATTATTGCCCTCTCTTCTTCTGTTCGCACTTTGCATGAAATATTTCAAAAACAATATTAACTTTCGTTTTGTACTGGTACGTAAAATTGAAAATCATCATAGGATTGCTGGTTCATGTCAGCAATGCATCAACTTGATGTAATAAATCAGCTTAATTTGCTTTGTGTCGGCGATTCGAGAATTGTACAGTACAGAGGATTTAGTTCGTTATTTGTTTGTGCTCTCAATATCTATTGACTGATCCATTAGTTTATTCAGTGAAATCCGATTAATCTATTCTGTTGCATCGTTGGAAATACTCGTATGGACTGTCGAAAGAGCCTGCTCTTGTTATAGGATTCGAATTAATATTGACATTGCTTTCCTTAGTCCAACAAAATTCAAGCTACTCTGACAGTTGATTCGTTACAGCTTCTACCAAAACGCAAACTGTCCGAGATTTCAAATTGATTTGACATCAGAACAACCCCGGAAATGTAACCAAACGAAAATCATTATCCAAACCTCACTTCTACGAAGTAAAGGATGCCATTGATATACAAACTTCATAGTGAAAACTGACGCTCAACTTTCTGAAATAAAACTGGGACCAATTAAGGAAAACAAGGTGGTCGTGCCTTCGGATTAATAAGCTTAATTAACGGTTAAGGACCGAGGGAGGATCATTAAAGGCGTCTCGGGAACTATACTTACTGTAAACCAGAGTCGTTGGAGTGTAGTATATTTTACGAGTTAACACATTGCCTGATGATAAATCGTCGTAATAGAAATGATAGTTTGAAAAAGGGATGGTTGGAATTTAGAGTATTCATAAGTTGCAAGCCAAAAATTTAATGGTGAGCTAGCTTTTTTTTTTTTTTTAGAGTGGTAAGATCATCAAAATGAGTCCTCCAACCCCGGGCAAGGCGGGAGGGACTGTCAGACTTCTATACTGACTAAAATCCACGGTGTCCTTCATAGCCTGTTAAGTTCCGGGGTTACGGTAAGGGAATAAACCCGCGACCCCGGCAGGCTTTGGCCCTCTGAGAGGGGGGCCCCGTCATTATGCTGACGCTCTTTGAGGCGCGCGTGGGACACAACGCGCCGTCGACCCGGGCATGGTCCTTGGTCGGGCAGCGAGTTGCCCTTTACTCGCTGCCCGCATGCCCGCGCCTACGGTGGCCGGAGATCATCGAGCGACGTCCGTCGCCGTGGGCGCCTACCACTGCGGCTGGGGCGGAGGGAGGACGCTGTCCTCTCTCGCTCGCGGCCTGCCTCCTCCTTTACGAGCATTACTGCCTCGCAGAAGGAGCTGACCGCTTCCCACTCCGTCTCGCCCCGCAGCATGGCCGCAACCAATGCCGGGCGCGAGAGATCTCCGCCTATGGAGAGCTAGCTAGACTCTACTTGAGCATTAATATAATATTCTTAGGGCTGGTTTTTCAATACTCAGATAACCTCTATCTGAGGAATAAAAATAGCGGTTTGACAGCTTATCTATAGAAAATATGTCAAACAGTTATTTTAATTCCTCAGATAACAGCTATCTGACTATTGAAAAATCAGCCCTTAATGTAATAGCGAAAAACAGAACTAGACTTGTTCTAAACTTGAAATATTTAATTCCTGAACCAGTTATTAATATTCAGTAAAGCTGGACACGTACCAAAAAACTACAAAACACCAGTCGAAAATCACCATCCATAAGAGCATTTACAAATCCAGTGGCTTTATTCTTTCTTTAACAAACACGTATTAAGCGATCAAAATGTCAAACCAAAATCCTGCACCTAACAGGTGCGCTGACCTCGTAAAAAACCTCGCAGTAAAATGTATGGGAATTGGATAAAATTATGGCGACACAATTATTAACCTAGGGATCGATGTCATAAAAATAAATGATCAGTTTTATAGCGTCGGCGTGAGTCCAATTTTATGATGTGGGAATTTCAGTAGCCTCATGGTATAATATTACGCTTATCTTGTGAATGTCTCGGACCGGGCCGGGATGAATCTACTAAAATATATTTTAGCGATAGTTTCATAGTTACAGTTGTATGTTCCTATTTCGGCAGTTGTTACATTTCGTTTTGGAGCTACTTAATTAAGCATGATTTGTAAAACTAAAAATAATTATAGTTTACGAAATATTTTTCAGACATCCAATTCACTCTGCATGGTTTCGTATAAAAATCGTGGCTAATTGAAATTTTCTAGTAAAAGTTCCAAGTTCCTTAACGAGAAAAGTTTATTAGCACATTCTATGAATTATCCATAGCTGAAGGTGCATCAAGAAGAAAAACAAGAACGAACAAAATTGAAAAATATGAACAAATATAAGACATAGCTTGTATACGCGTTTCCAAGATCCATACAAAACGTACGCAGCATAATGTTACAATTACGTACACAGTTCGCACGGTATTCGCACGATATGTACGCGCCAACAAATTGCATTCCTCTCCTCACAGCTAGATATTTTGCCTTGCCGTACAAAGGGGATATGACACGCGTTATAAATTGTCTATCCATAGTGAGCGTACCGGTTGCGGACACGAAAACATTAAAATGACAAATTGTTCATCGCTGTGATTCCATTTTTCACGACGAAGGAGGTACGCCCCAACATTACGTAGACGTACCTACGTATATTAATTCGCGCAATTTAATTTACGTCAACGATTGACGCGGTAAATTGACGAAAAAATGCTCCAATATTTTTTTCCATAAATTTCTTATTGATTGCCCGGTCTACGATTGATTTGGTGAAAGTTCACGGGTTTCTGAACATTGAACACAGGATTGGCGGATTCCTAATTATTTTCGAGTTGATGAAGTATTTGTTTAAAATAAGAAGCTTATAACTGGATCGAGTTTAACTGCTCTCTTAAATTACATATTCAATTTTATTGAAATTGCATATTATTTATTTAAGAAATATTTTCGTTTGATCAGTGACGGAGTGATTGAAGATCTGATTTCAAACTTAGCACCAATTTGTAGGTCCAAAGGGGCAATAAAGGGATTGGGGAAGTTTCTAATAATTTAAAATTTAGTGTTGGATTATAGTTTACAATCTATTGGAGCTGATTTGCAGGTTAATTTTGTAAATAGCAATCAGATAGAAAAAAAAACTGTTCTACAACGAGCTATAGTCATCTTCTTCAGCCTAAAGACGATTGCTGAGAAAAGCCATTACCAGCCATAGTAACAATTCAATAATATACAAAACAAAACACAATCTAAGGCAAAGAATAAAATCTCGCAACACAATTTGTCAAGTCCCAGACGGTTACAACGGCAGCAACAGTCACAATACAAGTCTTGTACGAACAAATTCACATTTAAATGCAACTTAAAGTTTGTCGACTGTACCGGCTTTAGGCGGGCCGCACACGAACGGGTAAACTCGTTACCGTGTAGCTTAACTATTTCTTCGGCAAGTAAAAGCTTAAGCCCGTTACACACGTAATACATGTGTAGACATATCAGTTTCGAATGCTGAGCCGCTATCGCTAGCGAGACAGTAAAACGTGGCTGGCTGTTACACCGTCGCGTAACAATTGACAAAAAAACAAAAAAAAAACACATTTTTAAATAATAAATGAAAAAATGTTAGCAACCACGTTTAAAGTTTGCAGCATGTTACATATGAAACTAACAACTTTCTACGTTCAACTTTTCATGCAAACATAAAGTATGCCAGTAATTTATTCATTTCTTGTTCCTTTTACTGCAACAATACGTTACAAGCTCGACGCTGATGCACTTTAATTATAGTTGAAATTGTGTAGAAGTCCCGTGAGACGAAGACATGAAAGTCAAACGTACAACTAGGTCACATTGCAAAAAATGCAACAAAAATGCAACTCGAGGAGCAATGCAGAAAGCATTCATTGTTTATTTTGAAACTGTTCAACACAAACCACGCATTATATCAGAGTTTCCAACTGAAAAGACAAATCAGTTACAAAGTTGTGCAAGACGCGTATAGTAGAGTCGTAAAGACGGGCTGCTATCAATCTGAGACGGCACTAAACATGGAGCACGAAAGAAATCACACAAGGAGACAAACGGATTCGTGATTGCCGAACCTTATCTGTGACATAAACGAATGCCGTAAAACGATTATCAGTCATCTACGATGTTCGTGTAAACACGGGCTGCGTCGCGCGTCGCCGCCGCTCATCCGCCACTCGTCCGCCGTGTAAACAACAGGCTGTAAACGAACAAGCAAATATAATTTATTGGCGACAAAGCGCTCACAACGGTGACATTACTGCTCACATAAAATCGCTTAAATTCAAATCGTCGTGTAGGTCCCGGCGCGGTCGCGGAGGATTGAATCGCTTAAGCGACAATGTCGTTTCGGTTCGCCTCAAATTACTCGAATGGGTTTTCGATATACCGCCCATTTGATGGGGAGCCCTTTTAAGTTAGGTGAAAGCTCCTGGCGCAAATTGTAACCACTAGCCGTAATGGCAACACGTAGTATCTATTAGGGCACCACTCTATAGGCACTTGAGATGAAGAAAGTATCACTTAGGAAATACCAATCGAGAAGCTCCATCCTAATACTTATTAACTGGAGTACCGTTTTATTTCTTGGATCCATGAAATTACTCCGTTTTCTTAAAAAAACAATGGGTGAGCCTAAAATTTTAAACAACCCGGTTTTAATAGAACGCCGATCATAACAAGGCGAAGTTTTATTGAACTTAAAAATGAGGAATGAATGAAGAGCCATTTCTTGTTGTCTTTGAGTCCTCTGTAAACTCTGATGGTCCGAAAAACTAATATTTTGCGGAAAAGTTTTTATTACGTTTGTTATGATATTCGCCAAGCAGGATCCTGCGATGAATTTGGGGATCCGCTTCGTGATTTCACTAAAAACACTCCGAGAGTGGCGCGGAGCCGTGGCTCGACTCGAGCAAAATACTTGAGTCATATAACTTTATTCCTGCCACTCCTGTGACGGCTTCAATTTATTTATTTTGCTTTTTATTCGTAGAGTTTCGGTTTTGTGTATTATGTTGATTTACAGCTATTTATTTTGAAGCTTTAGCGAAGAGGCTTCCACTACATAACTATAAGATTCTAAATATGAAAACGTTACTGTTTATATAATTGCTAAACCAAACTTAGCCAGCACGTTCTATTCTCGTAACACGATGTTAGAGCCTAATCTCTAGGGCCTACAGCTTCCAAAGTTTCGAATACTACAATCGCTTAGCATCAAATAAACTCCCTAGAGTAAAGACACAATTTAAGACTAGTCCCCTAAATCGGCTGCCCCTCGATTCCAACCGCTTACTGGTAAGGAGAAGTCAAAGTAAATACCACAATTTAATTTGTAAAAGGTATAGGACATTATGCTATTTTCTTTTATTGCTCGGGTACGGTTTACGTGCTTCATTTCCTTTACGGAGGAGGTAAGATCCAATCAGTTGTTCAGAACTAGAGCCTCGAACGAGCCTCGAAGAGTACTGTCTGAATAGCTCGATACTAAAATAATGTACTGTAAACGATTCAAAAAGGTTTAAATACTTTTTTATGTCTTTTAAAACGTACAGTGTTACTTAATTTTATACCTTTGCTTCTAATGTAGTTTTTTTTTTTTATAATTGAGAATTTATTTAGTAAGTAAAAACCTTCAGTATTTGTTCCAGTTTAAATTCACCTCTTTTAGCAGTATGAATACCCCGATTAACAGGTTTACCCGAAGAGTATTATTACATGATATTTAACCCACGGAAAATCTATTATTATAATTAATCATAGCAAGTGTACCGCTCAACTTTAGGGCCACGAATGATTGGGCCAATAAATTGTGCCACAAACATGCGCAAAACATCAACAATTTCAGATACCGGCTTGACAGCAGCAAATTAATGAACACCGGTCACAGTGGATTTATTAGGGTTCCGCAGGGAGTGTGCTCTCATCGATTACACTGCTCCAGTCATTCCTAGCTTTGGTTCAATATGCTCTTTGAAGTGTACCGAATGGGTTAGTGCTTACACAAACGTCCTTCTTTCAAACTAACCGAGATTTCTCTAGAGAATCCAATCGAGATTATCGTCAGTTATTGAACGGACGAAGTCCATTTGGGATACGTCATTATTTTAACAAATAAAAGGATTTTCTAAAACATTTTAGGGCTAACCAATCACTCTATCTGGCAACAGACGATCGCCTGATTACATTACTGAATCTAATACAGTAGACTGGCCTTTACAAGAGCAATTTGAATATAGTGAATTTTATTAAGAACGTGAATAGTTACGATTCCATTGGCACACGACTGAGGTACAAAATTACCTAAGCGTGCGCTGCCACTAAAAGCATCTTATTTAGTATTCAAACTTAGTATGGAACCTTGCCATTCAAATTGAGATATACAGGGTGTAGTGAAAAGACTGCTTAGTTGTAGTACAGTGCGCTCGAGTTGAATGAAAACACTTCTCCAAATGCTGTTACGAATACTTAAATGTACAGGAAATTCGTAGTAGGACGACTTAATACTGTTACAACTTTGTAATATGATTTAGCATTTTGAATCGGTTCAGTACTTTAGAGGGGACTTTTACCACAAACTTATTACTATAGAGTATAGACCCTAGATCTAATGTACACTGATGTTTTAACCACTCTATTTCTAAACAATTAATACTTTAACTATAACATTACTAGCCCACCCATTAACAAGCTTTTCATTTGATAGAAGTTCGTAAATCTTTCAGTATCAGTTCACAGAACATAAATCCTAAAACCTTCATCTAATACAATATCTCGTACCAAAATACACTGCAAGAATAAAGTTTTACAGCCAATGTCAGCAAACTTCATGTTTTACTAAAAGACTAATAAAAGTGTCCACATTTCACCGAAGGCTCTAGAAGCCTATCGTCAAAAATATAGCCAATAAAACGGACTATCAAACGTAGCCCATGATAAATGTGTGACAATTCATAAGTTTTGTTCGCGATCCGTTTCTAAATCACTAGATTGTATACTTTTACTAAAAACGAACGATTCTTGTATTGAATAACTCAGAAAAAGCCGTAGATAAATGGCCCCATCTATTTCTCCAAACGGAGCCATTTGTGATCTGAATTGTAGATTTTCAGTGTAGATAATGTTTGTATATATTTCACTATAGGAACGAATATATAGGAGACGGAGAGGCATTGCCAATACGTATATTTATAATAATTGTTGGGGTATGAAGTTGATATCTCGACAAAGCCCCAGGTCGAACAAATGCTTCGCGATCCATTTATGCCATCTCCCGAGTTCGAATCACGTCCGTGCGAGGATTCTCCATTCTCTGCTTAGTGCTGTTTATTTGATAAACACATGGCTGTGTGTGAGAATGTATTGGTGAGCTTCGGTACGTTGATAGGGTCGATAATTTTCACATTACTTTCGATTCTATAAATCCCTAAGCTATGAGCTACTAACAGCTCTATCTTGGACATCTAATGCGCGGTCGTTAGATACGAAAGAGAATCGTTTTGCTTGCCAACTGTTACTGTTGTTTTCAGCTGTTATTTAACTGAAGACGTAGCTTAAATAGGAACTAGTTAACAGGCAATTTGACAGAATCAATAAATTGTAATAGCGCAGCGTAGGACGTCCACCAGCAAGGTGGACAGACGACCTTATAAAGGTCGCTGGAAGATGCTGGATGCAGGTCGCTTCCAACCGGTATATGTGGAGATCAAAAGGGTAGGCCTATGTTCAGCAGTGGACGTCTTACGGCTGAGATGATGATGATGATGAATCAATTGAAAATTTCATTTGTCCGTCAGCTAGAGGTTTGAAATAAAATGGAAATGTATTTTTTCTTTTGTTTAATCAATGTGATAATGATAATCTGCATTTATTGTGACACTCGTGACGTCAGATGTAAGTAAAAACAGAAGTACTGTTTTTACTTACATCTGACGTCACGAGTGACGTTATGCCAATTTTAAAAGTGTCGTATTTTCATCATGTTTGGTATACATAAAAGAAAAAATAAGTATCAAATATTTTTGAAAATCTAACTGATTAATAATTAGATTTAACAGTACCCTATAAGTGAATGATAGAATTGTGTTCAAAAATACATAGTACTAAATGAAAATATATTTCAACGCTGGTGTTACGTGCGTTATATTTTCAGGTTGAACTTTCCCCGGGGCAGAGAGCACTGATGAAGTTTGCCCCATAACTTTTTTGTGGTCATTGAATTTGTTTGCCGACCACTCGCTACCGAGCCATGAAACTTTGATGGAAACTTATACTTTGCAAGGATACTTCTTGCCTCTTTTGTATGACTTATATTCCAACTTTGAACTTGTGAATGTTTATCTAACTTAGCATTGCAAGTTGTTTTTTTTTTTCTTTTATACCTTACGTCCTGCAGAAAAAAACTAATGTTTAAATAAATGCGTTGTTATCAGAATGTTTTTAAACAATACTTCACTATACAGGACCTTGTGGATAACAATCCGTCTGCCCGTGTCTTTATATCAGCCCATAACCATAATGTTACAAGGGAATAATACCGTGTATACACAATAACATGGGCACACAATTTAAGACATTTATTTTCCTTAATCAGCGAAAGAACATCATATTGTAGAAAACACAAACAAATGAATGATAAAACAAATCCGATAAAAATCCATAATACAGGAGGCTCATTAGTGAGATAAAAGGAGAACAAGCCACCGTGATATTGAAAGCAACTGCGTCATCATTATAATAAGAGGTTTTCTTTCATTTTCAGGTATTAGACGCCGCACATAACGCGACTAAAGATGAAATCGTAAAAGCTTTTGACAGCCCACCGTAAAAAAATGACAAAGGGACTTCATATGAAGAATCCTCTTTTTATTTAGGTTTCGAGTCCGCTCGTAAAATGTGAAGCCTACTAATAAAATGTGTGCTCCAAGATTGTATTCAACTCTCCCTTTTTGTGGTACCGACAGTCGTTTTTTGAATAACAATAGAATTTAATTCGGGCCCGTGCACAATTTCCGTATGTTTCCATTATTCGTTTCCTCCTTTTGTGAATCTCAAACTACGTATGGTATTGGTTGCTCTTTTATGATAAATTGTTAGACTGTATGCTGCTCTAAAAAATACCGGAAATATTGTGGCCAATCAAATAAAATGAATTGTGCGTTTTTAAAAACGCAAACGTTATTTTAGCATGATGGTTGGCCTATTTTACTCGCATGGAAACTTACTGTTAATGAGTGAAGGTAATGGATTTTCAATAATAAATGGTACATTCTAAATCACAGTTGTTTCTGTGAAAATAAACGAAGTTGTACCGAGAAGTCCAGTAATACTCCAAGAAGTCAGACAAGATACAGAGTGAGAAGTTTTAGATGGAATAAACGCATACTAACTCATAACTTCGGGTGAAAACCAGATCATAATATGAACAATATCATTGAAAGACTAGAGGTGTCAAGTGGATCAAGGACTTTACATTCTATATACCGTCTAACCAGTCATTTATGAGTCAAATCATATACGTGTACAGCTAAGTTCTTATATTGAAACACTTAAAGGCAAAGAGACAATCAAGCGGCTGTACAAAAAACTTTATATAGAGTTGGCCGGATCATTCCCTCCTGCTTACCCTTAAAGAAACCAACCGAGAAGTCTCATAAACACCCCTCTTAACACTTACAATGGCTCTTAGACCCAAAATCATCTTACGCTAAACTAATAGCACTTTCTGCGATAATATTTCTCTGATGTAGCACTAGGGAGCAATTCTAATCTAGCCACGTTGTGTATAGAGATGCCCGTCTCGCAATTATGTACTGCTGAAGTGAAGGAGATCCGGCGGACATGAGTTGTTTAATTGAGATGAAACGCTCGCCCCCGAGACCACAGCCCACAACTTAGTGATCAAACTACCATGATACTGACTGAGACCAATTTATGAAGCAACTACGATTTAAATGGAGTTTCACAAGTTGAACAGTAATTAACTGGCAGATAATTGATGTTTATTGCATTGGTTGTTGAGGTATTTCAACTATTTCGGTTATTCATAGTTCCAATAGTGTCCTTCAGCCCAGCAAGAAAATGTCTTTTACAAGGAATTGAGTTTTGCCATTAATTAGAGCGTAATAAGCTGTAAATGTGCGTCACATTAAAAAAATTGTGCGTGCCATGTTTTAGGAATAAATTCGAAAAAACGATTCCTGCTGGGATAACGTTTTTCCAGCAAGAGAATTTTGAACGAGTGACCGGAGCCAAAAAAAAAGTATATCGGCATGTAGCTTAAATTAGTGCATAAAAGTGCGCTGAAAATAAAATTTGTGCGGCTTAAGGCTTCGTAGATATTTCATTTCCTGCTGGGCTGACGTTTTGCAAAGTCTGGTTTTTTAGGAAACAATGATTGTGCGCCCGTAGAAAAAACGCAAGTTCGTAGATCGTAATTTGTGCGTTATTTGTGAAATAATAGATTTTCAAAAACATCTATCGTTTCGAAGTAATCATAAATTTATGAAAAACCTAAAAATTATGTTATCGCTTAAATGAACAAACAAATAAACGTGCTGTTAACGTAGTTCGGTTTTGCTTGCTGTTTTTTTACGCCCACCAAAAGTTTAAAGGCAAAGAGCACACACGTTTTTGAATAATACCCCTTTAAGTTAAACTGAAAATGCTTAAGCTTTGACACGAAAGTGCAAGAAATAGAACCAACCCAAGATAATTATTTGTACGGGACGGACGTGATCGCCCGGACGCGATGATTCGATGAGCTGTCCGGAGCGGCGTTGACGTCCTGTACCGATGGTTGCTTGCTGTTTGTGCTATGGCCTGAAGTCTTGAGTAGCAGGGACGTGTAGAACGATTTTGTAGGAACGGAGTAAATGAAACAACTGATAAGTCTTCAGGAAGCGAGTTGCTTGAGTTTTCAGGAGAGAGAGAGAGAGAAGATATTGTGCCGCACCGTTGACTACGATTTGACCGAAATTACGAATTACTATTGTACCCCTGAACTTTACCTTAACGAGAGCCGCAAATCGCTTCCTTGATTTATTGTTTATTTTTATTATCTTAAAACTATTTAACAATGGAATTTCTTATTTTTCTAAGAACGGATTACGTGTTGTTTGGTATCACTATAATCCTTATGAAATTACCTATCTCCTGACATAGTGACCTTGACTGTAACTGAAGGGACTGAAAAGTTATGACGAGTTAAAACTAAAAACTATTAAATTTTTTAATTAAATTACATTTTCATAGATCACTATCTCAGGAGTTTTGGTGGTTATTCCCCAGATTTAGGTCTCGTTAGGTAGCCTGGGTAACAGCCTAACGAGATCTAACATTTATAATGATATATCTATGTATTTCAGGAGTCTAGGGCCTGAGTAATGATAGACACAAAAAAAATAATCTTTATTAAAGAAACAAATTGTGTACAGGACATCTTGCAACGTCAAATGAGTGGGCTTTCGAACGGTTTATGGGTTTAAAAGTTAGGTCCAGGCCTAGGTCTCAGTCTAGGCTACCTGGATATACAAAAAACGAAGCTATACTTTAACTATAAACCCACTCAATTGAGGCTACAAAATGCACTGTACTTACGGTTTTACATCGGATTTTTTAACAGTTAAGTTCTATTTAAAACACTATAAACACTATATTTCACGTAATTGTCTATAATTTTACTAAGTTATTATGAGCACTATGAACACTGTAAACACTTAGGTTTGTTGGTGACGCTTCGTCGCGAACATTTCTCCCGCCGTGCAGCGCTGCGATGGCTCGGTGCGATGTCGGCGCGGCGCTGCATCACCCCGGTGAGCGACGACTGTTGTCGTGCTGTCCTCCGCTGCGATGCCCGCCGCCCAGACTTTGACTTCTGGGTCACTTTGGTAGCGGAACGAGCTTCTTCACCGGACGCTTCAGGGTGCCGCCGGCTGTGCGCACCTCAGCTGTCCGGACTTCTCTGTCGGCCCCGGGGAACACGGCGACTATGCGGCCTCGCGGCCATGTATTGCGAGGCAGCTGGCCGTCTGCGATGAGGACCGGGTCGTCGATCTGCAGCTCAGGTCCTCGTCCGTGGGCCTCCCGCCGGTTTTGAAGTTCAGGCAGGTATTCTCGTACCCAGCGACGCCAGAACATGTCGGCGAGTATCTGTGAGCGTCGCCAGAGCTTCTTATTGTCGATGTCGTGCTCGGTGAACACGCCGGGTGATGGTAGTCTAGCTGAACCACCGAGTAGAAAGTGGTTCGGCGTTATTGACTCGTCGTCTTCGCTGTCGACTGATACGTGTGTTAGAGGCCGGCTGTTTACCGTGTACTCTGCCTCACACAACAGTGTGGACAACACCTCTTCTTGTGGGTGTTTTTCTGTGAGTACGGTGTACAGTGCGGACTTCACGCAGCGAACGAGGCGCTCCCAAGCGCCCCCCATGAATGGCGCGGAGGGCGTGATGAAGCGCCACACGATGCCTCGGCGACTGGCCTCCTCTGCGAAGGCGTCTCGTAGCTCCTTGTCGGCTCCGTGCATGTTGGTCCCGTTGTCAGAGTAGATCTCGCTGGGGCAGCCTCGACGAGCAGCGAAGCGGCGCAGCGCTAGTATAGCGGAGTCTGCGCTGAGGCTGGCGGCGATTTCGAGGTGCACGGCCCTGGTTGTGAGGCACGTGAACAGCGCCACGTACCGTTTCTGATGTTGACGACCGACGGTGACGGACAGGGGGCCGAAGTAGTCGAGACCGGTGAATGTGAACGGCCTCTGGTGATGAGCTAGGCGTGTTTTCGGATGGTCGCCGGTGGGAGGCACGTTTGGTCGCGCCTTACGGATGCGACACGGCAAACAGTGTGCGATTACCGTCTTGACGCTCGGACGCATTCTGATGACCCAGTAGTGTTGACGTATCTCGTTGATTGTGAGCTCCGTCCCACTGTGCTGCAGGTTACGATGGGTCCAGTCGATGTATAACTGTGTGATGCGATGATTCCCGTCTATTATCGGCGGCCGTTTCACGGTTTCTTCTATGTCTCGAGAGGCCGCGATACGGCTTCTCAGTCGTATGATGCCGTCCACGATTTCTATTTGCAGAGGTCGCAACCGGCTATCTTGACTTATCGGTTTGTTTCTTCGTAGGTCCGCTATTTCCTTGGAAAACGCCTCTTCTTGTATTACACGTACGAGTATGTTTTCAGCCTGGCGAGTGAATATACTTTCCATCGTATGTTTTGTAGCGGAGAGTTGACGACTTGTTGCAGGCAATCTTTTGACAGGCGTTAACGAATTTTTCTTTTTTCTCCAGTCTGGATCTTTCTCTGTGTTTTTTCTTGTTCTCTTGTAGAACGTTTTTTCTGAGGGTCTGCGGCAGAGAGATATGAAGCGAAGAACGTACGCTGTTGCGCGTAATAATCGCTCCCACTTTGAAAATCGTACTGGATCGGGAATTGCTTCTGATAACTTTTGTTTGAGTGTGTTTTCTTCGACGGCGGTGAGCGTTCTTTCTTCCCCTGTTTGTTCTGTGATTGGCGGTTTCTCCGACGGCCACGACGCTGGGTCTTGATGCAGGAACTTGGGGCCGCAATACCACTCATGTTTCGAGTTGAAGTGGTGCGGCACGTCACGGGTAGCTGCGTCCGCGACGTTTAACTTCGTAGGTATCCACCGCCAGTCTTCGACTTTACTGTTTTCTTCGATGGCAGCTATGCGGTGAGCGACGAATGGTTTGTACGCTCGTGCCCCTTTCTTAATCCAGGTGAGTACGGTCTTACTGTCCGACCAGTACGTGGTTGAGGCGGGCTTGAGTCGGTGTTCGTGGATCACGGCGGTAGCCAGGCGAGTTCCCATGACCGCGGCCTGTAGCTCGAGGCGCGGTATCGAATGTAGCTTGAGTGGTGCCACCTTCGCCTTCGCCGCGACGAGATTGACGAATGTCTCGCCGCTCGGTGCTGTAGCTCGCCAGTACACCGCAGCTGCGTAGGCCATCTCACTAGCGTCGGTGAATACGTGGACCTGGAGCTCTGCGGCGTCACTATAACCCGGGTAACACCTGGGTATGTTGATGTTCTTGAGCTGCTCGAGGTGTAGTGTCCAGCTTCTCCATTGGGCCGCCAGGTCTTCGTCGATTTGTTGATCCCAGTCGATACTTCGTCTCCATGCCTCTTGAAGAATTTGCTTGGCTCGAATTGTGACAGGCGAAGCGAGGCCAAGCGGGTCGTACAGTGACATGACGATTTTTAGCGCCTCTCTTTTGGTGGGCGCTGCCTTTTCTAGGACGCCACTCGGTAGGCGAGCGAGGGTAAGGTTGAAACCCAGCTCGTCCGTACTCGGTTTCCATATCAGGCCGAGTATCTTCTCTATGTTCTCTGCGTTGCCGATGTTGACGATTTCAGTGCGGTTTTGCGACGGTTCTATGTTTTCTATAACTTCTGAGCTGTTTGACACCCATTTCTTGATGTTGAAGCGCGCCTGTTCATGTATGTTTTTTACTGTTGTTGCTATGCGCGTTGCTTCCTCTATTGTTCTGTAGGAGTCTAAATAATCGTCCATATAGTGATTTTCTATGATTGCTTCGACTGCCTCTGGGTGTTCTGTGTAGTGTTTCTTCGCGTTCCAGTTCTTTGCGAATATAGCGGTGCACGGTGAGCTGGCTGCGCCGAATATGATGGACGTCATGCGATATTCGTCCGGGGCTCCCTCTCGTCTGTTGCCTCGCCACAGGTAACGGAGTGCGTCTCTGTCTTCTCTTCGTACTTTCACTTGCATGAACATCTCCGCTATGTCACCGGAGATAGCTATGCGGTGACGGCGGAATCTCATCATGACGCCGGGCAGCGACTGCAGCAGGTCTGGCCCCGTGAGGAGGTAGTCGTTGAGTGACATTCCTCTTGACTTGGCGGCAGCGTCGTGTACTATTCGAAACTTCTCGGGCTTCATCGGGTTGTAGACGTCGAAGTGAGGTAGGTACCAGGTTCTTCCCGGTGTGCTGGACTTGGGTGCCTTTTCAGCGTATCCCTTCTTGAGAAGCGACTCCATCTGTTCTGTATATTTTTCTCGTAGTGTGGGATTGCTGTCGAGTTTCTTTTCTATTGAGATAAGTCTCTTCATTGCGGTTCCGTAGCTGTCTGGCATTTCTATGTTTTCATTTTTCCACAGCAGAGCGGTTTCTATGTGGCCATCTTCTAATTGTTTCGTGTGACGATTCAGTATCTCTTCTGCCTTCTTCTCAGGATCAGAGTCTGGACGTCGCGGATTGATGATCAGCGATTCTATTGCGAAGAATTCACGCAGCTGCTGCTCGATGTCGTCTGTCGTCGAGAGTTTGTTTACGTAGTGCACTCTCTGACCCAGTGTTCTGGTGTGCGCGCCGTGGAGAGTCCAGCCCATGGGAGTGAGTGATGCGATGGGCTGGTGCTTGGGTCCCCTTCGAATTTCGGTGGCCAGCAGCAGATGCCAGTTGTCCTGGCCGATGAGGATTTTTGGTGCGCCGGTGTTGTAGGTTAACTGTTGTTTGAGGTCATCTAGGTGCTCGCAGTGTGCGATGTCTTCTTCGGTGATTGTCTGCGGTGTCAGATGAAGCTCGGGTATGGTGCGCGCTCTGAATGGCACCCTATTCTGCAGCTGGCTTGCGAGTGTGACGGTGATACGTCTCGAACAAGGGGTGTCGATCGTTGTGTTGCCGATCGCACCTATCTTCAGCGGATCGATGCGGCCCTCCGCCCCGACTTGCTTTGCGATGTCTTCGTCGATGAGTGACACAGTTGACCCATCGTCGAGGAGAGCGTAGGTGGAGGCCTCTCCCGCCGGTCCGATGACCCGGACCGGTACTATCTTCAGGTAGGCTTGACTCGAAGTTGCTCGGGAACTGGCCACTGTTTCTTTTGACTCTGACTTCTGTGTTGAGACGGCGGGCTTGTCGACTTCCTCTGCAGCAGGCTTCTTGTCATAGTGAAGAAGCTGATGGTGCGTGGCTGTACACCCGTTGACGTTGCACTTCTTCTTTTGACATGTGTGGCTGGCACGGCGAATCTTCATGCAGCGAAAACACAGACTATGTTTCTTCGCTAGCTCCCATCTCTTGTCGCTTGAGGCTTCTTTGAACTTCTTGCAGTCAGACGAGTAGTGACCCTCCTTTTCACAGATCCGGCATTTGTTTACCGGTTTCTCAACAGCTGTATGAGTTCTTTGCGTGACGCGCCTGGTTGATGGAGCGTCGGTGGCGGCGATGTTCTCAGGTGGAGCGAAGGCGCTGCAGAACCGGGCTTGCTCGGTGACGAAGTCGCTGAAGAGTGACAGGTCTGGTAGCGATTGGTACTTCTCGGTGTAGATTCTGTACCACTGTACACGCAGGGAGTTCGGCATCTTCTCGGTGAGTGCGCGCACCAGTTCTGCGTTGATGAGGTAATGTTCTTTCTTCAGTGCGCGCAGCGTGACGACACCGCTTCTGACCCGGCTTGCGAACGTGCAGATGTCCCTTGGTGATTCGCCACAGCGTGGTAGTCCTCGCAGTCGTTCTGTTTCGGCTTGAGCTATTGAGTCTGGTCGGCCGAACTGTAGTTCCAACTCCTTCATGATGTCATCAGGTCTGGCGTGGCCGATGAGCTCCGAGCTGACTGTTTCAAGCGCTCGTCCATGCAGGCTTCTTCTGAGTCTCGCTGTATTTTCGACGTCGTTGAAATATCTTCGAGTTGTTTCGTAAATGGCTCGGAATGACAGCCATTCGGTGTGTGCCCCGCTGAAGTTCGGTAGTGTCATGATGACCTTCGATGCCGAGGGGTTGTTCGATGTCCAATGTTCTGTCTTCTTGTCGGCGAGCGACGCTATAGCGGACGTGAGTTCCGTTATAAACGGACGGAGCTCCATGTTCCCCTTGGTGTCTTCTTCTTTTGGTTTCGGTGTTGACTCGATGCGGTTGTTTAAATTCGATGACGGTAGTTGCGTTTGGAGGTCCACTATATTGTCGATGTTCGCAGTCGGGGGCGCTGGTTGACGGCGCCTATTCTTCACTATGTCCCCTTCGGCGACGTTGTCCTCCCTCGGTGGCTCAGGTTCGGGTGCCTCTTCGAGCCAGGAACGCACGTACTCGTTGTTTGAATTTCTATCTTCTAAATAATCGTCGTCCGAATCTTCTTCGGCCCTTTGAAGTGCTAATTGTGCAAGTTCCAACTTAATCTTCAATAAGTCTTCACGTGCTTTTGAAATTTTTCTTGTTGATCGCGTCGTCCTATTCGTAGTCGACGGCGGCGGTCGGTTATGTTCGGTACGGGCGTCACCCCGGGTAGTCATCGGTACGGCACGGCTATTCGATGGCTTCACTGTTCTATCTGATTCTTCTTCATATCTGGTTCCCTTCCTGGGCCTGGGCGCGGTTGGTCGCTCGAAATCTTCAATGTGGGTAGGCGTAGAATCCGTAGAATATTCTTGAATGTGGGTAGGCGCTGAACGCGTAGAGAATTCTTCACTGTGGGTAGGAGGTGCAGAAAATTCTACACCGTGGGTAGGTGCAGAAAACTCTTCACCCCCCCGCGGGTGCGGGGGGGGCAGCCGCTGCCGGTCGCCTTCGGTGGTGGTGGTGGTGGACGGTGAACGCGGCGGTGCTTCGTGACGGATGGCTGTAGTACTAGGTTCCCCCATTTCGACGGTGAATGCTTCAGGCGCCTTCCCCTGGGATCTTGTCATCGGCATGTTGATTTCGTTGCGACGATAATTCTTCAGGTTTCAGGAATCTTCACAAACATCCGGGTCGACAGGACCAGCAGATGTACGGGACGGACGTGATCGCCCGGACGCGATGATTCGATGAGCTGTCCGGAGCGGCGTTGACGTCCTGTACCGATGGTTGCTTGCTGTTTGTGCTATGGCCTGAAGTCTTGAGTAGCAGGGACGTGTAGAACGATTTTGTAGGAACGGAGTAAATGAAACAACTGATAAGTCTTCATAAGTCTTCAGGAAGCGAGTTGCTTGAGTTTTCAGGAGAGAGAGAGAGAGAAGATATTGTGCCGCACCGTTGACTACGATTTGACCGAAATTACGAATTACTATTGTACCCCTGAACTTTACCTTAACGAGAGCCGCAAATCGCTTCCTTGATTTATTGTTTATTTTTATTATCTTAAAACTATTTAACAATGGAATTTCTTATTTTTCTAAGAACGGATTACGTGTTGTTTGGTATCACTATAATCCTTATGAAATTACCTATCTCCTGACATAGTGACCTTGACTGTAACTGAAGGGACTGAAAAGTTATGACGAGTTAAAACTAAAAACTATTAAATTTTTTAATTAAATTACATTTTCATAGATCACTATCTCAGGAGTTTTGGTGGTTATTCCACAGATTTAGGTCTCGTTAGGTAGCCTGGGTAACAGCCTAACGAGATCTAACATTTATAACGATATATCTATGTATTTCAGGAGTCTAGGGCCTGAGTAATGATAGACACAAAAAAAATAATCTTTATTAAAGAAACAAATTGTGTACAGGACATCTTGCAACGTCAAATGAGTGGGCTTTCGAACGGTTTATGGGTTTAAAAGTTAGGTCCAGGCCTAGGTCTCAGTCTAGGCTACCTGGATATACAAAAAACGAAGCTATACTTTAACTATAAACCCACTCAATTGAGGCTACAAAATGCACTGCACTTACGGTTTTACATCGGATTTTTTAACAGTTAAGTTCTATTTAAAACACTATAAACACTATATTTCACGTAATTGTCTATAATTTTACTAAGTTATTATGAGCACTATGAACACTGTAAACACTTAGGTTTGTTGGTGACGCTTCGTCGCGAACATTATTTATGGACCAAAAATTAGAGCGTTTAATTAAGTATACATTCCGTAAATTTCAGCTTCAAGCATCTCTTATTTTAGCACATATAAATCAAGAACCAAAACTATTTCTACATTACTGGTTATCCGACCAAATGCGAATGACAGCAAAAAGGCGACGGTTTCATACATACCGATGACCTTCTTAAATTTTCTTACATACATTTTATGCCTGAGTACACTTAGGAATAAAAGTGTTAGGGTAATAGATAAAAGTTTTAGGGTACTAATATAGTATTTTTATTTTATTTTGTTTGATATACATATTAAGAAAAAGGTGCGGTGCTGCGGATAGTTTATTGCTTAACGAAAATTAATAAACACGTAGTTCGTTTTTTTTTTTTTGTTAAGATCATACTATGTAGGTAGGTATAAAAAGTTCTAATTCATTAAAGACTTTTATTTGGGAACAGCTTTTATCCTGTCATGCTTTTGAAACTTGACATGTGATTTGTTTTCCTGAATTCGCAAACTGAGAAAACAGGTTGTTTTTTGAGTACCTAAATCAATTTTCTCCCGTTCCACTCAGTGCCTGAGGAAGTGAGGATGTATTTGAATATTTTTTTTATCAGAACAACATAAATTATGTATTTCATAAATATACAGGTTGAATTTTCAAACTGGGTGTCGATGATCAAATCCGAAACTATGAGAAATGAATGAAAAAATCCTATGGCGCTCCACCCACTGCACCACGCCTCATCGCGTAGCGCGAGATGGCAGATTTAACCATTGTATGTAGTATCTCTATTTATTATAGAAATCACGCCTAGCACAACACACTGCCGACGAGTAAAAGCGCGGGAGGGCGCCCCGCGCGCTGTTTCGGCCTGCAAACTGCATCAATATGGCTCTTTGAAAAATAGATATTCCTGGCCAGGATTGGTTTCCTTGATTAAGGGACAAAAACCATATCGAGGGTATAGTGCTCAAACCCAATAAGTACGAAATTGACACTTTTGAGATATTCAATATTTAAGTTTTAAGGACATAAATACCTATGTTATTCAAATAATGACGGTATAATGAGTATTTGTGGTAAAAGTGGATACGTTGAATTAGTGTAAAACAGTACTTTTGAGTTTCTGAGGTAGTCCATTTTGTCATAATAAAAATTTAAGTTACAAAGGGTACCGACTTATTGGGTTTTAGATCTAGAGATATCAAACATATTATGTAATTCGAACATGTTTTTTTTAAAGAATCACAAAAAAAATCAGGAGAAATCACTCTTTGTCACTTTCGAAAGCTGTTGGTTTGGTGTACATCTTCATACCACACATCCATGCATGAAATTCCTCGGGTATGATAAGTTTTTCGAGAGATATTTTTTTAGCAAGGCTAAGTGGTACGGCGACCTCCCCGATGGCGTCAGCGTAATATGTTGCGCTGACGACACGCTCGTCCTGGCATTCTCGACAGCCGGTGGAACTTCAGGGAGCACTTCCTGCGTCTGGCCCCAAAACTGAATCGGGCAGCAGCCGCCCTCAGGCGACTCCTGCCTAATCTCAGCGGGCCAAACGCCTCCTGCCGTAGGCTGTACGCCGGTGTCGTGAGGTCCATGGCATGGCCCCTGTGTGGGCCCTGAGCATCCGGACAGGACCAATAAAGTTGGTCGCATGCCAGAGGGTCATGGCTATCCGGATGATCCGGGGATACCGCACGATTGCCGACGAATCGGCCAACCTCCTTGCCGGATTGCTGCCCTGGGATCTGGAGGCGACTGCCCTCCAACGCGCCTATGAGTGGCGCCTGGAGGCGCAGCACCGGGGCGTATCCCCGCTGCCTCGAGAAGTCGAGATACGGCGGGAAGAGCTCCGGCGCGATCTCAGGGCAGTATGAAGGGGACGACTGTCGCGACCAACGGCCGGGCACGCCGCAATTGCGGTGGTAAGACCCCTCTTTGAGGAGTGGCTGGAGAGACGTCATGGCGTCCTCACATTCCGCCTGACGCAGGTCCTCACCGGGCACGCATGCTTTGCGAGATACCTGTGTCTGATGGGGAAGGAGGAAACACCCGGGTGCCACTACAGCGAAGATCGCCCGGAGGACACAGTAGAGCATACGGTGCAAGACTGCCCCGCCTGGGCAGAGCACCGACGTCTCCTCACGGCGGCGATAGGCGGAGACCTCTCGCGCCCGGCATTGGTTGCGGCCATGCTGCGGGGCGAGACGGAGTGGGAAGCGGTCGCCTCTTTCTGCGAAGCAGTAATGCTCGTGAAGGAGGAGGCGGGCCACTTGAGAGAGAGGACAGTGTCCTCCCTCCGCCCCAACCGCAGTGGTAGGCTCCCGCGGCGTCGGACGTCAGCAGACAATCTCCAGCACCGTAGGCGCGGGCATGCGGGCAGCGAGTAAAGGGCAACTCGCTGCCCGACCATGGACCATGCCCGGGTCGACGGCGCGTTGTGTCCCACGCACGCCTCAAAGAGCGTCAGCATAATGACGGGGCCCCCTCTCAGAGGGCCAAAGCATGCCGGGGTCGCGGGACTTTTCCATCACTGTGACCCCGGAACATAAAGGGCTATTGAAGGACACCATGGATATTAGTCAGTACAAGTCTGACAGTCCCTCCCGCCCTGCTCGGGGCGGGAGGACTCATTTGATGATTTTACCACGATAAAAAAAATGCTGCTTTAAAAACGATTTTCTACTCGCATAAACTTAGTTCGGACTACGCTAGTATTTTTAACCAACTTCAAAAAACTTTGCTTTAGTTTAGAGTATTATCGCACTAAATAAGAGAACTTCGATAACAATACGCGCGATGCAAATGCGCCTCGCAAACTGACAACAGTAATGCTAGAAGTTCATAGGTCCAATTGATTTATATTGGGTTCTTCTTCGAACAAAGTATCAAGAAAGTTAGTTGACGATAAGAGCTAATACAATTTAACGAAACATAACTTGTTACTTTTGAAACATAATCGAACAGTAAAACCCAACAAATACTATTTGTTTTCATTTAACTTTTGGTTTTGTTTGTTTTTTTAATCTACGTATTTGAAGGTAAAACCCGATAAATACAAATAGTGATTATTGCCTCGAAACAGTTGGGTCATTTTAGTTAAAATTGTTGAACACTCAATACCAATAAAAAGCTTTATGTGGTTTAAGCGTGAAACAAAAATATTATGTTACAAGATAACACGCTTTATAGGGTACCAGTTTTTAAGTCTTGGCCAAACGTGGTGACTTTATTGGGTTATAACCTTCAGTAACTTTCTTTCTGCTGCGAATTCAACTTATTGGATTAGACCACTGGAAAAAGCGTCAAAAATGCATTAAGATGTACTAATAAAACGATTTTTGATTTTTCGGCACTTATTGGGTTTGAACACTATACCCTCGATATGCGAAATTATTGATGTTATAAAATAGGTTTTTTTTTTTCCTTATAACACCACGTTAGTATCGCTATGTATGAGGATCAAATTCAGGAAAGTAATGACATACTTACAGCCGAACCTACACAAAATACTGAAAATACCCTAACCACCCTATCCTACCCTACCGTTTGTGCGCTCAACAGGCTACACTACCTACCCTACCAACACCATCCAGTAAATTACGGAAGATGAAAACCAACTTCACTGAGAATCTCTTATTATTAAATATTATTATCCCTTGATTTATTTTCAGATATTTTAACTCAGATCAAAGAAATAGGCAGATAGAGCGCTCAGAACACGCGAGTGTGTCCACCCACGTTGCTATCTCGTGTCTTTAACCATTGTAAAATTGTTCTCAAAAACAAAGAAACATTATAGAATGTAATTCGATTTGATTTTGTACTAACTTTGGTGGACACACTCGCGTGTTCTGAGCGTTCCATCTGCCTATTTCTTTGATCTGAGTATCTAAAATACTTATTCTCTTATTCTGGACGAAGACAAAATCAATAATGTAACAAAAATCAATTGGGTCAAAAATTTGGTAGGTAACTAACACTATCTATTTTTTTAATACTATTCAATAAATGGCTCATTTCACACTTATATTTTTTATTAATCTATTAGATCTCTACGTGTGCGAAAATAAACACAGATATGTCTCTCTACACTAAATCCAAATTTGTTCCGTGCATTTTATTAACAAAAACAGTCCTCTCTGATTGGCGGTGATTGTTTTTCTTTTTTTAATTTCGGCATTGATCTACGCGTTTTTATGACTTAGATATTATCTGAATATTATTAACTTGTAAATGGTATAACATATGTAAACATTATTATTTTAGATATTAACTTTTATTTGTGTTCTAAATTCAAAAATATTAAAAAAAAAATATTTTGCATATTAGTCTGTTTAGCGACTTTATACCTTTGCTCCTACTTCAACCTGGAGAAAGCAAAGCGCAAAAAAAAGTGGAACGAAATAATATTTCCCGCGTTCTAGACGCGGGAAATATAATTATTTCGTCAGTATCTATCTATGTATTTAATGCGTGATAAATGTTTTTCTCTCTATTCTACTTCGTAAGGGATTTAGATTAGAAGTTATACTAAAAATATTGTTTTCATTATGCATTTTTATACGTATTCTCCGTATGACTTCAGGACAGACCTGTGCTTTTAGAAATTACAAAAGTTATGGTTTTTTCATTTCAGAACAATATGATTTTCAAGTATCTAACTTAATTTGATCAAAGCTCGTTTAATTAAAAGGAATCATTAACACGACAAACAAGAATAATAAAACTACAGCCAATAACGTGATGGACGCAACTGTACACATAATAGTTTCATATAACACTGTAATTTATAGAAGGTCATCGGTATGTATGAAACCGTCGCCTTTTTGATGTCATTCGCATTTGGTCGGATAACCAGTAATGTAGAAATAGTTTTGGTTCTTGATTTATATCTGCTAAAATAAGAGATGCTTGAAGCTGAAATTTACGGAATGTATGCTTAATTAAACGCTCTAATTTTTGGTCCATAAATAATTATCTTGGGTTGGTTCTATTTCTTGCACTTTCGCGTCAAAGCTTAAGCATTTTCAGTTTAACTTAAAGGGGTATTATTCAAAAACGTGTGTGCTCTTTGCCTTTAAACTTTTGGTGGGCGTTAAAAACAGCAAGCAAAACCGAACTACGTTAACAGCACGTTTATTTGTTTGTTCATTTAAGCGATAACATAATTTTTAGGTTTTTCATAAATTTATGATTACTTCGAAACGATAGATGTTTTTGAAAATCTATTATTTCACAAATAACGCACAAATTACGATCTACGAACTTGCGTTTTTTCTACGGGCGCACAATCATTGTTTCCTAAAAAACCAGATTTTGCAAAACGTCAGCCCAGCAGGAAATGAAATATCTACGAAGCCTTAAGCCGCACAAATTTTATTTTCAGCGCACTTTTATGCACTAATTTAAGCTACATGCCGATATACTTTTTTTTTGGCTCCGGTCACTCGTTCAAAATTTTCTTGCTGGAAAAACGTTATCCCAGCAGGAATCGTTTTTTCGAATTTATTCCTAAAACATGGGACGCACAATTTTTTTAATGTGACGCACATTTACAGCTTATTACGCTCTAATTAATGGCAAAACTCAATTCCTTGTAAAAGACATTTTCTTGCTGGGCTGACGGACACGTTCCAATATACTCTACCCTGTCCATTCCAATTTTTATGCACAAAACGTAGAGTATTTAATTAGTGTCCTACCCACGCGCTGTACGTAAATATTTATTGGAATGGAGTGAATTTATTTTATTGGATCCGAGTGAGATACCACGGTAAAGGTTTTCAAACAAAAATTAAGTTCAGTCAACCGAGGGAAACACATGTAGCATGTTCGGTAAATATGCAAGCATTGACATACCGAATTTTTGTAGCATGATGCAAAAATGTGCAATTTTAATATTCCTGTCTTTGGTCTGGCCATAATAATTTGCTTTTCAATTTCCATACCTACCAATATTTCTGAACTGTTAACATTATGTTTCATCATCATCATCATCTCAGCCGTAGGACGTCCACTGCTGAACATAGGCCTCCCCTTTTGACTTCCACATATACCATTATTTATAACATTATGTTATAAATAATTATATTTAGACGATATGTTTACTGCTTTTCTGTCTCTCCTCAAATGATTTGAATCGCCTACATAAGAATGTTTCTCAGTAGCTAATCACCTCCCTCTACTCACAGATCGATTAATGCACCATCTCATATTTTATTCAAGGGAAGCCTTCCGTTAAAATTAAGCTTCTTTGCTGATGATCGTGGGAAGAGTATTTAAGTAGGCTACTTATAGCCGGCGCTTCTTGGCCTCTTTTACAAAATCAATGACCGACAGAACGTTCGCTAGATATCATAGAATATAGACAACGAGACTATTATGCCTACACGATAGGTTATGAATTCTGTACATTCTTTAATGTGGAGCAATTAATCAAGGAGCGACTCGAACATACACAAATTATAACAGGTGCTTCAATTTTAATTTCCTTAATAGACCAATATCCGATGATGTCAGTACAATTAGTAAAACAGTCTAACATTTGCTGGTTTGTTGTTTAAACAGACACCTATTAGATAAAGTGCTCCCCATATCAACTCAACCAAAATATGAATCGTCGGGAACAGAGTAAATACTTTTGTTTCAAAAGTTTAATTGGATCCAATGTTCCGAGCCACGCTGAGTTACCCAAACATGCAGAATTTCTAACTGCGGGCACGGATATGTTATTTGAAAAAATAAACTCGTGGTTTTAATTGATGATTTCATGTTTTCACACGGATAATATTACTCTGAATTTGCTGTTCGCAACTCTTTTTAAATATTTGCCCGCTCATGGTGCAACGCAAAAATAACTAGTTAGGTTTTTGATTTATTTATTTTGTAGACTGAAACCTTTCCTTTAATAGATACTGGTTGCGTTATTTACTACATTTTATTCAAACAATTTAAGCGGATCTTACACATGGTTCGTATACCTTGTTTAGCGAACATAAAATAACTTGTCGACATATTTTCATCAATTTCAGAGACAAGCATTTACAGCATAATACGCACGTATACGTATATAATTATTGTTAATCCGATTGGGTATTCAAAAAAAAATATAGGTACCTATTCGGTCGCGGGATAATCCCAGATCCAATAAATTGAAAGAAGCTTTTGTGAGCATTTTACATGCTTCTCAGATATCTACGACGACCGATTTCATGAGATACTTACCTATTTAAAGTATTTACATTCGGATAATGCAATTAGATAGCGAATAACTATTGAAATTCAAGGAAAGTCAATATATTAATTATTTTTAAACTCATTATCGAAAAGATGATTTGAGAAAAGAAAAAAACCGGCCAAGTGCGTGTCGGGCCACGCACAGTGTAGGGTTCCGTAGTTGCCCCTCAAAATACTTATGCGAACTAACTAAACTGATTCGCTGAATTTAATTTTAAAAAGAAGAATTTTCAAAATCGGTCCAGGAGTCTTTGAGAAATCGGGGAAAATACATAAGACAAAATATTACAACGAATTTAGAACCTCCTCCTTTTTTTGAAGTTAGTTAAAAATACTTGACGATAAAAACCTACCTATCCCCAAAAAACATACCGTAAAAACATACCTATAAAAGCTGTAAAAATAAAGTTGACAAACTTACATTTGCAGTTGTCTCCGATACATTTCGTTTAAGAAAATATGATATCAAGTACATTTTATAAGTTGGTCGACTATTACTCGTAAAGTTGTAAAGCCTACTTAGTCATGATAATTTTCTTTTAAACTTCGTTATACAGGGTGTTTGGTCCATCGTGTGCCAAATTGAAATGGTCGATAGAAGGGGTCATTTGCTTTCCTTTCAGACCCCTTAACACCCCTCATGCCCTGTGGATTTTTTTTAAATCGACTTTTTATTGTTTTACTAAAAAAGACCCAAATTTTACATTCAAATGCAATTTTCTTTTTAAATATCGGTCGTAGACTCTGAACTTTAATTTTATTTAGATGTGTATTGTTTAAGAGTACTTTTAAATACAATATTTGTGACATTAGCCACCTAGTTTTCTTTTAATTCACTCGCAAAGTTAAAACATAAATTAAAGCTGTACATGTTACAGCTGTTTATATGGCTACAGAAAAAAAACTAGAAGCGACTGGGATCTTCCAACTCCCTAATTAATTCTCCAGTCTATCCCCTTGCTAATGATGTGCCACATGCCATAAAAATCTTTTAACAACTTTGTGAATTCACTAGAATTGTGAATCGAGTCACTCAAGGCTGATATTCAAAATTAATTATTTTCTTCTTTTTTGATACCTGGCAAACCTATAAGTCTTATCTCATTCATATAAGGTAACATCTGCCTCGTATCTCTATGTTTTTGTGGGATTTACTTGAAAAAAAAAAGCATTTTTAACGTTTATTTCATAATCCTGCTCAAATTGTTGGCCTCTGTTGCGAATGCAGGCCCGATATCTATTTAGACAGTTGTTATACGAAGTCGTATTGCCTCCTTTTTTTTTTTAGCTTGGTAAAATCAAACGAGTCCTCCCACCCCGGGCAGGGCGAGAGGGACTGTCAGACTTCTACTGACTAAAATCCACGGCGTCCTTCATTAGCCCTTTCTGTTCCGGGGTCATGATAAGGAAATAATCCCGCGACCCCGGCAAGCTTTGGCCCTCTGAGAGGGGGGCCCCGTCATTATGCTGACGCTCTTTGAGGCGTGCGTGGGACACAACGCGCCGTCGACCCGGGCATGGTCCATGGTCGGGCATTGAGTTGCCCTTTACTCGTTGCCCGCATGCCCCGTATTTCCTCCTTAGTGGTATTGAATGCCACTTCCATGCGTTGGACTAGTAACTCCCTAGTTGGAACGTCCGTTGCGTACCTATACCAGCCCTTTGGGACGTCTCTAGACATAAAGTGTAACGAAGTTAGATCTGGGGAACGTGGCGGCCATGGAATAGGGCCATCGCGTCCAATCCACGCATTGTGGAACATGTGTTCCACAATGCGTAATGTTGTTAAGATATTTCCTCACAGTCAAACGCCAATGCGCAGGACAGCATTTTGAAATACCATGGGCAAACGTTCATTAAACACGGGCACATCATCGGTCACTAATTTTAGCAGGATTTGTAACAATTATGAAATAAATGTTAAAAATGCAATTTTTTTTTACACGTAAATCCCACTAAAACATAGAGATACGAGACAGATTATTTATAGATAAGATTTATAGGTTTGTCAGGTATCATTTCAAGCAAAAAAAAATGTTTAAAATCATAATTTTGTATGTCAGCTTTAGGGCACTCGATTCACAAATCTAGTGAATTCACAAAGTTGTTAAAAGATTTTTATGGCATGTGGCACATCATTAGCAAGGGGATAGACTGGAGAATTAATTAGGGAGTTGGAAGATCCCAGTCGCTTCTAGTTTTTTTTTCTGTAGCCATATAAACAGCTGTAACATGTTCAGCTTTAATTTATGTTTTAACTTTGCGAGTGAATTAAAAGAAAACTAGGTGGCTAATGTCACTAATATTGTATTTAAAAGTACTCTTAAACAATACACATCTAAATAAAATTAAAGTTCAGCGTCTACGACCGATATTTAAAAAGAAAATTGCATTTGAATGTAAAATTTGGGTCTTTTTTAGTAAAACAATAAAAAGTCGATTTAAAAAAAATCCACAGGGCATGAGGGGTGTTAAGGGGTCTGAAAGGATAGCAAATGACCCCTTCTATCGACCATTTCAATTTGGCACACGATGGACCAAACACCCTGTATATACCACTATTGTGAATTTTTTCACACCCCCAAACATAACCGTTTAGCTGGTAGAGGGGGGGGACACTCGAATCGAGCAAAATTTAGCACTTTAAAGCTTAATATTTCACAAACGAATTTTTTTATCAAAAAACTGTCAATGGAAACTATCATTATTTTTTAAAGACCTATTTAATGATACCCCACACTAAGGGGTACGCGAGAAAAAAAAAATCCTCACTTTACGTGTAAGTACAGGAGGTACCCTAAAAAAAAATATTTTACGAGATTTTATTTTACCACTTTTTCGGCACAACAAATCCGTATATTTACACCAAATTACAGCTCTCTAGTACTGTGCGTCTCTGAGCTAAACTGCGGACAGACGGACGGACGGACGGACGGACGGACGGACGGACATGGCGAAACTATAAGGGTTCCTTGTTGACTACGGAACCCTAAAAATCAGCTTTGAGTGTGAGTTGCGATAGCCTAATTGGTAAGGCGTCTGAAGTACTTATCCCGGGGGTTCAAAAGTCAAAATAAACCTTCACGGAATTATTCTATAGGTACCTTTCTAGTTACCTTTCAAGTCAAACCACAATAATACATAAAGTGACACTAGTAGTCTGGCATCGACCCACGGATAGTGAAATATATATGAATCAGTTTAATTTGTTTATTGGTAGTTTCCGAAGTTGGCAAGGTGCCACTACAGAGTAGTGAAAGTCAGGCTTCGGGGCATAATAGAATTTTAAAATATCGATTTTCAATACCTGCATGGCCATACAGACATCTCTATACAGAATTGTAAGTGGTTTAAAAAAGATATTTATTATGTTATATAATGATCGAGAACTTAATCTTGCTTCGTATAAATAACATCAATGAAATCCTACAGAGAATGAGTCTTGGGTAATATAACTTTACATTGAAACAATTTATGATAAAACACCCGGAACAAATTCATGGAAAATATCAAATCAAATTAAATGACTCTAAAATTGGAACACTTTTTACCAGAAAACCATTTTATAAAATAATTTCAAGGTGAAGCTTTTCATGAATATTTATCATATTTTTCAAGGGCGTGTTGATATATCCATGGTAAGCTAACGCAAAAAAATCTACTGATTTCCAGGATAGACAAAGTTTTTTTTTAAATGTATGTCTTATAGGTGACAAGCAAGCAAAAATGTGCAGGTGACAGCTGGCCTAATGGACAGCGGTCACCTTAGCCTAGATGCTTTCAAAACCAGAGGTATCGCTTGCGCATTATCAAAACCAAATCAAAAGTAATTTATCCAAAATAGGTTGATTTTTACAAATCAGCCTATTTTAGAAAAAATACTTTTAATAATTCAGCCTATTTTGATAATTTATCCAAAATAGCCTGATTTTGACAAATCAGCCTATTTCGGATAAGTTACTTTTCTATGATGAGCTTTTACAACATACGACAGTCCCCCGTATGGTGGGACAAACTGTCGTCTGTGAGCTTCTACAATTTAATACAACATTCACATTACAAAATTTTGAAGCCGTTTTTTCAGAGTAGATTGTGCCTTGTGTTGACTAGTCTCACAGATCGCCAACCCATTAAAGTAGTTTGTGACAATCCACAAGTTTGAAGACGAGCGAGGCGAAAGCGATCAAGCGCCTTAGAACGTCTGTGGCAACTCTGTGTAGTTATAACTTTTTGCTTATGTAAGCAACTGTTGTTCGATGTCGATGTCGTGGTCAGCGAAATTGGAAAAAGTTGTCTGAAGTTACCTTTTTTTATTGTAAGCAAGGTAGTAAAACTTCGTAGGATGTTTTCAGTGAAATAAACATAACATAAAAATATCACTTTTTGCATAATAAGATTCTTTATTAGATCTTTTAGGAAAATAAGAAATATGATGGTAGCTGAATAGTGCAAAAAGAAAAAACTAATCCCCGTTGTTAACAAAATAATATATAGAGACTCAATAAATAATTGGTTTTTACCTCGGCTCAACGTTACCAGGCAACGCATCCAGTCTCTGTCATTACCAGCTTTAATAGCGTTGAGGATAATTTTTTCGATCCTTTGTTTTAGCTTAAGTTTGGTTTTATTGTATTTTAATATTGTTTATATTTTTAATAAAAAACTTTATTTATATGGGCACAATTATTTTCAGTAAGTAATGGATTGTGGTGATCATTTAGAGAGTTGCGAAAAAAATTCCTACATCGTAAGCGGCAAGCATAATCTCGAAGAGAAATGATACAAATACTCGTATGATAGAATGTCAAATTTCATTATAATTATACGAGTACCTCAACAAATAAGAACTCGGGGTCGTGGGACTAACGAGCTACCTCCTGCCCTGTCCTGAATGGGAGGACCCATTTGTTGATTTTACCACGTAAAACAAAAACATCTCTCTTTTGTAAAGAACTAACCCTCCACAGACGCCATTTTCTCTTTCAAAAAATAAACTGATCTACTTACAAGTTTCACTTGTCTTCACGTTTTTAAGGTAGCGGGGTGGTGTCACGCGTTCCTTTATTTCAATATACTCGTATTTTCGTCCACGTGCGTCTCGGAAATAAAAACGTGCCAGCGAAAGTGTAAACAAGAACACGACTTGTACGTACATGATGGATACATTTTATTTATGAAAGATTTTTTTTTATTTACATTTTAAGTAAGTTTGTTTTCTTCAACAAGTTTTATAAAGATAGGAAAAGTATAGGCACTGATGAAACTTTCATCTAATAGGAAAAAAAATAACGAACTCTGCTTGGTTGAAAATAGATACCTTTATTTTTTGGGTGGGTAGGATCCACCCAGTGGTCCACCCCGGGCAACGCTACCACGAGCTACCTGTTATCAGCGATGACGTCTAAGAGTGCAGTGTTAGTTAGCAGGCCAGAACACAAAAAAATACATGTGGCACTCGGGGACAGCCGCGAATACTTTGATGCCTTGAATTCGTCTATTCCCATTTGTCACCATTGGCGATGATCGGGCGAAAAAAAACTTCGGATTATCCCCACTGGCGATTGACGGGAAATTAATATCCCATTCGTTGCCACCATGTCCATTACACGGGGCACAAAACTTTCAACAAGGTTGAAGTAAATGAAAAGACATTGAATTTCCATACATTAAATGTATTTCTTAGTTTATTTCAATCGTGCCGAAAGGTCCAAACTTCCTTACACGTGACTTTCAGTGAAAGCAACTCAATTTGAATTACTTGGTAGTTAGGAGAAGTTTCCTCTTCTTTTATTTAGGTACTAAAGAACAAAACAACAAGAGGCAGTAATTAAATTGCTTGATAGAATGAATACCACAGCTGTTACTTACTATTGTAGGATTATTTGACTATACTTAATTTTACTGGCACGAGGACCTTTAATTTGGAGTACTACTCGTTTATACAACATGTAACATAATTAGCGCACATCCTAAAATTAGTTTGTTTAGAATCGTTTACTGAATCGATTTCTATCATTTTTAATGTAGGTATTTTTTTATCAAAAATAATCAAAACTACGGAAATTATAGTCACATTACCTCTGTACAGTCAAAACAAACTAAGATAGACCGTAAATCACGGCAACAAGACTTAAAAGTGCAATTTTATTTGTATTAATACAAATTCCGTCATTCAATCCAAATAAAGAAAAATAAACCTTACTGCAAAATAACAAATTTAGTTGGGGGTAGAATTGATCAAAATCCTTTCTTAGCGAATGCCTACTAGACCAGACCGCCAGAAGATATCCGTATGCAAAATATGAGGACCGAGTTTTGAGTTTTGTAATATATTTTTAGGATTGTCAAGATATAGATTTTTGATGTTGCCAGCAATTCTCGTGGTCCAAAAAAAAAAATGATCCGCACCGTTGTCTCAGATCAATAAAACGTTGATATTTGAGGGTTTTAATCTGAATAAATTTCATATGATATGGCATTACATACTGATTATACTTTATTATGACGAGACCTTGATAAAATGATTGGAAAATATAGTAGAAAAACATATGAATACATAATTATCTATATATTTAAAAGAACAGGGTATGGTCGTAAGTCTCGCCTACAGCCGAAATCGCTAAACGTAGAAACTTGGATTTTGGACAAAGTTGCAGTCTACCCTTTAGGGGGGCAAAAAGACGGGATTATGTGAAAATCATCCTCTAAAGGGGTGAAAAGGGGTGAAAACTATTGTATGAAAAATCCTTTTCCTTGGGTTTATACATTTGAAACTAGTCATGAATAAGAACACAAGTACCTAAATAAAAAAGATTAGCACTATTAGTTTTTTAAAACTACCCTCCATTAGTGATCTAGTCGATGTTAAAGTTTGTATGGAAAAATCATAACGCGTGATCCGAGACGAAAATAGAAATTATCAAACTCGTGTTTTTGGATTTTTCGAAAATCACCCCCAAAGTTAGTGAAAAGGGGTATTCAAGTTTAAAGGGAATGATTTTAAAGCGCATAACGTATAACCTGAATTTTGGATGGTAGTTGCAATTTATCATGTAGGTGAGCACCAAGAAAGTATTTCACATTTAAGGGGGTAACAATGGGCATTATTAGTTTTTTAAATCTACCCTCCAATGATACTCTAGACGATGTTAAAGTTTGTATGGGAAAATCATAACGTGCTAACCGATGAATTTGAAACTTGGTATATGGAAATAAGATCAAAAATAATCAAACACGTGTTTTTGGGTTTTTCAAAAATCGACCCCTAAATTGGTGAAAAGGGGTGATTAAGTTTCAAGGGAAGGATTTTACTACGTGTAGTGCGGTAGTTTTAAAAAAATCTGGACCACTCCAGACACTGGCAACATGCATTTTTAAATAGTCCAAGAACCTATTTGTATACTTCATAAAACAGATTGCGGTCCTCATATTTTGCATACGAAATTCCTTCTGCGACCTGGACTATACGTCATAACATCACCTGTTTGCCAAATTGTGGCCCGATCCGTCTAGTGGTTTGGGCTGTGCGTTGATAGATCACTATGTTAGTCAGTCATCTTTGAGTTTTATATATTATTTTAAAAGATTGTGTAAGCTGGTTAAGATTTAGATCCGTGACTAGAATAACAAAGACTTCACTAACCTTTAGCTTCACCCTTGTCCTGGCTTGGATCAAGCTTGCTGATGCAGCTCACTCCTGCGTGGTTGGATGTGACGTCACTATGTGCTTCTAGAAAGTTTTACGGAATCCGAATTGTAGACACACATAAATTAATATCTAAAATTGTTCTGATATGATCAAAAGGCACTATATACATATATCACAAAAGTAGATGAAATAAAGTCAGGTTACAATAAGTAGTAATCGACAAATTGGCGTGCACGGCAACGCGATCGTGCTTCCGTTTCGTAGTCGAACGTCAACTCAATGAAACACCAAGATGACCTCTTTTCTGTAACTTCATCAGAGAAGTGAGGGTAGCAAAAAAATAATAAAGCTTCAAACTACCCAAGGATTGAATAATCGTAATATGTGGTAGAAGCACAAGAATTTCCTTAAATACATATACGAAAGGATCATTAATTTAAAAAATATAAGGTATTCCTTATTAAGTTATAAGTTTACTTCATGTGTACTGTACAGGTGTTATTATTTAATCGGTATGTTAGTCCCAATAACCGTATAATTCCATAAACAATTTTTGAGATTCTATAAATCAACGAAGCCTATGCAAAATTGTCTTCGAATTCTTGTACTTTTATCTTCAATATTCTTCTCAAAGTTTAAAAATTACTTTTATTAAGTAAAATTAAAACTTTTCACGCTCTGGAGCTCAGAAAATTCTGTCTATCTGATGCTTTCTTTACCTTTAAACTAGACAAAATAAAAAGCCAGCAATTACACCCCTATATTGACAAACCCATAAATATTTAACAGTCAAAAAACCATCAGACATATTCAAAAGGGAAGCTAAAAGATTTGTACTTTAATTAAATGCAAACCGCTGTATAAATCGCGACGGAAATCCACTTGAAATTCCCTTAAAGCTGTTAAAAAATGTTAAAAAGCCTCCTGTTATAATTACATGGACCTTTTTACTCGCTGTTTAAAAGAGTACTCTCATTTTATACGACCGTTGGGAAACCATGAAACAGTGTTTTAATAAAATACCTTAATCATTAAAAAATGTATGGGAATAAAGAGTCGTGTTTATTTGGGGAGGTCATATCGTTTAGTCAGCTTTAAAAGTTTTATGTTCATAATGTTTTCCTCTAAGTTGGTTGTACCCTTGGGTGCAGTGACTGGGAAGCTTGTTGTTCATATTGCTTTTCTTTTCGGTGACAGCCTTCAAGTTAAGAATTATGTCAAGTCAGCTGTTACACTTTTTGTAAAAGATATAGCAGTGATAAAATCTAATGCACAGTTAAATGTATCAGTTTCTGGCATATGTATCAGTCTCTGGCATAAAATTAATATATCTACATGCCTATGCAAAATTCTTATCCTATTACAAACATGACTGAAGCCGCAGACAGACAAACGGAAGGGCAAAGCAAAACGATACCAATTCCTTTTCTGTCCACGGAATCTTAAAAAGTTGTGTTATGGTTTTAAAAAAAAAATCATAAGTATTTATCAACATTTCCAATTACTTAGCAGCGTAAAGACACACGCGAAGAAAACATGGATGTCATTAAACTTTTACTAACACAAATTGATTGCATAATTTTAATGAAGCAATAATACCCCACATGTCTTTAAATACGTCAAAACATGCGTTTGCAAATAAGCGCATACAAATTAGTTGTAGTTCAATTAGGGAATGTAATTAGGGAAGCTGCAGCGTGCACGACGGTCCGTAGAAATAATTACGATATTGGTGTCGAGCGGCTCGATTTCTACCTAATGAATTACCTGCGAGCAGCAAATTAATTACAAGCTCCAGTGCCTCAGCCTCCGAGGACATTGTCGACTACGATATCGAAATGACTTAAATGATTTTCAGTTAATTATACCATTTCATTAATTGAATCCCCGACATGCGATCTGCCACACACGAAGCCATGTACTACAAGTTTCGTTGGAGTCACGGAATGCTTTCAGATAAGATGTTGTCGCCAGTTAGCAATTTACAAGTTTTCCAAGTAAATTGCATAGATATGCTAAAAGTTCCGCTTATCGCCAATCTTACACATAGAATTGGTATCCACCACCACAATACCGATGCGATGTCTTACCCTCAACGTCGCCCTTCCGATTCTTTCCCCAAGGACCGCAATGCTGACGTGCGGATAAAGAGGGGAGATAAAAAATTGCCTCACGACTGTGACCACGCAGCTGAGCCGGGGGTGCATGTGCATTCCCGACGAGCAATTTGATAAATTACACCAAATTCAAAGTGATGAAATTTCCCTATGAGCAGATTACACACCGCGTCAGTTTTGAAAGCAATAAAACCTTTGCAATATGGGACCACTCTTTTATTACGTTATGTTATTTGAATTGTTTCTTTTCGCCAAACATATATTATGTTTTATTGAACGCCATAAACATACAAATCTTAAATGAAACATATTCGTTATTCGAAGGTGCCAACACTTGAACCACTCATGCTTTTACAACCGTATTATCAATTCATAGGCCGTAACATAAGTGTCTATATTATTACGAATAAAGCAACGTTTGCATCGACCCTAGTTATAAAACTGGAATGGTGCTCGTAAAACGAAGCAGTTCTGAGTTGTCTCACCGATCCACAAGAGTTTTATATTTCCTATAAAATATTATATTCTGCGGATCGTGCAATATTCCAACATTCTACACAGTGCAATTTTCTGTCTATTCTAGTCGTCTAAGAAAGTGCAAGGAGGTTGAGAGCGAGGTATTCGTGCAATCGCTTTATGAAGCGGGGGCGGCGCAAGCACTCAATTGATTTGCATCGCGGACTCCCGGACAAAGCAGCGCCCGACCGACGAGGAATCCCGCTCAATTCACTCCTCAAACTAAATCGGCAGATTAGAATTCGAGCTGTGAACGAGCTGCTACAAAGAATTTCTTATAATCAAACGAATGTATTAAGATTTTCATCTCTACACAATTGTTGTGTTCCTAAAGAAAGATAGAAGAGCTTTTGATACTTTAGTTAGCTAAGCACGCACGAATTAATGAAAGTGAAAGACAAGAAAAAAAGGAAATGAAGCTTACTTGACCTGTAAATATAAATTGTTTCCTTTTTTCTTGTAATTAGAATGAGAAAAATATAAGAAGAAAGAAAAGCCAGAGATGTATTAATAAACTTTAACTTATGTTCACCCCTATTATGCCAATACAATGCAAATATAAATGCGTTTATGAAAAACATTTGAGCGGGTTATTAACAGGTTGCGCTTGCACAAACAATATGAAACGACAATTGCTAGTGGTTGGTGTAAATGAGTCCGTTTATATTTCCTTTCGGAGACAATGGACCCGGCGATATTGCCCTCGAGGACAACAGGAATAAGTGGGGAAAACGTAAAAATATCTAATTGAATTTTTCATCTCACTCTAGGATTCTCAGGCGCTTTATTAAACTCGTTGAATGGAGAACTGCGAGGGGCAATCGGAGCTCCCTTGATTTGCATTACTGGGAGAAAAGACACAAAGCACTGGCTGGAATCTAGGAAGGAATTTTGCAGTCAAAGGCCCTGCAAGGGGCCGACGGCGCCTCGCGACCTCTCGGACACGACACTTGCCAAGTAGCATTGTGATGCATTTAAAATTGCAGATTATAACTGTGAACGATGTTTTTTTATTCACTCAAGTATTCTACTTTGGTCTCTATTTGAAAGTGAGTGTCGTGGCCCAGGTGTAGAGCCTCGACTTACGTAGGAGTTAGTCGGGGTACCTAACGAAATAAGGTACACTTTGTGTAGACAAAACCGAATCGTTAGAAAACTCGTATGTCTTAGAACCAAACGTTCAAATATACACATACCTACGTGGCGTGGACACCACCCTTTCTCATAGAGAGGTGGACTGTGTACCCAGATTCATAATGAGTTCTATTATTTTTAATCATTTCAGACATCGGAATCCGCAACACCCTTTGACTGTTACCGAACTATTTCAAAGCAAATCATTCGCAGTTAGACCAACTCAGCTAAATAAACGGCAGTTACAAATATAGGAGATATCGTGTAACACAGTCGTGTTCCATATACCCGCTGGCTTGTTTGATTTATACACCATTTTATTGACAATGATAAAGGTCTGCATTGGTACTGACATTTCGTTATGTCGGGGTGAAAAATGGCTCGCTGTCAGTATCGCGATAAACCGATCTTATGTCGCATTAGCTTGTTTTTGTCACAAATACATGATCATTATCTAAGAAATCCGAGGGAGGAAAGTTTTGGGATACGTAGGTACTGAGTATCGGTGTTGCATCGATTTATTGTTAATAGTGATGCCTGTACCTGATAAATTTGATTATCGATACAGTTTGAAGTTTTGTCGTCTTTGACTTTTAATTGTTAGTATCCGGTATGGTATACCTATACATATTTATTGTGTCTGGCGTATTTTAATTCAGAACAGTATCAAATGAAACCCAATCAAAATAAATGTGAACGAAACGAAGCCATACGTAACAAGCTTACTTATTCATAATTAAAAAATTAAAATTGATTTACCAAATTATACAAGTCAATTACAGAGTAGCTTCTTACACTGGTTTCCAATTACGGAAACAATTTGTTTGTAATATGTTCCAACGAAAGGGTGAATTAATCGTTTTCAGATACAAGAAAGCGGTTTAAATAAACACCAATTCATGGAAATTTTATTTAGAGCTCACAATTCATAAACATTTCAAAATTAACCCATTCAAAATGAAATTGGATGGAAATAGAAAATGTTATCAGGCAATTTTCGACTGCCTGCGGTGATACTGAAATAGCTCAACTGTTATTTTTGCTAGTCTACGGCGGACTAGCAAATTCTGTGATTTAGTGCATCTAGATGCGTCCAGTGCGGTCACCGGCCATTTTTATCGTCACCACTAACGTTCGCGCCCCGACTTAATTGCTTTACTGTCGTAACTGAATCACTGTAAATTGTTACCAGTATAGACGCTAAGGTAAATAGTCCATAAAATCGTATCTGGGCATCGATAAATTTTGCTACGAGAAAAATATGTGTCACATCACTTATGCTACGCACGTGCTACACGCACCTACGCGCTTGCTACGCAAAAATTCACGTCTGCTACGAGATCACTTCAAAGTTACCACTTGCTACGAAAAAAAAAATCGCCTTGCGTTTTCCTTTTCTTTCAACCTCACAGCTACTATAGGCTTATCCAATGTGTTTGTACCCTTACATCCCGGATTTATAGATCGCAATAGTGCACAATAGTGACACGTCAGTCTCATCACTTACGGCCATCCAAAATAATGCGTTTTCAACTGTTGACAGTTACGGAAATAGCAAGTTGTGGGACGTAAATTGTTTACTGCATTCTACTCTGGTTTTGTTATGATATGTTAGCATTTTTTTTACTGAAATGATAATGAACTAAGGCTAAAAAGAGTGAAAGGCGACTTACAACAGGAATCTATAAAGCAGATGGGAGTGAGGGACGCCCTGAAAGGTTACTGAAAGTGAATGAACGAAGGGACCGTAGCCGTAGCAGATAGCACTCTGTAGTTTTTACCTCCGCAAAGGAAAAAGTTAATTTATGTAAAGAATTAATTATAGGTATTTTTTAACCATATGGATGCTTTTTCTTATCGTGGTAAAATCATCAATACAGTCCTCAGCCCAGGGCGAAACGGGAGGGACTGTCAGACTCGTACTAACTAAAATCCACGGTGATCCTTCAATAGCCCTTTACGTTCCATGGTCACGGTTACCTGATGAGAGAGTCCCGCGACCCCGTCGGAATTGTCAGAGTTGCTACAGATGCTTAATTTTATTTAATTTTGTGCAGTTGAAAAGCCACACGTGCAACAATAAAGTTGAGGTTTCGGAAACCTCTGTATCCAAAGAGGCTTATGGCCCCAGCGCTGGGAACCACATAGACTGATTGTACTTTAGCTCATAATACCTCATTGTAATATAAAATATACAAGCAAAATCTTCTATTTACACAGACAAAGGGAAACACAATTTACCACTTTGATTTCAACAACAGGAGAGATGAATTCTCGTCCAGTGTTACCATATTCAAACATTCTGTGTTATGCAGATTACACCAGTTTCCTAGTATACGGATTTTCATAATCACGCCTGGCAACTTTGCAGAAAGTAGATACAGCGCAGGTGTAGGAAACTCGCCTTCACAGGAAATTACGTAATACATACGTCATACGCGTTTTCTCGTTAATTCCCTCCGTGATTGAAGAGATGCGGGATTGGTCGTCCAGATGAGACGGTGAATTGCTATAGGTACCTACCTTACTAAGGATTGGGGTAGGTTTGTTTGATAAATGTTAAAGTGTTGATTTTTGTATACATGTAGCTCGGATTTGAGTGAAAGGTCCCTTTTGAGAAGAAATTATTTTGAAATACAAATAACAGTAAAACAAAATTATAGGTTTTTTTTCAATGTTAGATAGTTAAGGCGTGAAGCTCTGCTGTGAGCATTCACCTGTAATGTAACGTTACAGATTCGAACATTCGAAGACAATAGAGCATCAAATTGCGCACTTTTATGTTACATTACAGGTGAATGCTCGCGGTGATGGAGCGCCTTTTAAACGAATCCAAGTTAACCTTTATTTCATTTAAATTATTTCTTTTTACTTATCTTATTTTTAATAAAATTTATTTAAATATGTCGTCACCACTGTTCGCAAGTTGAGATGACCGGAAACAAAAAAAAATGGCAGTATCCCGTATGGATAGAAGCGTACTCCTTTTGACATAGCTCACTTCCCAGCAATGAGCAGATTCTATTTCAAGCAGTATGTCTTAGTTGTATAAGGAGTTTGATATTCTTTCAGTTTCAAAGAGACTCTTCTATCTTCAGACTTCAATAAAAGTATACATTAATAAGGGATGATAGATTATGAATGATTTTATCACTAGAATGAGAAATAAGAATTATCCAAAATGATCGATAAAGAACATCACACGCATATAATATAATAATATCTGGTTGACGGAGCTACGCTCGGTTTTTTGTTTTTGGCCCTCATCGGTCATGGCGCTATAGTTGGCGCTTCTTAAAACGCGGTTTCTAAAATGTCTATATCTTGGGAACCGAGCTTTTTTCGTATCTGGGACCTTGATAAATCGATTCCTTGCCGCCGAAAAACCCTTAATCTGTAATTTTCATGAAAATCCTTGGAGCCGTTTCCATGAAATCCTGATTATATATAAATAAATATTTAAGAATTGCTCGTTTAAAGAAATTAAATGTATATTATTATAATGTCCTAGGGTATTACGAATTAGATACATTTCACCCAACAATTTTTTGTTTTGATGTGTACATAAATGAAGGGCAGACATAAATGTTACATTTATTTTATTTTTTATCATCCAGCAAAAAATCCAATATATTACTCTATATTTGTCGACAAACGGAACAGTCCTCGACCTCCGTTCCGTCACTTTTGTTCCATAACCGTTACCAGAGAAAAGTCGCAAAAGTCACAAATAGTTGCGCTATTGGAGTTTTATGACTCAACTAAAGTGATATGGAGGTTATGGGGCTATCAGCCATGAATGGTATAACACGTAGACAAGCAGTCAATTTGGAATAAGTACCTGCTCTCGTGCCTATTCTGTATCCGATATTACCGTGTCGTAATGTTATACGGTGTTCAAGTTGTGAACACGAAAGAAAGCGATGTTTTGGTTTCTCTCGGGAGTTACACACTTTTTTCTTTATTTTGTCTAATGGGTGTTTGATTCTTAAATAAGATATCGTTGATAAAATGGTGAATTAAAAGATATTCATACATCATACAGGCCTTTAAATGGCTTGGAAGGCTGACAGCCTGTTTTACTACAGGATGTCTGTTAGTATTTTATAGTTTTTTCCAAAAGTTATTAGTTTCTTACCCTCTTCATTGAAATCATTAGTTTTTACCCGACTGCGCCAGGAGGATTATGTTTTTCGAGTGTATGTATGTAGTATGTATGTTTCGTTGTGTTGCTCTGCAGCCTAAACGGCTTTATGGATTTTAACTTGAGAGGTGTCGTTAGATTCGTCTTAAACGTGAGAGTGTCACTGGTTACATAAAACTGGCCAAGTGCGAGTCGAATTCGTGTGCAAAGGGTTCCGAACTAAAAAAATTTTTTTTTAATCTCTCAGAAATCAGAAATCATTTAATTTGCAAAGACTGTGGGTACAAAATAAGGTGTTCACATTTTAACAATAATGGCTCTTCCACATTCTACCTTACGGCATGCAAAGGTATCAAATAGGTACATGGGTAAGTTTCTAAATCCACTAAGTTAAGCAAATAAAAAAAAAAAGACAAAAGTACATACATAAACAAAGTACAGTGGATGGATGGAGCAAACATCATTCATGCATGATTACAATAATTAAAACAAAAATCTAATTCTAATAATAGTAATAAACAAAATAAACAATTAGAATGATAATTTGATTGCCCAATAAAGATAACATTATAAACTCTTATCAGTCAAAAAATCATTTATTGAATAATAGCATTTTGTTATTAGTAATGATGTAAGTCTTTTCTTAAATATACTTAATGACTGATCTTTAATAGTATGGGGTATTTTATTATATATGACAGGACCCATTGACAATATACTTTTTCTCAGTAATGCTGTTTTGTACCTACCTGTAAACATTAGATTTTTATATTGCGATCGAACAGATCCTGGCCGTGTTCGTATATCTTCTGCTAGGGTAAATAGGTGTCTATTAGTTCTAACAAATATTGAAACTTCAAGTATATATAAAGATGGAAAAGTGAGTAATTTCAGAGACTTGAACACAGGTTCACAGCTGTCGGTATTATTAAGACCAGTCATCGATCTTATGCAACGCTTTTGAGCTCTGAAAAACCTCTCTCTCTCAGTACAGTTACCCCAGAAAATGATAGAAGCGCACCCCAGAAAATGACTCCAAATCTCAAAACTGATACAACTAGACCATGATATGCTGCCAGCAGAGTGCGAGTGTTTATTTTTTTCGATAAGTTATATAGTACGTATGCTGACTTACTTAACTTCTTGCATACCTCCTCAGAATGCGGTTTCCAAGTTAGTTTATTATCAATTAAAATACCGAGGAATTTTGTAATATTTGTTGAGTCTACTTTTTCTCGATTGAATTCTACATCATAATGTTCAGCACGTAAGCGCTGATAAAAATGCATAATTTGTGTTTTTGGAGATTAATGATTAAATTATTTTGATTAAGCCAATTAATTATTCTTTTCAATGTATTATTAATGTCTGTTTCGTAATAGTCTTTATTGTCGCATTTAACTATAGCCGTACTGTCGTCTGCAAATAACACCATAGGTTTTTGAATGTGACGAGGCAAGTCGTTAATGTATAAAATAAATAACAAAGGTCCAAGCACACTTCCTTGGGGAACACCAAATTTGACTACTCTATAGTGGGATAGATATTTATGTTCTTTTTTTGTTTTTACACAAATCCTCGAAATTTCTGTACACTGCTTTCGATTAGTAAGGTATGACTTTATTAGACTCAAAACATTTCCTCTGATGCCGTACGAGTAAAGTTTCTTAACGAGAGCGTCGTGGTTTACGTAATCGAATGCTTTCGTCATATCAGTATAGATAGCGCACTCACATTCTATCAAGTGGGGTATCAAATTAAAGATTTTTTTATTTTTTTGGCTCCGCTGCACTCATGTTCAAAGGGTTAGCATTTTTTAAAAATAATTATTAGATTTGTTTCTTTAATTTATTTGGATTTACAGTTTTTTTTCTGATGTAGGTAATTAAATATTAAAATACATACAGTTATAATATGACGTTCAGTTACATCATCTACCTCATTAATTGCTTACCCCCATTATGTGCAAACCCCATATTGGGTATCAAATTCCACCGCACATACAACATGCAATAGTAACAGAGTGTACGCAGTACGCTACCTACAATATAATTCAATCTCTCTAAATAGTTCGCATTAGAGATATCAACCCCAACAATATTATAACTACAAGCGATCCGCCCTGACTTCGCACAGGTGCAATTTAAAAAGAAAAATAATATAGCACTCAAGAATATAGTAGAACTTTCTATATTTTACTAACGATGGTATTTAAAAGTACTTCAATTCATTCCCATTTCATTTGCCTAATTTTGCCTGTGTTCCACCAAACATACTGAATGTGCACCAAAATATGTTCATTAAAATATTGCATTACGAGGTGTAACAAAAAAAAACTACCTAAGCAGGGCCGACGAAGCCCCGCTTCGCGGGGCTTCTATTTCAGTGTACAAGGTTTAAAGGAACCTAACCAAACCGAACTTCGGGGTGTCCTGGTGAAATCTTGCTAAAGCGAGTTTTAGATTTGGTGCACATTCATTATATTTGGTATACAAAAAGAATTATTGATGCGCATTTAAATTTTATCCTTTTACTAATTCCTGAGAATACTTCTACAATTAAACTCGCTGACTTATAAACCATTTTATAGTGATAAAAGTATCTTACGGCGCGTGGTCTGAATCATACAGACATCGCCAAACTTATACTCAATTTTCCTTGTTAGTCACACCAGATATGGATAGAATTTCACAACTGAATTTTAAACCAGTTCTTCCGAACTACCGCCCGACTGACTGAGCTGAAATATTTACTCTCACGATTGATTCTATTTTCAATGAGAGATCTCTTTTGTGACAGCTATGACCTAATCTTAAAAGACTGTCTCCTGACGAGAGAACTGCTCAACAAATCATCAATCCTCAACAAATTTTATTTTCAGTTTAAAAAACAGTTAGAAAAATAAATCCCGAAAAAAAAATTGCCACCAGCTCCCCTGCATCGTGTGACTAAAACATTTCAGTTCCAAATTAGCTATGTCTACCTGTACTCACATAATTTAAATGAGCCATATAATTTGTGTAGAAACAAAACAGTTCGGTTCAAGAACTTGCTTATTATGTGTAGCACCATGTTGTTGTTATAATGTTACGGAACAACAGACAACAACTCCGCGTACGCTCTTGTACTGACTCGGAAATTAATATATTTACATACAAGAACAGGTTACTGACTCTCATTTGGTTCGAGAATTCTCATATTGTGTTTTATGAATGATTTTTAATCAGGATAACATATGTTTAATCGTTCGAGCTTTTGTAAAATCTTTTCAAGATTTATTTGGCTGCTGTGTTTATGATAACCATTTCCAATAATAACGACACTACTGGAATAAAATATGTCAAACCTATTAAATAAATAATTATTTTTTCAACGGACAAAAAATATCTGCCTGATTTTCAAAAGCGACAACAAAATACTGCGGTCATCACAATTCGCGAAGCACTTAAGAAACATAATACTCGCAACATCAGGTCGTCGGACAACGGAACCCTCAAATTAACTTAATTGCAGTTGTAATTGGCAAGCGCAGGGGACCGCAGTAAGAGGAAAATATTTATACTCCCTCCATTCACGCTGAGATATTCGAGTTCTTAGCTTATTGTACCCACAAATTATACGTATGCCACAATACTTCGTCAAAAATTATGGTAGGTACTCAACAAGTGTTCCCAAACTCTGCGCCTAATTAGTTCTATTCCATTACAGAATAAACCTGTAACATGAAAGTTTACTAATGAACGTTACCGGCACATAATTAGTTAGGTTCACGAAATGTTTCGGGAGACCCGCATTTTTTCAGAGTTTTCAACCAAAAAGGCGTGCAGAGGTGCCAAAGTTTTTGGAGAGACTAAAATTTTGAAAAGTTTAAGCTGGGTATTATTAGATCGGGACCAAAGTTACAATGTTGTTGATGACGCATAATTTGGCAGCCAGTTCCCCTTCCTACTGTTTACACGTCTACTCGTAGACAATAGCATCGTAAATTAAAACAACAAAGCCAATAACAGTAAGTTAAGAAGCTAGGGTGAGCCACAAAATGTGTTTTGTTTCAATTTTATTTTTCAAAGCGAACAATTGGCGCCAGCTCAATTAGTATAATCTAATTAAACAGGAATGGCGTCCGACTGTTTGGAATAAAAGAAAAATATTATCATTCGCTCCGAGAAGCCTCTACAAGATTGTCACCGAGTGTTAATAGGCTATTCTGAGCCATTTCCACGGTTTATTCAAAGGGTTGGACAGTTTTATTCGCTTCGTTAACGGAACTGGAATGACAAGTCTTTATTTATTTTATTTTTTATTCCATTATATTCGCTGAAAGCACTTAAATGAGAGCTTTTTGAATTGGAACAGAGTTTTACGTGTTCGCTGTTTCTGTTTTCGTGATGCAGACGTCTGTTATTTATGTAAATAGCTTTTTATATTTTCCAAAATTTTGAAGGATAATGGGAATGATGCATAAAAGATCTTGATGACATTATTAAAAAGAAATAAGAATGACAAAAAGTAACGACGATATTATATCTTCCTAAGATATAATATCGTCAGAAAATACCTTCGAAAGCTCCACTACATTGTAAGCACCATAATAATCAACTAATAACAAATTATGAAGAGGAAACTCGTGTTAATTAATGATACACGGAAATAATCTGTCCTAATTAGTAATGTCCAGATTGCTAATTATATGAAACATGACATAGTGAACACATTTTTATGGAATCATTTATTATTTACTAATAATAACTAAACCAGTTTCTGATATTTCCAAATGAAGCTTATTTCTAGTGTAACTTAGAGACACCCAAGATACCTTAATTCCGGGAAAACATGTTATCATTGTCGTGATAACATGGCTACGCCGGTTTTCCCTGAAGGAATAAGCAGAGGTAAACCTATAGATAGTGTAAATAATATGATAGTTTAATCAACCTATAAAGATTTTCTTAGGAAAGAAAAATTCGATCCGCGGGCAGGATTCGAACCTGAGGCCTTCAGATTCAGCTCATCCGACGCTCATTTCCAACCGAGCTACCGAGGATCTTACCTGCCTCGGCGAATTCTTCCTTCCATTTCTAACGTCTCATGGTGATGTTGATCACTATTTTCTTTCATAAGAAAATCTTTGAATTTCGCTGCGCATGCGTTAATGCGTTTAATATTATAAAATAACAACCTATAATTTTCCCACTGCTGGGACACAGAACTCTTTTCTTTGAGAGAGAATGGGCTGTAATATACCACACGATCCCAGTGCGGGTTGATAGATGTCACATGTCATGTCATCGAATTTTTGGTTCTAGGACATGCCGGTTACCTCACGATGTTTTCCTTCACCATTGTGAAAGCAGTGGTGAATCAATAACTTAGGATTCGAACTTACGAACAACGGAGCCACTGCAACTGCCATAAATCGTGTTAGGCCCGTGTAATAGATGGGCTTGGTATTGCTACTTGGTTGTAGTTATCGCGATACTAGAAAGCAAAGGTCCATCGAAGGAGCAGGGTGGTTTATAGGCAGTCAAGTCTGTCAATCATTTGATGATTTTTCACCCCCAAAAAAAGGGTATTGCCCAATTGGTATTGGTATTGTATTATACATATGTCTTAAAGATTGTGTGCTTAAAAGAAAAGTTATGACGTCTTCCCGAAGACACCGCCAGCAAACCGCCTTGCAGTTTGGTAGATGAACAATTTTGTTTTTTTTTTTTAATAAATAACCTATTTCTTTAGCTTTAATAGCAATCATTCACAAATTGCATGATCCTAAAAGGCTATAACATACATTACATCTCACAAAAGTATTCGCTCCCAAAATCCCTAACATTCGCAGCTTAAATATGAAGATACGATCGTTGTAATATCCGGCCCACATCTTAATATCCGTTTACATCTATCAACCACTTAGATGTCTAACTTGGGCTTAGTTAATCCTGATTAGTTGTTGAACGAAAACTTGAGTACCTACCTGCCTGTTCAAGGTTAAGATGTTAGAGCTAGGTATTATCGTAATACCCATACATTCGGGTCGGTATGATTTGGTCTCATTCGGCACGGCTGGATGGCAACTTGAGTGACGCGATGCGGTTTAATTCGATAAAACGTCGCCGAAAATCAACCTTACTACGTGTACTACGACATAAAGGCGATGATGTCAATATAAAGCGTAAGATGCCACTTCTGGAAAAGACATTCCTAGGCATATAGCCTGCCAACCCGAACATGATGAATCTATGGCGAATGTTAGACGGTGTTTGCCGACCGAAGAACCTAGAAGAAACTGATTCACACTACGAGTAGCTAGATTACTGTGACCAGAGGAATGGAAAGCCGGCAGGAGTTCCACTGAATAGGTAAAAATATTTATTGTGAGACACGTCAATAGTTGCCGTCCATACGGAACGAGCAGCTTCGAGAGGCATTTGCTGCGCTAAGTAGCTCGGTAAGTCTGGACGTATCTCGGCCGAGGCCCAGGCTACGGGCGCGTTGCCGCGAGCGAGCAGGTGAGCGCCTTGGTCATCCAGTGTCGGCTTTTGGTTTTGCTCGCATTACATATTGTTTCATGTCTCGGTCGAGAAACAAAAGGAGCTTCCAGGCAGAGCAAACAGCCTCATGAGGTAGTTTCCTCGCGCGGCAAATGCCTCCCGAGGCTGTCCGCTCTGTGTGGACGGCACCTATCGACGTTTCTCACCATAAAAAAATTCACTTCATGAGTGAAACAGAGATTTGCTTGTCGACATTATACAACTACGCTTAATTTTCTTCTAACTAGTTACCATATTGTCAAATAATTATGTTCATTATAACCGTCTAGAAATCAATAACGATCATATGTTATCTTATTTGAACTTTCCATTATATAAAAAAGATCCTAACCCCGATCTTAATCTATTTATGAACATTATTTCTTCGAATTCCTTTCAATTATGATTGAAAAGAGTAATGATATTTTAGGTACCTCTAGCTTCTCCATACGAAGCTACCCTAAAATAATAATACAACGTTTAAAATACATTTTAAATATTTTTTCTTCTCTAATGGATATCTTTTATCAGACTAAAGAAATAGATTGAATTGAGAGGCCTAATTGAAGTGAATGGTTTTTATTTAACTTTGATCAACTTGATAATAATAACTACGACAAAAAACAACAAAGTATTGTTATGAAATACAACCTCGAAGAACCGTTATCAATGCTGTTATCATTTGACTCCCAAGAGGCAAGTTATAACAATTCACACCAAACACAGAGTTCTGCAAAGGTCGCGGCATTTGCGCGCCCACGCTACACAAACATTGTGGCTTAGAGCCTTGTTGCCTATTACAGGTTGGAAATCTCTACTTATATTACGTGGCATAAGAATAAACTACTGCGGAGAAAATGAAAATATTACAAAATTATGTAAAGGATAAGTAAGTAATAAACTACAGAGGCTTTTCTGGTGGTTGCCACTGTTGATTCTGGCTTTCAGGAGTTGCAGTGGTTTGGGAATAGTTTGGTGGAATAGTTAAAAAAAAAAATACCATAGAGGCTTCTCTAGATAATGGAAAACTAGGCCATCAAACTATACTAAAAAATAAAATTTGAACTCAAAGGCAAAAGCAGTAAATGTAATCTATTTCTTTTACAAGTCATTTTCCAAATAGAAAATTATTCACTTTATTTTGTTTTATTCAAACCATTAGGTGCCAAACTCTAAATTACCTTTGAAACGAATTATCATCATCATCATTTCAGCGCGGGATCACCCACTTCTGGTTATAGGCCTCCCTTTTTTTGCCATACTTCTTGGTTCTGTGTGTCTCTCATCCTACTGTTCCCTACGGTTTTGACGATATCATCAACCCAACAGGCTTTTCGGCAACCCTGGTTTCTTTGAACAAATCATGGCTTCTGTTCGGTCAGAACCTTACTTCGTCTACCATCTCTGCATCCAGCCACATGTCCGAAACGAGTAAGTACTATTAAAAATTCAAAATCGAGATAATTTTATCTTTGAATCTAAAAACAATCATCATCATCATCTTCCGGAAGACGTCCACTGCTGAACATAGGCCTCCCCCTTAGACCGCTACAATGTTAGTATCATAACTTAAAAGATCAAAGATAATGCCTCAAACATTTTTAAACGGCATATAAATATTTACAAAAAAAAAACAACCCTACAACCTTGTAGAAATTTAGAGACCCACACATGCATACAGTATACGTAGTACCTTCGATACCAATCCTGCGAGGGCAGGGTACCCCGTCGGACCTCCATAACCGCGCCAATATTACATAAGGGGGTGTAAATTAGGGTCCCAAATATCTCTTTATAGAGATTGCCTGTCCGTTTTGGGAGCGAGTCACGTAATAATACGGTGGCGGACCTAATCTTCGAATGCGTTGTATCATGTGGTATTTACTGAACGCATTTGTACTCCCCTGCGATCAGGCCATGTTATGTCTGAGCTTTCATGCAGTTTATTGCACCGTTCGGTAATTTGCTGAGGTTTGGAAGGAACAAATAAAAGTGTCTTCAGTGATTGTTATCACTGTTTTTACTTTTATATGGTTGTTTTTTGCTTCACTTCACTATAACAGATACAGTCAGAAAAATGTTATCGAGTCCCTGTACCCGTGTTTCTATCTCATACCGATGATGTAGTTCTGAACTGGGTTGTGGAGGTCATACTTTTCAAGTTTTTATGATGTAAAGTAAACGGGACCTTTGACGTTTATTTGATGGAAACATTTTTTTCTCATGCGTACCCATATGCGCTTTTTGTATTTTCTGTACAATAAATGCAGTAGGTACCTACATATTTAAAGTACGTAAATAAAATGCAGAAATCTTGTAAAAAACGCTTCAGGCAGACGCTCCATGTAAAATACTAATATTCAACTGCGTCCTGGAAGCCGACTCAACATACTTGGAAAAAGGCAAGGCAGATATTGATGTTGTTTAGAACTTGGATTGAAATACTCTTGCCGATTTAACATGTAGGTAAAATCCTCATAGAAATCCTCAACTTGAGTTACCGCAGAAATAAAAATACAGACATTTTAATTAGGTACTCTAGAAGTCTAGAGCATAGACAGTCTTCTAAAACCGCCTTCCGCCCAGTATGAACAATCTATTGTGTCAAATATTGCTTTTAAGACCTGATTTTGCAAAATACTTCGCAGAAAATACTCCAGCCTTTCACGTACCACATACAAGACTAATAGGCTAAAACTGGCTAATGGCTAACACGTCTGTGGACTGGGCAGCTTGTTACCCAATCCGACGGCCACAGCTCTGATGTGTTATACGATCCGACGTGCATCCGATTGGCTTCCCTGGTTCGAGGCCTATATACTGCATTTACCTTTTACTAAGCCTTTTATAAAACGCGCGTACATTTAGGAAATAAATATTTTAAAATACTCGCACATTTTTATGAAAAAAGCTCTGATCAATCAGTTTTGTCACATGGATATTTGATAATTCGGTTGGATTCGAAATGACACATTTTAAACTAAAAGAGAAAACAAAACTGACCATCAAAACTGACACTCAACCCTTTGGCTTGAATTTAAACAGCGCGTGACAAAGCTTAAACAAAACATTATAAAACGGCAAACAATCATTACTCATGTCACCCCTGTCATAAAACGAATCAATACCACAGCTATTACTTCGCTAATGTAGACATATTCCGACAAATACTTTGAACCAGACACTGACACACCTGCTGGTTCCCATTCAAAGCCCGCAAGGCCGTAATCATACAAAACAAACATGCCAGGATAAATGCTATATAAAATAAAACAGTGATAATAGAAAATGTTCCTGTTTTACTCTATTTTTCTTAGTTTTTCTTCGCTTATCAGACTCGTCTTGAGAGCTGTCTATTACACCGCAGCGAATTGCAGCATCTTATTTTTATAGAAATAAGAAATCTTTTGCGTCTTACTGTTATCTGTAATTATCTTTTGTAGATTCTAGAAAATATATGCAGAAGTCTAAGGAAATTACTTGCAGTATTATAAAATAAAAAATAAAGACCGAGTAACAAGCGTAGATTGGAATACTTGTTCTAGGAAACGTTATTATGAAAGGAGAATTTTTTTTTAGAATATTGCTCTTTTGAAGTCCGTGTATTCGATTTGAATTGATCTGCCTAGCCTTTCCCAGGTACGTTGGGGTCGCGGGCATGCGGGCAGCGAGTAAAGGGCAACTCGCTGCCCGACCAAGGACCATGCCCGGGTCGACGACGGCGCGTTGTGTCCCACGCGCGCCTCAAAGAGCGTCAGCATAATGACGGGGCCCCCCTCTCAGAGGGCCAAAGGCTGCCGGGGTCGCGGGATTATTCCCTTACCGTAACCCCGGAACATAACAGGCTATCGAAGGACACCGTGGATTTTAGTCAGTAGAATGCACTTTGATATCAGCATTTTACATAAAGCGACTTCCTATCTCACCTCCACAACCCAGTTACTGAGGAATACGATACCAATTGATAAGACTGGTTGTTGGACTTTCGAGTTTCTGTCTAACAGTAATGCCAACAATGTACAATGCAAACAATCAACAATCTACAAAATATGACATCGACATTACGCACTGAAGAAACTCACTTTTTTCTTTTACTCTAACTCCACCAACAAAGCTGGCGCCTGAAGAAACTCACTTAGATACATATGGTTACCCGTCCATCGTGGCTTAACTTTGAAGATCATCCTGTACGATTGTTATTAAGCCTTTTAAAGGTTTTAAGTATACCTGTAGTTTCAAACGAAAATGTATTTTCTAATAATTTCTCTCCTAGAAATCTTAATTATGAATTAAATTCTCCTAGTCTTTTTATTAACTCTCTTACTTGACTATATCTTATTTACTCAATCTTAACATTACAAAAATGTAAGTACACATGTAATGTACCACATAGATTCTTACCAACCTACAGAATAGGAAATGAGTACAAGTATAACTGCACTTAGCACCCATATCGAATCGCATTTTCAATTCCCCTTAACATCTGCGCAAAAAATCGCTCGTTAATGATTTCTTTGCGCTCCCTTGAAGCTGTGACTATGTTACAGTAGGGTGTGACACACGGCCACGTCGCGTGTCAGTTGACGGATGGGCTGAGCAATAGATTAATGGAATAGAGCACATACCATAGACGCGTGCGGCCGAAACGGATTTCTGTCAAAGCTGTCACTAACACGTGCGATGCCGTTTTCACGCCTTTTCTAGCTTAAGTTCTTTGCGCATCATGAGTTTTTTCTTATAAATTGTTTTTTACTTAAATTAATTTCAAAGATCGTCACAGACTGGGCACCTGAGGGAGGACATCGCCGTCGAGGTTGACAGCGGTGGAGGTGGTGTGACGATCTGATCATGTTCACGCGGCAGACATGGCCAGAAATTGTCGAGAGGTTTGGAAGGGCAATGGGAAAGCGTTTGTCCAGCAGTGGGACACAGAATAGTCTATAAAAAATAATGTTAGATAAATAAAAAACTTATGCTGCATGAATTGTGTAAAGGATTATAATTAAATATATGCAATGTACAGACGGACAGATACACGGAAAGCGGAGTCTTAGTAACGGATCTCGTTTTACCTTTTGGGTACAGAACCGTAAAAAGAACTCACTCTATGAAACAGTTATATTATGTCTAAAACTCTTAAAATCCATCTGTTGAATTATGATATTTGTTCGCATTTTTTTTTAAGTTTCAGGAGCATTTTGTGGTAATAAGAAGGTACTTACAGAAATATTTTTTTCTTTAAAATTCTTTAGTTTAAAGAAATATAAATCAAAACTTTGAACACGTCTTACTTAATCTGGATGATTGATTCTCTACTATAATTTATTCAGTTATCATTCGTAATAGTAATGTCATTTTAGACTACTATTTTTAGGGTTCCGTACTCAAATACTACCAATGGAACCCTCTGTCTGTCTGGCAGTGGGCTATATCTCATAATCTAGACAAGTTGAAACTGTCCAATGTATTTCTGTTGTCGCTATTCTACCGGTACTCTTCATACGCAAATCCACCTCGCACTAGGCCGGTTTTTTAAGAATTATTTAAAAATGTAATAGACAAGTTAAAAAATGAATCCAGAAGATAATAATATTTTTTATATTCTATATAATATTTGAATGGATTTATGAACCTGAATTTATTTATAACACCAATGCAGCAATGTCCTAACTCACAGTGATAACATAACGTTTTATAAAATACCTGTCATTTGCTTTGAAGTTAGACAGGTTTATATTTTAAAGGCTAAAGCCGGCCTAAGCTGGAACACCGAATAAATTGCTCAATTTATCTTTTTTTGGCAACGGTACACGTTTTCGGTCTATTCGTATCTGACTATAATATATTTCGCTGTCTAACCTAAAAAATAAAAACCTCTGAACTTTACTGTATATCAAAGGTAAGTACTATAAAGGTAAAATGTGTTATCAACTTAAGTATTATTTACAACTCATAAAAGTAGAGCTGTTGCTATGGGGACTGCTTCAATAAAATTCTATAGTAGTCACTTTTCAAGTTTATTTTAAATTAACCTTTGCTGTCCCACAAGTGGACAAAAGCCTCCCCAATATCTTTCAAAGCTCTTAATGCCATGCATCGTCGAACCAACCCTCATACAGGCCAAATCTTTATAAAAATAAATGATATTCTACGTAAACATTGGAAATGTATTTCTATAACCTTGTAAGAAAAATAATCATATTTTGTTGAAAAATTATATTGAATGGAACAAATTATTATGAATTAGGCTATCTTCTGTGTGTTTTTGTGCCATACTTTATATCTACTTCAGTTATTCTCCTCCTGTATCTAATATTTTCGAGAGAAGAAGATTCTCAAGCTTATTTCCACTCTCAATTAAAAGAAAACCTCATTCCAATTCCTTCCAATCCTTTTGTACGAACATAATTCAATTCTTTAGCCATTGTGTGGTGGGCCAGGATAAAGCAGTGTGGGTTAGGATGGGCCAGTTTTTCTTATTTTCCCGTAGTCCAGACCACAGACTATACGCCACTACGTCGGGGTTCCGCGTCGCTGTCAGACGGTCATTTATAACGCCACTGTTCAGCCGATCCATCCATCTATCAGGCACATTGTTCAGCTATGTGTTCGAGGACCTCTATTTAGTGACATTCGTAGAGGAAATTCTATTAGAGGGATTTTACTACTGCTGGGAAAGAATTTTAGTTCAGTGAGGATATTTAATTATTTAGGTAATATTTTGTTGATATTTTGTGATATAGTTAATATACAATATTTTTGTGAGAAAGATCTCTTGTAATAAAATGGTCTGTTAAAATCGCTTTTTCGCACTGCTCTCAACTGAAAGTGCTCAACTGCAAATAGTTGAGCAGTGGAATCCTCAAAGATCAACCAAACTTTACAGTTGAGATATTAGGCATTACTCCTGTTTCCTACTGCTCAACTAAAACAAAGGACATAGGGAAAATGCGTCCGTTCACTTCAAACGTCTGGTACTAGATAATATTTTTTTTATGAAAATTACTTTTTCAAAATATGTAGGTACTATACTAAACAATTCAAACTTCATCATCATCATCAGCCTATTAATGTTCCCACTGCTGGGACACAGGCCTCCTCTCTGTGAGAGTGGGTGGGCCATAATCCACCACGCGGGCCCAGTTCGGATTGGTGGATGTCACATGTCTTCGAATTTTTGGTTCTAGGACATGCCGGTTTCCTCACGATGTTTTCCTTCACCGTTTTGAGAGCAGTGGTGATGAAATAAATTACACAAAGTAATGCGCCTGCCGGGATTCGAACCCACGACCTACAACTCGTAAGTCGGGGCCGATACCACTGGGCCACCACTGCCCAAACAATTCAAACTTACGTATCCTAATTTAACCTGGGTTATGATTTAATCTCAAATTCCAATTTTGCAACAAATAGTTCAGAACCAAATGAAAATTATCGTCGATTGATGACTTGATGACAGAGAAAGATAGATCTTGTAATTAATTATAGACGACCAGAGGCCTTACCACGAGCTGTTAACGCGACAGTTTAGGCTGTAAGAAAGAGATGTCGCTAGATGACTTGTATAGCTCTGTCTCTTTCCCACAGCCTAAACTGGATCGCGTTAAGAGCTCGTGGTAAGGCCTCTGGCCACTTTTAAAATACAAGTTGAACAGTTTGAAGTTGAGCAGTTGCTGTAGCAGTTGTCGTTTACAGTCCCTACGACTGTAAACGATACAACTCAGTTGAGCAGTGGGGAAAAAGGAGTTGAAATAATAAAATATATAATTCATTGGTTTTTTTTTATTTAGTGGTTTCAAAAACAATAAAAAGACAGTAAATAGAATAGTTAGGTATCATTTGTTTTTTTATCCGGTGGCAAAGAGGTTCCTAGTAAACATTCTTGTATTTAGAGTTGTTGTAGAATTTAATGCTAGTAAATAATAATAATAATAATAATAAATTTATTCAAAAAACATGAGGTAAATAAAAACACAATTTTCCTTAAATCTATGTACAGTCCAGAAATTATCTATGCCTGAACTAGGTATTCCTGTGTTTCAGGCGAAGGTAGGTATCAATAATTTATTAAATAATCACATAATAAGCATAATAATCTATAGAGTATACAATATAAGATGTTTAAAATTATGGTGCTTAGCTTAGCTAACTAATTACAAATATATAAAATTACAATAATATTGAAAAAACTTTACTTATGAACAAGTAACAACTTCTCTGTATCTTCGTAGGACAGTGATTGTAAAGCTTCCTTAAGGATTTTCTTGCAGTTACTGAGATTTACGGAGTAGATTTTTACTTTTCCATTTAGCCTATTATAAAGTAGGGGTCCAAGGTACATATAAAATTTGGCTGTGAAAGCATGCTTTGTGCTTTTTTGAGGACAAACTATATCTTTCCGTCTCTTATTAGTAAATTCAGTGCTATAAGGAAGAGCTGCGTGTTGTTTTAGTACAGTGCTCATTATAAATAACTGTCGAACTGTTAGTACTCCACAGGATTTATACAGGAGGTTAGTAGGGAACAGGAAAGGCCGACAAGTAGCCACTTTGAGAATAGCTCTTTGAGCTCGTTCAATGGTCAATAACAGTGTTTTACTCGCTCCACCCCATGCAGTAATACAATAGGTCAAAATTGACTGACAAAGAGCAAAATATACTTGCTTAATTGTTTTTACATCTGCAATAATTCGTAGTTTTTTAAATACGAATATCAACTTACGAATTCTGTTACTTAATGCTTCCATGTGGTATCTAAATGAAAGGGTTTCATCTAATACTATACCTAGGTATTTTATTTTGTCAGTCTTTTTAATATTAGGACACTTACATTGACTTTCTGTAGGAACTTGGCAACAATGAGCATGCAATATTGAGGGGATATTGGTTATTTGCTTGCGCATCGAAAACTTAATGAAATTTGTCTTGTCTGCATTTAGAGTTAGTGAGTTATTTAGAAGCCATTTATTTACAATATTGAATCCGCTTTGCGCTAGATTGAAGACTTCGTTTTCTGAGTCAGCCGAAAAAAGCAGAGCAGTGTCATCAGCGTAAGTTATTATAGTGCCGCGCTCTAGTTTTAAATCGCAAAGATCATTTATGTAGATCAAAAATAAAGTGGGCCCCAATATACTTCCTTGGGGAACACCATATAATGTATTATTTTGAAAAGCGCTGACAACATTGCCTATCCTTACGCACTGGGAACGATTTTCCAAATAACTTTGGAAAATTTTTAACTGGGTGCCTCTTACACCCATGATCTCAAGCTTGCGCAACAGCATCGGAATGGAAACTGTGTCAAAAGCTTTGGCTAGGTCCAGGAAAATCCCTACTGTATGATTACCCCTGTCAAGTTCTTGCGCAAGATAGTCAGTCAGATGATGTACTGCATCAGCAGTTGAAACTCTAGGCCTAAATCCAAACTGCCGTTTAGACAGCATTGATTTATCTTCCAAATATTTCAACAATCTTTTATTTATAATTTTTTCTAATATTTTTGACATGGAAGGCAGTACAGAAATAGGCCTATAGTTGGTCACCTGATCTTTGCTTCCTGATTTATAGACAGGTATAATAACAGCTTTTTTGAGACACCCTGGAAAATGACCCAAAGACAAACAAATGCGGAAAATATAGGTTAGAGGTGGTACCAAAATGTCCTTGAATTTTTTAATAATTTTATTAGAGATGTTATCCCAGCCAACGGCACAATCTTCTTTCAAGGTCATGATTATACTTTCTACCTCAGTCTCATCAGTATCTAACAGTGCGAAGGATGTTAAAGCAGTGTTACATGTTGATGGTGTACTTGTTACGTATTGAGATTGATTCTGATTTTTTTCTGCCAGACGCTTTCCAATATTAACAAAGAAATTATTTGCTATGTTAGCGGATTCCAGCGGGGACGAGTGTGCTTGTAATAACTATAGTAGCATAAACATAATAATAAATTGCACGCAGGATATCCTGAAAAACTGAATTGTCGCGTGGAACTTATTTCATTCAACAGAGCACCTCAGTCTGCCGGCCCTTTCGGTGCCTTCAGCTATTTACATAGATACATCTCTTGAACGAAATGAAAACTACTTAGAACACGAGTCTCTACATCGCTCTCCAACTTTCTAATGTCACAAAATTCCTGTAGATGGCGGGTGAGTTAACGCTTCCTTACTTAACGTACAGAGGGCAGCACTTTCAAATTGGTACCAAAGCTTTAAAAAAAACTTAGACTGAGAACTTTTGAATTGCATGATAACTAAAGAATCATCATTATCACCAGCCGAAAAAGTTATGCTGTTGAACTGACGCCTGAAACTGACTCCTTAGACTGCCAGGCCACGCTGAACGACAACGCCGCATGACCCTCCAGCATCCGCATGCTCTTTACTCTCACGAATAAAAATATAAAATAATACCTTTATTTTGATGTAAGTAGCATTTTTTTAAACAAATAATCTTTTCACAGTGCTTTCTTGCATATAGAACCGTGAAAGGTCTGTATATTTCTTTAAGATCTACCTTTTCAGATATTATTTTGAAACGATGAAAGCTTCTAAGATATACATTGAAATGAAATGATGATACCAGGGCAATTTTATTCAAAATTAAAAACTTGTGATGAATAACATTATTTATTTGGATAAGGATTTAAATCATGTTTATTAAAAACTCTTCGAAAATAATGCATTTTAAAACTAAATTGAGTTAAATAAAAATGGTTTATAGTGAGTTAACTTTAAAAGACAGACATAGGTTTGCTGTCGTGGACTTTTCTTCAGAACTTTTAAAGAGGGACAATTCCATCAGATATGATTTATATTTAATACCTATTATATAAATCACAGTTATTACTTTTATAATATATATCAGTCATTTAACAGTTTAAACAATGAAAAGAATACTTAATTTTAAGTCAAATCAAATCGCATTTTAGCTCTTCTAGCACCAATAACGATGGCTGCCCAAGTAGCATGACACACGTCATCAATATATTCAGGATCCAAATGGAAACCATTAGTATTATTTTTAGTTTGGCTACGAGTCACCGCAAATCCAGGCAATTCGAAAGAAAAGGCCAACTGAATTCCTAAACTATGAGCGTAATCTACAGAAGTACCACTACATTTGTAAAGTAAATCTGCAACATTTCCAACTATGAGACGAGAGAAGATAGGCCGCCCAAGATGGAATATGGCATCACCCATTGCAACACCAACGGACTTGAGAGCGTCTTCAAAATAAGAAGGAGTATTATTGTATCCCCACGGATACAAGATTAAGTTGCCATAGCTATGCATGGACAGGAAAAGAGCAGTGCGAAAGGATTGTCTTTGCAGTATGTCCCTGATAACTTGCGTCTCCATTTCGGTGAACGGTTTACTCCCAGGGTATGAAGGAGAGCACGTATGTCCTTCGGTGCCGACGCTATTCCAGGCAATATCGAAGTTGCGGTTAAGGTCAACTCCAGGGCAAAAACGATCGTTGGGGTAAACCCTGGACCGGTTTTTGCGCCAGAAACGACTCTAAAAGTAAAAAAAAGAACAATCCTAGTTCCCTATTCACAGGTCTTTGAAATAATTAGGTTTTCATCAGGAATTTTACAGTAGCAGTCAAACATTTATTTTTTGGTTTTAGCGTGGTAAATTCATCAAATGATTCCTCCAACCCCGGGCAGGGCGGGAGGGACTGTCAGACTTCTACTGACTAAAATCCACGGTGTCCTTCAATAGCTTGTTATGTTCCGGGGTCACGGTAAGGGAATAATCCCGCGTTATGCTGACGCTCTTTGAGGCGCGCGTGGGACACAACGCGCCGTCGACCCGGGCGTGGTCCATGGTCGGGCAGTGGAGTTGCCCTTTACTCGATGCCCGCATGCCCGCGCCTACGGTGGTCGGAGATCGTCCAGCGACGTCCGCCGCCGTGGGCGTCTACTACCGCGGGTGGGGCGGAGCCTCAAGTCTCCTTCGCGAGCATTACTGCTTCGCAGAAGGAGGCGACCGCTTCCCACTCCGTCTCGCCCCGCAGCATGGCCGCGACCAATGCTGGGCGCGAGAGGTCTCCGCCTATCGCAGCTGTGAGGACACGTCGGTGCTCTGCCCAAGCTGGGCAGTCTTGCACCGTATGCTCCACCGTATCCTCCGGGCGATCTTCGCAGTGGTGACACCCAGGCGTTTCCTCCTGTCGCATTAGACACAGGTAGGTCAGGACGCCATGACTTCTCTCCAGCCACTCCTCAAAGAGGGGTGTTACCGCCGCAATTGCGGCGTGCCCGAGTAGCTGTCAAACATGGAGACAGAATTTGTGGCCGGTTAATAAAAATAGACTTGTACAACATAACTGGTGAAATATGGGGGCACTCGTACTTGAAGTCAGGTACATTTAATCCTTGGGATATCACAGGCATGATGCTGTAGAATACTCTATGTTATAGAATACTCGTAGGAAGTAAGAGTAAAATACTTACACCGGAAAAAGTGTGCACATAACCATCAGGGTTAGCAACAGGCATGAGGATCCAGTCGAAGTAGTTAACAAGGTCCGGTTCAGTGACATTTTCAGTAAGCTTCCTAATTGCCCACGTGACAGTAGGAGGGGAAAGCCATTCCCTGGGGTGTATACCTCCTTCAATCATGATAATAGGTTTGCTTTTGTCTTTGAATTTCGTGGTTGATACTCGCAAGAATCTTATTGGACGTCCCTCGTAAGTAGTTGCAAATGTCACCAAATTGGTATAGTTTGAATATTTAGAGGCGATGTGCTCCATATAGGCATTTATCTAGAACAAAGTATTGATTTTCGGTTTAAATACAATGCCACAATAATTTGTGGCAATTCGCCCCCAGGGTATCAGCTTCTATCCGATTTACGTTGTATTACATGTGATCCGGTACATGTTGTCATTAATTAGTTGTTGAAGAGTTATATGCCTATAATAATTATGATACATATTTTCTTTTTATATAAAATCACAGATATTTTCTTTTTATAATCTCTTTGCTTACCTTGTCCCATCGTTCGTAGTTATTGTAGGATAAGAATTCACCTCTATCTCTAGCAAATGACTTTGATAACTCTTCGTTCCTTTTATGATCGTGATCGAGTGCTCTGAAAAAAGATGGCGATGTGGTATATTATGATGTATCTTATACGTTAACCAATCAAGCATTTCAAATCTGGTTGGCCCTCTACCAGTAAGTTTAAGATCGGAAAAGAATGTACTGACTCAAGAGTTATTTCGATTAAGAAAGGATGTTTATACCCCAAATGCCCAAAATACTTTACTGTCTGCTAACATCTATCACCAAGGGAGAAAGGACAGGCTTTAGCCGAACACTAGCATGATAATGATAGAGGAATCATGACTTTCCATTCCTAATCAGTGCCATTGGGATCACTGATCATTTATTTTGCCTAGCTCGTCACGCTATCTCGTGTGTAGTCTTTCACAATGCCTTCTTATACTTAAAAATACTTGAACTTACGATTTAACATTATCAACGTGAACCCTGTATTTGATGCCCAAATGATTCAAGTTCTTAACAAATTCTTCTTGCTGTTCAGGAGTCACCAAGACAACAGCCATTCGATTGACGTGAGGTGGGCTTAGGAAGTCCAAACCTAATTTGATACGTACAGCATTCAAGGCTTTCACCTGCTCTTCAGTTTTCGCTTTTACGTAGTAAGATTTCCATCTACAAAAATATTTAATATAGTAATTTATTTTAATACCAGTGAAAGCATATTCTCTGTTACCATATCCCATTTTCAGTATCTCATGAGAGAGGTCTTTGCCTCTGCAGTGGGCTAATTATTGATTATCCTGTATTATGAGAAAAAAAGAGAGATTCCCGGGCAAAACAACTCGTTCTATTTGATATCCAAAGGAGAAAACTAGACCTCGTGGTAGCCTCAAGTAGGGGAAAAAGGCCTTTGATCTGGAGAGCTCATAAATAATGATTTAATAGCAATTAAAAAACCAAATGTATACGAACCCAGCATAGTGATCATGCCTAGCATTGGTCACAAAACATAAGGCCACAAGTGCGAAGAACCTTATAACCATACGTACTGGGTACACCATTCCTAGTTAGTTCCTAGTTTCATTGAGCACGGCTTATCTTTTACTGGCTAATTCGAATAGTGTGAGATAACTAAAACTTTTAACTAATAACTTTTAATTTATTGTTATAGATTAACGTGTGTTTATAGACTAACGGATTATTAGTTACAGCACAAAACAACGGTTTAAAAAAAACACAAGATCTTTGCCCAGTAGTAGAAAAATAAAATTACCAAACGAAACTTAAAGATGTAAACTGTAAAACATAAAAATAGTTCATAAAAACTGTAATATAATTCACATTTACGATACCTATTCAAGTAGATTATAAAATATGTATTGTGTATAACATTTATTTGGTGGCCATTGGACATTGACAGCTGAGTTTATTCACAAATGAAGAAGTAGTGAACAGGGTTTCATGTAATGAAATGGGCCTGATCAATGAATTAAAATGGATTTCCAAGTTGACCATGGTAACGTGTGGACTAATGGAATTAATGGAAGCTTGATGAAGCCACCAAGTAGTTTGAACACCTCTCGCCAAACCTCACACCTTTTGTCGAGGCGTTACTACCAACTCTACTAACACAGCCAAAGAAGCTGTTACGGCATTTTAGCCTCTGAAGCACTGATATTGCCAGGCCTGAGTAGGCTTGTAACTTCACCCTCTCGCTGCAGCTGACTATAGCCCTTCTTTTGGAGACGCAATCCTAGTCAGTGGGTAGGGTACAGCATTCCTATCGAGGACGGTTCAAGGCAACTACTTAAAATCCGGTTAGTCTCATTTGGAGCTATATCCAATGGATTGCATCGGCAGAATGGACCCATTCTGGACAGACCCAATATTCACCACCCGAAAACTGAGCGCCACTGCAGTTGTTCAACTATGTTTTTTTTTTATTCGGGTCACCTTTTATTCATAATAAACCATAGTTTTCAAACTCTGTTTTATTTATCCCTCCAATCACGGTAGGCACCGTACCTAACCACCTTGTTCCTCGAAGGCCTTACTTTATATTTTTTTAATATCTATTTATTTTTACAATATCCGTCCAAAATCTATTACAGAAATAAACAAAAATGTTAAATATGGTTACTTATATAAAGGTGTGATTGAAAAGTTAACAGCCTGCGGGAACGTATTGGAAACATTATAAATACTGAAAATATATGCTAAGATTATGAAAGTAGCATGACATCATCACTATGACGATAATTTATCAGTTTTATTAATAATTCATCATCACCGGCCTAGCTTTATCCCAACAATGTTGGGGTTGGCTTTCAATGGAACTGGATGCCACTTAATATCATTATTTTACATAGAGCGATTTAATGGATTAATAAATAAACTTTTCACGAGTTGATCGATCAATATTAATAAATAATAATCGCCCATATCAATTTTCGCAATTGATAGATAGCGATAATAATGATTTGACGACTGATTAAGATAAATAGTTGTTTTATTAATTTGTGGCAGTCGGTGTGGCAGACATGTTAAAGGTACTCAGTCTGTTCGTTTTTGTGGGCTTGGCTTTGGCCAAACACGAGGTCTATGATGGGTAAGACTAATTTTGAGATATTTTTTATGAAAGCAATGTGGTACTTGGTTTTACTACACTGCAAGGTTGAATTTGCTATCTTCTTAAAATGTAATAATATGAAGTTACTAGCACTTCGCCCGCGACTTCGTCCGCGTTTACTTCGAACTTTGCATCTGTGAATTTCTTCTCCGGCCAAAAATCTTAATCATAATGCAACTAAAATTCTATCGACCACCAAACAACCCTTTAACCGTCGGTTTTCGCAACATCCCATCTTAATAAGCATCTACGTCCTAAAGACATACCCCAGGGAAAATAACAGACTCGTAGCACTTGTAGTACCGAAGTTTTATACAAACTATGAAGGTATAAACGACCACGTTTTTTTCAAAAAAAAAAATCAAAATCATCAAATGAGTTCTCCCGCCCAGAGCGAGACAGGAGGGACTGTCAGACTTGTACTGACTAAAATCCACGGTGTTCCTTAAATAGCCCTTTATGTACCAGGGTCAGGGTTACCGAGTGAGACAGTCCTGCGATCTCGGCAGGCTCTGGCCCTCTTAGGAGGCCCCGTCCGATTGCTGACAGGACAGCTCCTTGAGGCGCGCGTGGAACGCATCTCGCCGTCGACCCGGGCATGGTCCATGATCAGACGGCGAGTCACCCATTACTCGCCGTCCACATGCCCGCGCCTACGGTGGCCAGAGATCGTCTTGCGATGTCTCTCGCGGCGCTTGGTTCATGAGGTGGACGCTGTCCTCTCCCTCACGTGTCTCCCTCAGCCTCCTCCTTTGGAAGCTTGCTGCTTCGTAGAAGGAGGCGACCGCTTCCCATTCTGTCTCGCCCCGCAGCATGAGGACACGGCGGTGATCTGCCCAAGCGGGGCAATCCTGCACCTATGCTCCACCGTATCCTCCGCGCGATCCTCGCAGTGGTGACACCCAGGCGTTTCTTCCTTCCCCATACGACACAGAAACCCCATAAGAGTGAGAACCTGCGTCAGTCGGAAGATAAGGACGCTGTGACGCCTCTCCAGCCACTCCTAAAGAGGGGTCTTACCGCCACGATTGCGGCGTGTCCAAAGCTATAAACTACACCTTCGGGAGAGAATTTCCCGTCAAAATCCTGTCTTAAGAAGCACCTACGTGCCAAAAAAACCCTCCTGTGAAACTTTTAAAACTCCTAGTTCTTGCTTGTAGTTATGAAGATTCATACGAACTATTAACCCCAGAAGCATCCTCTTTGGGGTCCAATTTCACCAATTTCAAAACCCCGTCTGAATGAGCATATTCTGTATCCTAAAAATAGCTCCCGCGTATCTGAGACTCCCAGCGTTTGTCTTAAGGAAGTTTCATAGAAACAACACCTAAAACAACCCTGTACGGCTTGATTTATCCAAAACTCGTCTAAGGTAGAACAAAATTTTAAATTAGCCAAAAACAACCCCTTAGGTGTCGAATTTCGCACAACCCCATCTAAGTGAGCATCAAAGTTCTAAAAAACTAAATGCAAAACTTGAAATTCCTAGCACTTATAGTAACGAAAGTTTCATACAAACTATCAACACCAGAAACTACCCCTTAGGGTTCGAATTTCGAATCACCCCGTCATAGATAGTAGTATCTAAGTTCTAAAAAAAAACCCATGAAGAGACTTCTAACACTTCTAGTAACGAAAGTTTAATACAAACTATCAACACCAAAAACAACCCCTTAGGGGCAAATTTCGCAAAACCTCGTCTTAGGTAGCGCGTACAACCTAAAAATAACCCTATTGCAAAATTTGTAACTTCTAGTACTTATGACCTAACTTCCCAAAAAAATCCTGTCTTCGTGAGCACCTACGTCCTTAAAAGAAGCCCCATGTAAAATTTGAGACCTCTATCTATCAACACCTAAAACAACATTTTAGGGGTTGAATTTCGAAAAACCCTGTTGAGGGTAGTGCGTACGTCTTAAAAACAACCCCCATGAAAAATTTGAGACTCCTAGCACGTGTAATAACGAAGTTTCAAACAAACTTTCAACACCGAAAACAACACCTTAGGGTCGAATTTCGAAAAACCCTTTTCTAAAGTAGCACCTACGTCTTAAAAAGAACCCGCATGCAAAATTTGAAACTCCTAGTACTTGTAGCAAAAAAGTTTCATACAAACTGACAACCCCAAAACCAATCCCTTAGGGGCGTAATATCGCAAAAGCCCTTCTTGGTGAGCACCTACGTCTTTAAAAGAATCCCCATGCAAAATTTGAGGTCTCTATCTATCAACACCTAAAACAACCCCACAGGGGTTGAATTTCGAGAAACCCCGTCTAAGGTAGAGCGTACGTCCTAAAACAAACCCAATGCAAAATTTGAGTTTCCTAGCACTTGTGATAACGAAAGTTTCATATAAACTACCATCACCAAAAACAACCCCTTAGGGACCGAATTTCGAACAACCCCTGTCGTAAGTAGCACTTACTTCCTAAAAAGAACCGGCATGCAAAATTTTAAACTTCTAGTACTTGTAATAACAAAGATTCATACAACCTATCAACCCCAAAAACAACCCCTTAGAGGCGAAATTTCGCAAAATCCTGCCTTAGTGAACACCTACGTCCTTAAAAGAAGCCCCATGCAAAATTTGAGACCTCTATCTATCAACACCTAAAACAACCCTTTAGGGGTTGAATTTCGAAAAACCCCGTTGAGGGTAGTGAGTACGTCTTAAAAACAATCCCTATGAAAAATTTGAGACTCCTAGCACGTGTAATAACGAAGTTTCAAACAAACTTTGAACACCAAAAACAACCTCTTAGGGGTCGAATTTCGAAAAACCCTTTTCTAAAGTAGCACCTACGTCTTAAATAGAACCCGTGTGCAAAATTTGAAACTCCTAGTACTTGTAGCAAAAAAGTTTCATACAAACTGTCAACCCCAAAAACAACCCCTTAGGGGCGTAATATCGCAAAATCCGTTCTTAGCGGGTACCTATGTCCTAATAAGAACCCCTGTGCAAAATTTCGAACCTTTAGCACTGGTAGTTTCCGAGCTTTCGTGTCCTATGAGTGAGTGACCTTTTGCTTTTATATATATAGATTAATAATATAGAGAAAAATCTTTGGAAGAGAAATTTTTTGTGTCATCATCATCATCAGCCGGAAGACGTGCACTGCCCCTGACATCTACTTCCCCTTCGATCACCACGCCAAGTGGGAGCCCTGCCGACTGTGCGTCTTCCGGTTTGTGGTCACAACTTATGTTTCTTCTTCTTTTATATGCTTCTAAAATATTCAAATTCTATCATTCATGAAAAGTTCTATTACCGGCCAGTAGGTACTCGTACCATGTGCTGCATTTTATTTTCTCATAAGCTGAAAAAAATAAAAATGTGGTGGACTAATACGAAAACTGTATGTCTTCCAGGTACGGCTTATACAAAGTCTCAGTGAAGTTTGCTGACCAAATCGAGCTGGTTAACCACCTCAGCAACTCTTTAGACCTGGACGTTTGGTCCCATGCGCTGCCAGGACGTGATGGACAGATCCTCGTGCCTAAAGAGAAGAAGACGCTGTTCCAAAATGAACTCAAAGCTGCTGGCGTAGAGTTCAAGGTTGAAACTGACAACATTAAGGAGTAAGTTGAAGATGATTTTTTTATGATGATCAGAGGACAGGCACCTTGATAGAGCGATGATTGCAGTAGTGTGCATGTGGAGGGACTATTTGACTCGTACTTACTAAAACTATCATGATTCTTCATTTGCCCTATGCGTTCCTGCATCGTGGTAACTTCATAAGACGTTCCTGCATTTCGAGCAGTAATTTAGTTTTATTTTATCCTATCACTTCGTTGATAAATATTTGAGACGCCAGAGGACTCTTTTCAAGCGGGGCAGACAGAACACCCTAGGATACGGTGAGCATATCCCCCGTATTCTCCGGGCTGTTCGGACAATGGTGACATACATTCTGCCACCGATTTCGACACAGGACCCTCCCAGATTATCGTATCTGGTGAAGAACTGTGTCAAGCGGCAGGTGAGGACGCCGCCGTGGTGTTATTAAGCCAATCCTCAACTTGCATGCTCGACTTTGACGTTACTAAGGGTAATTTTAACTAAATAACGTATTCTGTCATATATCATCAACATATTTCCAGTCCGGGATAACCCACAGTTGAATAGAATGCCTATACAGGCATTCTATTCAATTGACTTTCCTATTAAAGGCTAAATGTATCATCTTTCTTCCAGACTCCTTGACTTGGAAGACAAACTTCACAAAGCCGCATTCGAAAAGAACAATGGTTCAAGAGTTAATTCGCTTCCTTTTGACCAGATCTACACATACCATCAGGTTAGTTTTAATGTCTTCAGAGGTAAAGAGGCCTTGAGAATATTCCAAGTCCTAAACTTAGGTACTTTCTGATTCCCTCGCTAGCATTACCTTCTTTTTTTTGTATTACGATGGAATTAAATTATATCTGAACGGGATGTAACCACTTGCGCAGCCCCGGAAAGGAAAAATCTAAATGAAAGAAAAGCTGATGTAGGGCAGTAAGGATAGGAAAGGAGGTAGAGCAAATCCTGCTAGAGATTCCAAACTGGCATTGTACCTATTTGGGTTTCATTTGGTCACTGATGTTTGCAAATGTGAATGTGAACGCGGGTACTGGATTTGATGCCTGGGTCTGGCGCGATGGTTGTATATCATACTGAAATATAATAAAACTAAACTATTCCTCAACACTGTCATCTGGTAATGGGCCCAAGAGACAGGCAGCGTTGCTACTTTGTAAGGCAATGCTACGCCGCTGGCCGTCAGAAAGTCAACAAGTTAATGTTTTGTTTCTTAAGGATTTCTTAAACTCGGGGTCAGGAAGTTGATGGTGTGACGTCTGATGCGATGCCGCAGACACTCAATCAAAATAGCACATTTCCTCATTCAACTGTTCACCAGTTGAATGAGGAAATGTGCTATGTACTGATGAACATCATAATATATCTTTTGCAGGTGTACACTTTCCTAGATATGTTGGCTGAAGCGTACCCCGACACCGTTACTCTGGTAAACGCTGGCAAGAGTTTCGAAGGCAGGGACATCAAGTATGTCAAGATATCTACCACCAACTTTGAGGTAGGGATGCTAAAATCCACTGTAATACTTAAATTACCCTTTACGTATCAGGTTTTAAAATAATTGACACGAACACGAACGGCAACAACTCAGGAGTTGAATCAATCGCCCTAGTCGAAGTCTGTCGGATCATATCATCATCTTCACGTTTCAGGGTCACAGTTATATAAAAAAGCTCTTTCGGTGTGCTGCATTCCACTTCTCCATAGAGTCCATTTTCACTGCAAATTCTGCTGAACCAATCTAGATCATCCATCATTTTTCCGCTCTTTACGTTAGAGACAAACATAAAACAAACAACATAATTTCCATATGATGATGATATACTCGTAGGTATCTTAAAACTCACGTAAAAGATTAAAAATAACATTAATTTCATTATTAACTACTGCGTTTATGTCATTAAATTCTACGTTTATCTTTTAAGAGCAGATTAACTCACCGGATTTAAAAAGATTAGCGAGCAATAACACGTGCCAGTATGACGCAAATTAATGGGTTTTTGTAATAGCATGTACGACGAATGACATTTCATACATTTTTCAAGTCCTTATACATATTTCGAAATTATTGAACTTTTGCAGGATAAACAGTGGACACAATATGGGTCTAAAAAGTTGTTACAGAACATTTTCGGAATGTCTTATTTAAAAAAAGATACATAATATTTAGAAATCTTCTGTGTTTATCGATAGTTTAAAATTTGTCAAATATAGTTGTAAAACTAATTTTATTTTCTCAGGATCAAAGCAAACCTATAGTGTTCATGGAATCTCTCCTCCATGCCCGCGAATGGATCAGCTTGCCCGTCACCCTCTACGCCATCCACAAACTGGTGATTGATATCACTGAGCAGGACCTGGTGCGGGACATTGACTGGATCATACTTCCAATCGCCAACCCTGATGGATACGTTCATACTCATGGAGAGGTAATGATTCGTGGATTTTAATGTTATTAAGGCTATGGGGTATTACAACGTTTTCAAACCAGGCTTGTTCCGGCGAGTGAAAGTGACAGTGACAAGTCGTGTAGCGCCATCTCGTTCACTCACTGGAATCAGCCTGGTATTAAGACATAATACCCCCCAGGTGGCCTACCATGACGTCTTACACCGACAGAAATTCCAGTGTGAGAAAGAGACAGTGACTGGAATTACTTTCGCTTTATGACGTCATGGTAGGCCACCAAGTAGGTACTGGACTAACAGACCGTTCTCGACTTTGATCTAAGCGGTGCGCTGTGCAGCGAATGAGGCGGCTGAGTATTGCCGCTGTCCGTACCACTCTGTTTCTTGGTATTGCAGTTACTTTTGTTTTACACAACCGCACGCCGTTATAGCCAGTTACAGTACGATTCACGAAAGATGACCGCAAATGGCGGTAGACAGAGCGGCCTATCACGAGACGCGCGCGCACCAATGGCATCCTCCGGTCTTGACGCGCTCCGCCCGCGCGTCACCGCGCACCTCCAAAGGGACCTAAAATATGCCTTCTGCGCTGTGGTCATCTTTCATCAATCTTACTGTAACACTTTTTTTTTTAAATATAGCTCTTTTCTTCAAACATTTTCCCACTTAACAACCTAACCGCTATCAATTTTTGAATCAAAAAAGGTAATTTAATACACTCGATCATAGTAACCAGGTCTCACTAAAAAAATATGTTGTGTATGTTTTTATTTATTTTAAAAATTGCCAATGGCTTGATAGTTCTTTTTCATGTTTAGTTCCGTCTCTGGCGCAAGAACCGCAGCACCAACTACGGCCCTCTCTGTGTCGGGGTAGACCTCAACAGGAACTTCGACGCCTTCTGGTCTTCTGCGTCCAGCAACATTGTCTGCAGCGACACCTTCCACGGAGCCGCTCCCTTCTCCGAACCCGAGACTGCCATCATTAAGGGAATCTTTGACCAGTACGGCGATCGTATCGAACTATTCTTGGACATCCACAGTTTTGGTAGCATGATCTTGTATGGCTACGGTACTGGTGTGCTTCCATCAAATGGTCTCATGCTCCATCTTGCGGGAATCCAAATGGCCACTGCTATTGATGCTGTCAAAATGAGCTGGAATCCGAACTATGTCGTTGGTAACGTGGCCTTAGTCTTGTACCAGGCTTCTGGCAGTGCTGGAGACTATGCTAAGCTCGTTGGTGTACCTTATGCCTACACTTATGAACTGCCAGGACACAGGTTCGGCATTGGTGGTTTTGGGTTCTTTGTCGACCCTGCTTTCATTGAACAGGCTGGCTTCGAGACCTGGGAAGGTATAAAGGTCGGTGCCAGATTTGTTCGTAATTCGTTCGAAAAGAAGTTTTTGTTAAGATAAGATCTTCGTGTTTTGTAACGTTTTACTGAAAACTAAATTCTTAACTTGTTTTGATATATGTTGTATCAAATAAATACTGTTGTTACAAAATCCATTTTCTTTTACTTGTGTACATATACCTATGTGTGTTTTTTATTCATTTCTATAGGCGAGAGGCATGGCTGTTATTATAAATCCTGTATTCAAGTTGGATCTATTTCTGCATGAGTATTTTTTGATCTAGTAGATCTACATAACAAGAGTCCTGGGGTCCATTCCCAGATCTAACATCCAATAATTTGTTTTTTACCATCACTAATTCATGTAGCAGGTTCGTGCCCAGTAAACTCGTCCCAATAACATATAGCCTTAAGAACTTTTTTTTATCGTGGTAAAATCATCAAATGCATCCCACCCAGGGCAGGGCGGGAGGGACTGTCAGACTCGTACTGACTAAAATTCACGGTGTCCTACAATAGCCCCTTACGTTCCGGGACCACGGTAATTCATAAGTCCCGCGACCCCGGTACTCTAAAGGGGTTCCATCATTATGCTGACACTCTTTGAGACTCGCTTGGAACACAACGAGGCGTCGACCCGGGCTTGGTCCATGGTCGGACAACAAGTCGCCCATTACTCGCCGCCTGCATGCGCATGCCCGATAGCCTAAGAGCTACTTGCAATTTTTGAAAAGTGCTTTAGACACGCTGAAAACGTGTCCAATACTTAAAAGAAAAAAAAGAAAAAGAAAGAGTATAGGTTTGATTGCATGGCTTGTTTTTCCGTTTGTTGCATGTGTGCATATGCATGAGGGCGGGAGGGTGGGTCCTTTGCTGCATGTGCATATGCATGACTGCATCTTAGGGTGGGATTGCATCCTGCAACAAGCCTGGATTTTTGTCGCGGAATTAAAACTAAATATTTTTCATAACATTTTAATGTCATGGATTTCCGCAAAGTAACGCCTGATTCCATAATTTATCAAAAGAAAAACCGTTTATTTGAGAGTCCGTACACACAACAAACTAGCAAATAAAGAATAAATGATAATAAAGAACATGATAACAAAGGAATACATCGCAAATTAAAAACAACAACGAAAAATCAAAGATAACAGTGTGTGTCCCACCCACGGCGTCATCAAATAGGTCTAGTTCAGCAAATTGTCGAGCAGCTAGTGCTCGACGCTGGTTTTCAACTGTCCCTAAACACAGAAATGCAGACCTATTTATGACAAAAAAAGGAAGGAAGGAATTTGACCAAGCCAGACGGGATGCGTATTTGGTCATGCTACACGGTCGTGTAGAAATATGGCGATGGCGCAAAAATATGTTAAAAAAACAATTTTCTACAATACGGTAGTTTACTGCATAAATACAACCCTGTAACGTTAAATGGGCAAAACATCTCGTGGGGTAACTCATCCCATGTTAGATACTGAATAATGTTTGTTCTAAGACTTTTGGAATTCGCAAAAAAAAAAATGGTTTTTCATATACAAAATGAGAAATTGATAAGGCCCATCAGTGTAAAAATTTTAATCTTTGCTGTGTCAAAAAACTCACATTCACAAACACCCAGAACCGGAACAACTACGTGCAGATCATACCGATATTTGTTACATGCAGGAAACGAACCCGCGACACGCTGCGCAGCACTCGATCACTCAACCACTGTGCCAACTGTGCCGTCAATTTATCCGAAGTTACCTTTATCAACAAGGATTACAAGATAAGATAAAATACCTTCTTAATATTCAAAATTTAATTACCTAATCTTATAATTAGTACGTAAATGCTTTCAGGCTAAGATATTTGCTTTAAAATGTTATTTTATTTGTATTTTGTGTCTGCGTTTTGTTATTTGGTGACGGCGAGGAATGAAGAGTATAAGGGGTGAGTTTTGTTGCGTTCGTTATACAGCATGATCCAGAGAGGTGTGGTCGTATACACGAATTACTTCTTTTTTTTTCGTGGTCCTTCCGCCTACTTCGCGCCGGGACGGGAGGGGCTGTAAGACTCGTACTGACTGAGATCCATAGAGATCCTTCAATAGCCCTGTACGTTCCAAAGTCGCGGTTGAGACAGTGTCCGCACGCCTGCGCCTACGAAGCCGACGGCCGGAAATCACCTGCATATAAAGTGCCGTGTGAGTGAAGCGAGGGGGCTGCAAGATGATGTTGATGAGGTACCTATAGCAGCCACAGTGTTGGTGCTCGGATGATGGTTATAGGCTCGCCCTCTATTACATGAAACTTAAACATAACTGGTGAACTGTGTATGCACGCCTGGGTACTAATCTGCATAACCCTTCGAAGCAATAAGGCTGTATGGCTTAGTGTTATGTAAAATGAAAATGCTTCTTTTTTGCTCGACTTGGCGAAGGCACTACCGTACCCCCAGATTAAAATAGTAAAAACATGAGTACTCTAAGCATAAAATAATAAACATAACTCGATATCTAAGCCTCTATCCATTAGGGGCGTGATGAGAAAGAACAAAGGCAATAGACTTTATATCCTTTTATGCATAAAGCTGAAAATCTATTAGAGCCTATAGAGAGTTTTCGTTTATCGTTGGTTGGCAACTAGTCTAGGGGGCAATAGTCGCTACGTGAATTAAAGGTAACCTATTTACAATAACATAAAATAACAAAACTCCCTCTGATTATTGGCTTAACCGTATAGTTCGGTAGCGCCCCCGAAAGGGGCGCGACAAGTAAACCTACGCTGGCTCAATAGTGGGTCCAAAAGGGGCAGACGTTGTAGTCATACGATGTACTCATTATAAATTTAAAAAATATTGTATTCTCTGCGTAAAATCCTATGAGTGCGCATTAATTAAGAATGTTAAATAAAAATCTGATTTGTTCACGAAATTAAAACTTTTACATTTAGCGCCTATTTTCTTAATTTACCGTAACAAAATTCAAAAGTCTAAATACGATCTTCGCCATTTTGATGGCAGTGCTGGGTAGGGCTAAAAATCATAAAAAACGTGGTTTTCGGACATCCAACGGATCATTATAGGAGGAATGAATTACTCATCATTTAGTATTGTAACGAATTCATACGTATTTCAAAATAAATTAGCAGTGGTAATGAAAAATTTGATATCTGAACTCGAACTTTCGCGCCACTTTTGTTTGTTTACATTTTTATTTTGCACTTGGGTCACACACGCGCGCTTTAACTCAATAACAATAAAGATAAATATCATGCCAAATGTTATAAATAACGTAAAAAAGACCAGATCTTGGCATAATTCTCTAATACAGGGCCAATAACACGTATTTTTCATTACCACTACTCAATTTGTATTCGTAATCGACAACCATGTTATTTTTTTTTAATCGTAATGATGTGTGAAAGCGATTATTCTAATCGATTCCATAATTGATTTTTTTGTCAACTCGAGTGAAAAAATTAAGGAAAAGGAAATCGATTAAATACAAATTAAAATAAATTTGTTTTAGGCTTAGAATACAATTATTATCTATTATAATATTGTTTAAAGCTTTTATAATAATATAACGTACGAGTACATTGTCATTCCCAAAAAACAGTAATAGACAAAAGAACAATCATCATCTGCCTAGCCTTTTCCCAATTATATTGGGGTCGGCTTCCAGTCAAACCAGATTCAGCTGGATATCAGTATTTTACATGGAGCGACTGCCTTTCGGACCTCCACAACCCAGTAACTGGGTAATACGATACCCCATGGTAAGACTGGTTGTCAGACTTTAGAGCTTCTGACTAACAGTAACGACTGTCAAAGATCTACAAATGACAGCCGGGACCAACGGCTTTACGTGCTTTCCGAGGCACGGAGGAAACTCGCTATGATAGATGGTCACCCATCCACAGACCAACCTCGGCAAGCGCGGCTTAACCCGGAAAATCGGCCTGTGCGGCTGTGATTATTTTAATAGACAAAAGAACAATGTCAGTAATAAATGTTTGAATGCGCGGCAATTATTTAATTCAAAAATTTTGAATTAAGAATGCACTCGCTATGGTACTCGCTATTCAAAATTTATGTATGTAATATTTTAATTTATTAGCTAATTTTTACTGAACATTTTATTTTGTACAATAATATAATTTTTAAATTTGAATGAATATAGAATGCCTTGGATCTTGATAGGCTTATTATAAATGAGTTTGTTTCCTACCAAAAAAAAGTATTTTTTTTTATCGTGGTAAAATCATCAAATTATGAGTCCTTCCACCCCGGGCAGGGCGGGAGGGACTGCCAGACTTGTACTGACTAAAATCCACGGTGTCCTTCAATAGCCCTTTATGTTCCGGGGTCATGAAATAACTCCCGCGACCTCTCCCGACTCCCGACGGTAAGCTTTGGCCCTCTAAGTCATTATGCTGACGCTCTTTGAGGCGCACGTGGAACACGACGCTCTGTCGACCCGGGCATGGTCCATGGTCGGACAGCGAGTTGCCCTTTACTCGCTGTCCACATGCCCGTGCCTACGGTGGCCGGAGATAGTCTGCCGACTTCCGACGCCGCGGGCGTCTACCACTATGGTTGGGGCGGAGGGAGGACGCTGTCCTCTCCCTCTCGCGGCTCCAAACAAAAGATAGCCCAATTAATTATTTTATTGTACTTTGTTTCGTGAGATTGGTTTGGTCATATTGTAAGTATTACACGTCAGAAATCGAGCTTTTGAATTAAAAAAAGAAAATGCTGGGTATTATATTTTTTTTACACTATTCGATGTCGCTGTTAAGGATCAAATTCGGGGAAGTAATAGTCTAGGATACATTGAAGAAATATATACCCTCATCTGTTATTTGAAAATGGCATAATAAACTCGCTAGATACTCTAAATGAAAATATTTTGGTGATGGGTTGTCGGCCTGAATCGCGTACCGTCAATGTTTATTCATAAAAATTGTCCTCAAAAATTTTCGTTCCACTTCCCTCATCTGTTATTTAGAAAAATCAAGCATATGCTGATAGAATGTCCCTCAAGGAATATAAAAAATATAGGTTGTCGGTGTCTAACCCTGTCCTACTAATTAGTTGTCGGGTTTAAACAGGTCAGTTACCGTAGATAATATACCCTCATCAAGGTGACCCCCTTGGGCCAGTCATTTTCAGCTTATGCATTCATCCCATTATCAAAAAATTAAATTCAAAATTTAACGTGTGGTACTTAGACGATGGAACCTTAGGAGGTGACGTAAGTACCGTACTAGCCGATTTACAACTCCTCAAAGAAGAATTTAAATTAATAGGCCTTCAATTGAACCCATCAAAATGTGAAATTTTTGTTACTGACGCTACCGACAGACAATCGACAGTAGATAAATTTAATGAAATAGCTCCAAATATCACCATTTTAGATAAAAGTTCCCTGCACCTCCTTGGTTCCCCTATTTTGGCAGAAAGTTTCCCATCATTCATTGACAACAAAATTAAACATTTTAATGATATTTCGGAAAGACTCTCCCAAATTAGTATACATTCGGCCTTCACCCTAATTAGATATTGTTGTTTTGGTCCAAATTTCATGTATTTTCTTCGTTCATCCCCTCTTTTCAAACATCCACAACTCTTGGACAAAATTGACAAAATTATTCGTAATACATTAACATCCATTCTTAATGTGGCCCTAGATGACCGAGCGTGGCTTCAAGCCACCCTTCCAATCCGTTTTGGTGGGCTTGGTATCCGCAAAATTTCTAGTGTTAGCTTACCGGCGTTCTTGTCCTCTGTCCACAGCACTGAAAAGCTGACCAGGAGAATTTTGTCTTTCTCCCTGGTCGACCCTGAGGTGCCGTGTTTGACCGATGCCGAGGACGCCTGGAAAGTGGCTTGCCCAGATACGGATCGGCCCGGTAACCCGTTTTCCCAGAGACAGTGGGATGAGCCGCTCTGCAGGTTGGTACGGAATAATCTCATTAATACGTCCACCAATACTGCGGAGCGCGCCCGCCTGCTGGCTGTGGGTGAATGGGAGTCGGGCCTTTGGCTTCAGGCGCTACCGTCACCCAACATAGGTACTATGCTGGGTGACACAACCTTCCGTGTCGCTACTTGCTTGCGTTTGGGCGCTCCTTGTGGGGCTCCACATCGCTGTCAATGTGGTGAAGTAGTCGACTGCCTCGGGCACCATGGCCTTTCCTGTAGCAGGAGTGCAGGTCGGTTGGCACGACACGCTAGCTTAAACGACATAATCCGTCGTGCTCTTGTCACCGCCGGGGTGCCATCCGTCTTAGAACCCAGTGGTTTGGCACGCGACGATGGGAAGAGACCAGATGGTATGACCATAATGCCATGGAAGCTGGGTAGGCCTTTGGTGTGGGATGCAACATGTGTCGACACCCTTGCGCCATCCCATCTTCCTAGTTCAGCGTGTTGTGCTGGCGCTGCTGCTGCAGGTGCTGAAAACTCCAAGCGGCGCAAATACATTGGCTTAGCTAGTAGCTATGTGTTTGAGCCGTTTGGGGTTGAAACCTTGGGGCCATGGGGTCCGAGTGCCCACAACGTTTTTAAAGATATCGCCAGGCGTTTAGTCGACTCTTCAGGTGACCAGAGGGCTGGCCTATTCCTAGGTCAACGAATTAGCATTGCCATACAACGTGGCAATGCTGCCAGCGTTCTGGGCACTGTTCCCGTTGAAAGCGATGTGGACGTATTTTTTGACGCCCTATGAACTTTCTCTTTTATTTATTTATTTTATGAGTTAAAAAAAGTTATTTTCGATGTACTTGCCTTTGGACGATTTTCACAATAAAACATTAAACCCTCATCTGTTATTTATTCGAATCAGGTATCAAATGATAGATTCTTTTATTCTGAATCCAACAGTATTTAGTTGTCGAATCTAAACTGTGTCTGAATAGCGGTTGTCCTAATTTTAATCGTAAAATTTGTTCCACAAGCGTTGAAGAACAAAAGACAAGATATTGATGCAGGTGTGCAGTTCTGCACCCAGACAGGTCGAAAAGTGTTTGGAAGACTAGTTTCACTTCCTACTAAGGTCACGGCAATAGTGAAGTGGTGTGCGCGAAATTGTATGCGGCAGACATAGATGAAATCAATTCGTTTCAAATAATTTTCCGACCATATAAGCACGTGCCATTGACCAAACACTGGATTCAACGCACACTAGATTAATTATAATGACACATATTAATTTGTTAACGGCAAGTAATTTAACTACATTCAGTTAGCCAAAAATCGGCCAAATGCGAGTCGGACTCGCCCATAAAGGGTTCCGTAGCAGTAAGTAACATAATATTTAAAAGTTCTTGTAGATGATTGTAACTTGGAAAGGTAAATTGCGGTTTACGATTTATAACGTATTAACCATGTAAGCACGTGCCATTAACCAAACACTGGATTCAACTCACACTAGATTAATAACAATGATACATTTTCATTTATTTATTAACTTGTGAAAGCGATGAACGTTTAAAGTGTCCATGTTGGTTACACTGTGAGACATAACGATTAAATCTGTTTCACACTTCATGTCATTGGACGTCTAATTTGATTGGCTGTGACGTCCTACCCTAATTCTCCTTTTTATGCACTTACCTACTCGCCTGCGAAATAGTGGCCCGCTGTTAGCTCGCAAAATTCGAGACGATCGGTCATCGCGTCGCGCGCTGCTGTGTGGTGCAACAAATTCGCAAGTGCTCTTCTTAGCTGTAAACCCCTTCAAGACGGTTGTCTTGTCACTACGCGCGCCTGAGCAGCCTTGCAGCAGACGAAGTGAAGCCGCTCACAAGGTCCGTCTCCGGAGAATAAGATACTGTGCAATCCTTCCCTAGGTTAAGTTCTGCATTTTAATTCCTGTGTTCCCGGCAGAAAGTCAAATTCCCGTTTTTTTCGTCATAGCCAATTAGTCTTTCGCTAAACCAGCGCAACCACATCTCGAAGAAAAAAAAAAACCCAATGCATGCGCATCCTCAGATATAGAGATAGACATCCACTCAAACAGCAGGGCAAAATCAGTAATAGTACATTAAACTCACAATTATATGTGAAAAACAATTTATACAATACTAAGAAATTTACTCTACATTAATATCTCCCTTATGTTTTTCTGATAGGTAATGCGAGGAGCTCTTGGCTACATAATTACAACCGCAGTAAGCTGATCTGATTTTTCGGACAATTCCAGATGGATCTTTAAAAATTTGAGGTTACTAACATCATCTTTTTCTAAACTGAACAGTTTGCGCGAGAGACACTTCCAAAAAGGTAGAACGTCTCTCTAAAATAATATAATTATGGTGTACATTACTATGCAAACTTCAATTGAAAATTGGTTCTTACGAGATCAAGTAAATAGTTTTTTAATACGTTATAAATCGTAAACCGCAATTTACCTTTCCAAGTTACAATCATCTACAAGAACTTTTAAATATTATGTTACTTACTGCTACGGAACCCTTTATGGGCGAGTCCGACTCGCATTTGGCCGATTTTTGGCTAACTGAATGTAGTTAAATTACTTGCCGTTAACAAATTAATATGTGTCATTATAATTAATCTAGTGTGCGTTGAATCCAGTGTTTGGTCAATGGCACGTGCTTATATGGTCGGAAAATTATTTGAAACGAATTGATTTCATCTATGTCTGCCGCATACAATTTCGCGCACACCACTTCACTATTGCCGCGACCTTAGTAGGAAGTGAAACTAGTCTTCCAAACACTTTTCGACCTGTCTGGGTGCAGAACTGCACACCTGCATCAATATCTTGTCTTTTTTTCTTCAACGCTTGTGGAACAAATTTTACGATTAAAATTAGGACAACCGCTATTCAGACACAGTTTAGATTCGACAACTAAATACTGTTGGATTCAGAATAAAAGAATCTATCATTTGATACCTGATTCGAATAAATAACAGATGAGGGTATATTATTTACGGTAACTCACCTGTTTAAACCCGACAACTAATTAGTAGGACAGGGTTAGACACCGACAACCTATATTTTTTATATTCCTTGAGGGACATTCTATCAGCTTATGCTTGATTTTTCTAAATAACAGATGAGGGAAGTGGAATGAAAATTTTTGAGGACAATTTTTATGAATAAACATTGACGGTACGCGATTCAGGCCGACAACCCATCACCAAAATATTGTCATTTAGAGTATTTAGCGAGTATAATATGCCATTTTCAAATAACAGATGAGGGTATATATTTCTTCTACCGGATCTCGTACTATAATGATAATTTGGTAAAATATGAACTAATAATACAAACAATAATTAATTGGTCATTGTATAGCAGATCAAAATCAAAATTCACGCAAACTCACTTAAAGTTCGAATTTCAAAAAAATCGATAATGTATTACACCGCGAAGTGATAATAAAAATTTGAAATGAGAACACTATGTTGTGAACATGTGCGAAATTTTATTTAATGGAAAAAAATCGTTATACATCAAGTTTGTCGCATGTTTCTACTTAACAGAATATTGTTAGTTTGATTGCTGAATTAATATTTCAAAAATTTAATTTTTATGATCTTATTTAATTTTTATCAAATCGGCCTCGAGACTTCCTTCAGGATTTTTCGCTATTCCTCATAGTTTAAAATTTAGCCATACACGCCCCGTTGGAAATTCTAATATTGTTTATTACTGGAAGGAATCATTTAGACGTACTCCCATCTCTCACCATTAGATCCGAACCCGGTGTTTGTCTTTTCACGTTTTTTAGATCCGTTTTAAAAAGATAAATTGAAATTATTTAACGAAAACACAAAATGGGTATAGGTAAAACCATAAGATTGAATTTAAGTTTAGAAGACACATACATAGGTATGTTTAGCCTCCAATAAAACACCGATATTCATTACTAAGTATATAAAAGATAAAATTAAATAAATTATTGCGTAAACGAAATAATACTTGAAAATTTGAAATATTATAAAATTATTCAGATTAGTTTCATAGACTTATTGCATGGACTGAGCTTTCTATAGTCAAAAAGTAGATAAATCAGTCCATGCTCTATATGTCTTGATTTACTTTTTTTTCCACGTTCGATTATGTTGCGAGTATCGATTAGGCTGAATGAACGTTTTTAATCGTTTTGTGAATATTGAGTTTACGGTCAGCACTAAAAAGAGTCATGTTGCAACATAGTTTTTGCTTATTTTTATCCAGACTTTGATCGTTATTATTTATGAAATTATGTACGAACACAGGCAAATCTAGTAATGTATATAGTAAGTTATTTTATTTATTTCACTGTTTAACCATTATTATCATGTGATAAGCTTGTTTATGTACATTTTTTTCAGCACATCTTAATTACCTAGTTTTTGGAACGATGTAGCATTTTGTATGTTACACACATTTTACAACAGAATGAGGCAGTTTTGTTGACCTCAACATGTTCTTAGAGATATTGTCCACAAACTTATCGCATGAAATAGCTGTAGTAACATATTTTTGATCAAAAATTGGATGCTGAAAGTTGACAAAAAATATTGTGTAATAGCTCAAATTTCGAATCACCCGGTCGACTCAGCTGATGTGTCATGTGTCAAAATATTGTCGTGCAGAGTGGTTAATTAGAATTATGGTCAACTGAGATATTAAAAGAAGCTGATATGGTATCTCTTAAAGAATTCAGGTGTTTATCGAAGGTTTTAAAGTGAAAAATTGCTGAGCAAGCAAGTGATTGCAGATTGCATTTTAAACGAAACAGTATGAAAAGTATTAAAAACAGGACAAATGCCATATAAAGCTTTAAGTGTTTCTCGAGGCGCGGAGTTAACTCGTCGTGATAAGTAGATGTTTTTCACGAATTACCAAAAATAATTATATAACATCAGCCCTTATACCCCTTTTTATCGTGATAAAATCATCAAATGAGTCCACACGTCCAGGAGGATGGGACAGGAGTGTCAAAACGACTGAACCTATTTTAGTGAATTACTTATGGATAATTATAAATAGACTAAGATAGATAGGACCCTACAGACTTTCACAGGCCATATGTATATGTGGCGGAAAGCGAAGACGCGGGCGTCAACCAGTTCATTACAAAAACAACAATAAAAAGATTACATTTTTATCTACATTAATTATCATAATTATCTTGGATTAAATTGCATTATACGACGTAAGTATTCCATCAGGTGGAATTCCTCTTATGACCTTTACGTCAAACTGATATCTGTTGACGACCATTATGATAAATCAAAATCCTGAAACTCAAACAACGGATGTAACCTATGAAAAGCCGTCCTTTTCATCGAAATAAAAATGTCAAAGTGTGGAATAACAACGATGACGACGAGCGCAGGCTTTCGGACGTCGTCGGATACTTCATAGCTCGGAGACATGGCAAAATCATTAAGTATGAGTCCTCCCACCCAGCGCAGAACGGGAAGGTCCGTCAAACTTTTACTGACTAAAATCCACAGTGTCCTTCAATAGCCCTTTACGTTTAGGGGTCTACAGCGACCCGTTGGTCCCGCGGCCCCATCACCCTCTAAGGGGGGCCCCGTCATTTTGCTGACAGAGCTCTCGACATATAACAGCGAGTCGCCCATTACAGCAGGCATGTCTTAAAATGGAAGTAGAAGGATTAGAGTCAGTACTGGATGTAAGGGCGGAGGGGGGCAGGCGGACCACGTGACCAGAGCGCCATCTTTCAGCACCAAAATCAAGAACAAAGGAAGAAAAGATTCAAGCTCGCTTTGCTCGTTGTTACAATTTCCTTATCCCTAGATGTCTGTCTAGTATGAAAAGCGGTATTATAACTATAACGGAGGTAGTCATTATTCCGGCTTCTACCTCGAAAAATGGGGACGAACTATTAGGTGCACATTAAAAACTTCCGGGATAAGAGGCTATTTTGATAATCACTTTTTTCCAGATACAAAGTTTACAACATAAAACTGGACAACTCTAAACAGCAAGGCAACCTCAACTTATTGAAAGCTAACTCCATAGACTTCTGGAGAAGACCTAACTTCCAATATGGAGTGGTCGGAAAAGTGATGGTCCCACCTTTTCGTTTCAACTGGTTTGAGAACAAACTGAAAGAACTTGGGATACAAAAAGACGTGTATATCGAAGATGTCCATGAGTGAGTAAAAATATGAGTACGTAATAGAAATCATTAATATCTTTGAGGAATACTTTATTGTTCTTTTCGCCAATAATTTGAACCTGGATGCCTAAGCATCCAGTCCGCTCAGACAAAAGTCGTGAACGGGCTCTAAAGCCCGTTCACTTTTGTCTGAGCGGTGCGATGGGTGGCGTTAATAAGATATTGCACTAGCGGCGCCTTACAAACTTGCAAACATTATTATTTTGATCTAACCGCATACCGCTCTACATAGCACTATGTAAAGCAGGCCGCACACCAGCGCCACACGCTACATGCATCGAACATTTACGTCACCACAATAATTGCGCTACAATTCAGCTTACTACAAATGTATTGTATATGCGCACATCGGAAGCACAGTTGTAGCGTGGCACCGCTTTGAGAATGTTGACATCATCTTCTGATGACGACGATTTTTTGATGTGGCGATTGATGAGAAAAAAAGGACGTTATTGAGTTCATCCGTTTAATTGTATTAATTGAATTTTTTGTCTCTCTTACTCCAAATAATTTCTATAATCCGTCTGTTACTGTAGTCATTGAGCGTATGATTGTATAATACAGGGTTTTTTTCAATCTCTGCAATAAACTCAACGTAAAATTCAATGTTTTCTTTCATTTTTGCAAACCAACGCGCCACAAAAAACGAACGTGTTCGATCTTCAATTTGTGTGGCGAGGACAACGTCTCGCTACAAATTGCACCCGCTACAAATGTTTCCTCGGTGTGCGTGCTCACGTCCAAATATATGGGGGCGTTAAATGTGTCGCACTTCAAGTGTGGCGCTACAATTATCGAGTTACAAATGTATGCCTGGTGTGCGGCCTGCTTAAGTCAACCGTGGGGAAACAAACCCGCGATACGCATTCCTTTAAACCCATTGTAAAGTCAATTAACTTTGTCATTTTGTTTTACAGATTCTTAACAGAAGAGGATAGTAGACCACGTTCATCAGACTCTGACAACGATGCTGATAGTGATGCTTTTGATGTCAAAGGATATCACAAGTATGATGATGTAAGTATGTCCCACAGTATATTATATTCCCACTGCTGGTATACAGATCTCTGGGAGCTCTCAGCAAACTAACAGAGCTAAACGGCTGCCAGGTCTTAGAGGCAACTGTGGCCCTAGTACACAAAAGGGTAAATGGAGAAACAGAGTGGATTTTGGCAATATAAATATTTTTTGCGTGGCATTTAAGCACAACCGGGCAAAATTCTTGATTTTTCGAAAGCTTTTGTCATAATACAAAAAAATTGAAGATTTTACGTTTAATCAATCAGTGAGTGTCTTACTCTCCCAAGCACTCTACCCTTTTGGTGGACTTTTAACTAATTCTAATAATCTCTTCACTTTTAATTTTTTTTCCAGATCCTTATTTACCTCCGAACATTACAAGCAAAATACCCACAGGCCAAAGTTGAACTAGTAGAATATGGAGTCACCAATCAGAACAGACCCCTAGTATACCTAACAGTTACAAGTAAAACCAACGCTGATGAAGAAAAACCCATAGTTCTTATAGAATCTGGAATAAATCCCAGAGAATGGGTGACCATTCCAGCTACATTGAATATCGTGGAACAAATATTGGGTGAACAAAGATTTCTGGAAGGTTTGGAATGGATTATAGTTCCAGTTATGAATCCAGATGGTTATGAGTACACTCGAGATGGTGTAAGTAATATTAGAATCAATTTTTTAGAACAAAATCACTTATCCATACTTGGATCTAAATCTCATTCCATTATTTCTGATGGCTGCTTCTGATTAGACGTGTTTAAGACATGAATATACAAATTCGATTGTTGATTGTTGAAGTTCAGGATAAAAATAGCAATCGAGATAGAAAATATTTATTTATATTAATTGAGATTGAGACTACACGACAATTCATAAAAATTTAAACCTTTGTCCTTCGAAAGGCTGGGCTTGCCTGATCAATCATCATCTCCATGTTTCTCTTTAAAGTTGAGTATAATTTGACTTGCAAGAGTTTGCGCTGCGTCACCGTCATTTTTGCCAAAAGACGTGCACTGAGATACAAAATGTTAGAATTAAGTTTTATAGTAATGCGCTTAAAATGTTGTGTTGGTGGCCACAGTGTTGGGTCAATGTATTTCCTTTATTTTTTCAATGCTGGACATAGATCTTCCTCATGCACAACAGGCCTGTGATTCTCAATTTTAGTAAGTTCTACAGAATTATCCAATACTCCAAAAAAACAAAAGAATTGACTAATTTTTCCACTAATTTCTTTCAGCATCGTCTATGGCAGAAATCAAGAAGCACCGCAAGCCACATGGCGCACATCTGCCCAGGAGTAAACCTCAACCGTAACTTCGACCTCGACTGGCTTCATTTTGACTCCAGCTCAAGTCCCTGCAGCCATGTCTACGGAGGGACTGAACCATTTTCCGAAATAGAAACTAAAATGATTCGAGACATCATTGATACTAACGGTTCTAAAATAAAACTGTATATATCTTTACAAAATAATGGAGGATATATATCTTATCCTTGGAACTATGAAAGAGCAGCCAGTGGGATGTTTGTACACCATCATCTTTTAGCCCTAAATATGATTAATGTCATGAATGGAAAATACGTAGCAAATGTTGGATCAGTTATATTTGATAGATCGTCAGGTACTAGCATGGATTACGCTAGGGAGAAAGAAATATTGTTTACTTATACTATAGATATAGAACAGGGTGATAGTGGAGTCATTGTAGCTGAGGAAGATATTGGTGACATTGTTGATGATGTTTGGAAAGCTGTTGCTGTAGCCGCTGAACAAATGATTAGATTATATGTTTAAAATGATATTAGAATCTTATTTTTACATGTTGGTACAATTTTTAGCCCTCCTTTGATGAATAAAGTTTTTAAATAAATGCAAATTGACTAAAGTTTATTAAAAAATATGTGTATAAAATTCAGTAAATAATGAGCATTGAATTTAAAACAGTAACTAAAAAATGAAAGATAAAAATAAAAACTACTAAACCCAACTCAATGAAATTTTTATGGAACAAAAATGGCAGGCACACAGGCATCGAACAAATCCGAATCACGTTAATCGAGCCGAAAACTTCGGAGTGATCGCTGAAAGTAGAGAACCTCCTCCTTTATCACGTTGGTTAAAAACGCACTATAAACATTTTCATAATAATAAAAAGTTAAATAAAACAGTCCTAAAATAGTCTTTAAATTCAATGACTCAAGAGTGAAATGGGGCGGTTATTCTTAAAAACCGCTTAGAAAAATAAGACCACCACACTCCTAAACCATGCCAGTGTGTTTGACAGAATTAAAGAGCTTTATAAGCTCTATCAAGACAGGTGTTCCTCCTGACTTGATTAGCTCTATGGTTAAACCATCATCAACCGGAGCATTGTTGTTATGTAGTTGTCCTTTCGGTCCCTCAGTTTTATAGATAGAGACATCTCTTGACTGAAACGGAAACTACTTGGAACACGAGTCCCCATCGCTTACCAATCTTCTTATGACATAAAATTACGGTAGATGGCGGGTAAGTTAACGCTTCCTAACTTAACGAACAGATGTCAGCACTTTGAAGTAGAAGTTGGATTCAAATTATTGGGATAACCTAGTTGAGAATGCTTTTATTCAATCTAAAATATATTTTTATTTTTATTACCCTAAAGACCTTTACAGTGCTTCCATAGAAGAAGAGCCATGAAAAGATTCAGTAATCTTTCTTTTTTGACATCAGCCTTTCAAAATTCAGAAGAAAACACACTTCTCAGGTAAAATTGGTACATTTATGTTACAAGAATTCGATTAGTTTATTTTCCTACCCATGAAATCTTAAAAAATAAATAAATAAGAACCTCGTCTCGTCTCATCATAACCATTGAAAACTCATCCAAAACATACGTCCCAACACCATACAATTACTGTCACCCGAAAATAATACGACTGGTGTAAATTAGCACCATCACCTGCTTACCTTCCCACTTCCCAGATTCCCACGCATTCCAAGACAAACGGGTTACCTACAATACTTGACGTAGGCTGACTACCTGCATAAACCTGCGCCTGCGCCGCGTGCAGACGGAATGTTTTGACGTAACAGCTGACTGTTGTAAGACTAGAAGCCTGTTGGCACACCCACTAGATTGAATAGTACTGCTGTAAACTGTAATGATTTCTGGCATATTTATTGGTATTGATTACGGCATAAGTTTCGAGGAATTTAGAGTTGCTGCATTGGAGAGGTATTCAAAGGCTGAAGTGAAAACGTATTGAATGGCATGAATGATGCTATAAGTTTATAAGGAAAGCCAGTAAACGAACGACGAACCTAAAACGTCGTATTCTTAGAACGTAATTTACTAAAATGTTTTTTTTTTGACGTGATAAAATCATCCATGGATCCTCCCGGCCAGGGCCGGATGGAAGGGACTGTAAGGCTGGTACTGACTAAAATCCACGGTGTCCTTCAATAGCCCTTTAAGTTCCGGGACACTTTTACCCAGTAAGACAGTCCCGCCATCCAGTCCAGGCAGGAACTTCTAAAGTGGCTTTAGAGTAGAAAAAGTTAAGAGTGGACAGTACCGTAATACGCCTTCCATGCACTGAGTGCGAGCTTCATTAACTGCACCCTGATCAATTTTAGTACTGATGGTCTGGCCATTTCTGCGTTCCCCTCCAGGGTCTGGACCTCGTTTTTGGCCACCGTTGGCACTCCCCTATTTCCGGCATTGTATTTCCCAACGACGATATAATACTAGACTCCGCATGCACGATCTAAAGAACACAAACTATTCTGCCAAGTTGCTGAGGTACTACGTAAGCGAGGGGGGCGGGGTACTGCGTTGCGATTGGCTAACTCAAGGTCTGTGCAACGTATGTTTACGGCTCACAGGATTGGTCGAAATGAGACGAATATAAGACTTTTTTGCCTAATGTGTTGGCAGACATCGGTCGCCTGTTATTACGAGTCTAGTAATATATCGTCGTTGGTATTTCCATTTTCCTTGATACTAATGATCTTTATAAATAACAGTTCATCGTCAGATATGGTATGGGCAGGGAGAAATGAGATTTCTAGCAAATAAATGAAACCAGTAGTTCCCCTGTGAGAAAGAGATACCTGTACAAGTCGTCTAGCCCCATCTCGTTCCCACAATGGAACTATTTTCGCAATAAGCCATTATGGTAGGTCACCAGGTTCAATTTTTCGTAGGCGATATAAGCTAGCTACCTGAGTCAACCTGGCCCAAAAATGTTTGAACTGTTATAAGACGGGAGACAAATGGCACACCCACCACATTTCATTTCACCATCGATTAGAACTGCTGTTCATTCTAATTAATTTTCGATTCGGTTATTAACAACTCTGCAGGTTATAAATGATTATTCTGAAATTATTTAAGAGTTTGTCTTATTCCATTTATAAACAACTAGCAAACCCGGCGAACTCCGTTTCGCCACCAGTTTTGCTATAAACCTCACGGAGCCCGAGACCTTTTCAACGAATGCAAAACCGTGGAAATCGGTTCGTGCGTTCTGGAGTTATATCGTCAGGAAGGAAAACCCGACATATTTTCATATAGTAGATAACCAAATTCCCATTTAAAGGGCATACAAAAGTAGCACTCGTTTCCAAATAGTTTCTTCTTCATCGCCTTACAAAATTGTTGATTAACTGGTAGAGAAGAGGAGTAAAAAATCAAAGTTTACTTAAATATATTGTTCCAAAAAATATATTTTGATGCTAAATCTGATTTTTCAAGTTTGGTCATCTCATCACGCCATTATCTACTCAGCAAAACTCTCCATCCTGAACTGAGCTTTCTGATAACTTTTTATTCCCAAACATTTGAGACTGATCCATCATCCTTATCGATTATAGTGTGTCACTTAGTCTAGGCCTGAGTCTTTCTGATAATCCTATCAATCTTATCAGCACAGTTAGTATTATAGTGACAGCTAGTCTGTCAATGGATGGATCATAATGAGCCGACAAAAAGATAAAGTTTACGTTTACATTAGATCGTTCTTACTAACCATTAACCGAAAAACATCACTATGTTGCCCTGTTAACCGCTTAGCATTTAACAATCGTACAATAAAATGTATTACCTACCAAACATAACTTATATCTAAACTCATATCGGCAGCTCGTGATTGAAATAGAAAGTACTTACCTATAGTTGTACACACTTCAATTCATTTAAAATATTACCTATTACATGTTTATCTGTCGTTATATCATTATTCGTACATACGAAAAGGTAGCCTCAAGGCACCTATTACTGCTGATAAGTCTACACAATGATGCAAAGGGGCCGTGGATGACATATAGGAGAAAACGTGGAATACTGACACCAATCTCAGATAGCAACCTCTGATTTGACCCGAAGCATTCTTATAAGGAATCCGCCCGTTAGTCACTTGCCATCGATTACGGTTGCCACAGACTACGTACTACCAATCTGCAACAGCCAACTTACCACGATTAGTTTGCATTATTCTAAACTGTGACCTCAATAGTAAATTGGAGTCGTGTATACTTCAAGTTCAATGAATTTGTATCAACCTTATAAAATTAATCGCCTGTGCAGCTATTTCCAATTGTTTAATTTTATTGATCTATTAAATAATCCAATAACCACTATAACGTTAACGGTTATATGAATTTACGGTCATTTTAAAATCGACCTATTAACGGAATTTATTTAAAACTAGTAACCAACGCGACAGCTTTTCATGTTGCACGCTAATTTTCACTTTTGGGCTCATTTTTGTCATACAATGGCTGGAGACATGTTCTTGAATATGTATTCTTCATTAACGCGTCTTAACGGCGACCGCAGCTGCTAAACCTGTGTTAAAAGCTGTGCTATTTATAAATGTTATAAAAAGTTGTGATGTTTCGCTCGTTTTGTTGTTAGCAACCCTGAAACTCAACGTCTAATCTCCATAAACGATATCTCAGCGAGGATTCAAAAGTATCATTCAAAGTCGGCGAGCGAACATACGCGTGTTTGACTTATATCTGCGAATGTATCTAAAATAGAGAGTCGACTCCGTAACAGTAAAGCACCGGTTTTTATGGCGCCAGTGTTCCCCTTGCAGGCTAGTGAGGTGATTCACTGATTCTATGTCAGTTTAACTGTAACTGTACTCCTCGCCGAGTTTTATTTTACGCAGATCAAGAAACAATCACTTCACCAGACAGTACAGATGTCAAAAGCATTTGTATGTGCTCTAGAAACAACTTTCATGTGTAAAGAGAAATTAAATAATAAAGTATTTTTATTGTTTCTATGATTGAGGTGATGTATGGGAAGTGGCCCATGCCAATGACAATTGAATGAGAAAGGTTACAGACACAGATACCGGTTGCCTTTACTGATGAACAAGAAGAGTTCAAGAGTTCATGTTTGCATAACATTATTGGTGATCACGTTACAGATATATTAGAGTCATTCTATATGGTCCTAAACGATATCGAAACTGCAAACATGCGACGTGAGACACAATCCGCAATTTGTTAATGTCAGTGTTCAGTTCTGGGCCATTGAACGGGTCAACTGAATGGCGGGCCTCGTCTGGAATCAAACCGATCTGTTTTTAGGTTGAACACATCAATCAACTTATTGCTTTTTATATCGATACCGATTTGAAAGATAGTGATAACCGGATATTTCACCCAATACGACCTACAATGCAATAAATTGACATAAATTTCGAAATAGGCAATACTACTAAGTGTGCAAGTGTTATTTTATTACACACTTAATTTAAAAGTACAATCACCAAACTTTCAATTTCTGCTATTTGTACGATTAATTTTCGACAAATGCTTAAAATTTAAATTAGTCACTTATTTTTTAGGGGTTTCTTCTTAGAAAAAGACCCGATCAAAGATGAGAAACATATTTGAGATACAGGGAAGACAGCATCAGTTAATAATGTTGATAAATTTACAAGAAATATAGATCAAAATGCACACGACATTATACTACATTACAGTGGTTACAATAATAGGTGCTGTGTCTCAAAACATCCAGTGAATGAGATTAGTCACTCGTTAGCTATGTGGGTTAGTATTTCTGCAATTTGTGTCTTGACTGTTGACCTTTCACTTATCTCCTAGTCAACCCCTTCGTTGTATGGGTTATTAATAAAATTAATATTATTAATAGTTAGGTTGTAACGTATAGAGTGAACGGCAGCCGATGACCAAGCCTCAGGTTCGACCTTCGTGTCAGCTGTCCCACCCACTTCTATTGAGTCATTCTCAGCATCGCCCACTGTCTTAAAGTAACTCCCTGTCATTAGCATAAGCTTTGTATTAATGTTAACGGCTTCCACGACCTTGATGCCTATACTTATTTTATTAATTATATCAATCAATGTCGATTATATTTGCACGTGCAGCCTGACTAATTATTCTAGTCTCTCGATGGTTGCTAATGGTTTCTGCGTTTGCACTGGGGACCGTTAATACTTAGCATGTGTGTGGCGACTTCCTCTTTTTGTTTTCAGAATTTAAAAATAACTACTTCTAGCGAAGGTACGATCTAAAATAGAAGGTCATTTATTTGGTGACGCTTCAACGACATAAGTTATGATGTCAGTAGTCATGACTTGAATATTTTAGAGGCGCAACCTATTCCGAGTATTCGCTGTATACGTTTAGGAAATGTTTGCGATTCCTAAGTTAAGAATGTACAGGTTAGACAGGTCCTTTGTTTTTTTTTTCGTAGAATTTGGATTAAATTAACGTCCAAGATTCTGAAGACGCTACTTCTTAGTTAGCATAGACTCAGAAGTCGATGCGACCACACACATGAGTCCTACTTTAGCTAATAAGTGACAACTCACGTTGCACCTACAAAAGGGTGTTATATTGAACCAGATCTTGATAAGATACTCGTGCACCTGACTGGCAAGTATAAGTTGGTATGTATGTCATAACGAGTTGTTTCATAGCCTGAGTTTATACAGTGGATCCTGTCCGGTTTTACGACGTCCGGAGCATCAAGTCAACGGACGCAGGCGCACAAGTGAAGCTCCAAAATTAGCCAGTGCGAATGCCGACCACGTGACCGGCGCGAACGGTCCCGATGCCCGGTGAGATAATAATTGCGTGTTTAGATGTACTAAGGGGATAATATTCAAGTAACCACGCGAATTTATATATAAGAATTGTAACGCTTTTACACTTAAAAGGATAATTGCTTTATCTTCGTGTGCTTTTAAACAATTTTATACGGAGCTCAGAGTTCAAGTTTGAGGGTTAGATACGTATTCGCATATTAACTACTATCCTGTCTGACTGAGATATTTATCTTGTTTGATGTTTCGCAATATTTCGCATTCTCGTAGTCCTTGTACCTTAGAATGTAGAGGTGTGCCAAATACAGTTTTAATAATGTCTAGGCCAAGACCTTTTCGGGCAAATGCGGCCCCCGTGCATGTTGTATGAGGCCTCTATTCAAAAAGTTACAACACCGTCATTCATGAGTTCCTCGTGGCAGATTATTGTACATTGCCCCTAAGATAGACGGGAGAGTGTGGTGCATGAAGGGGAAGGGGGGAGTATGCGCATGAGCATGAGTCACTGAGTGGATTCCATGTCAATGTAGCGCCGTTGAACTTGCGATTATAATACACTTCGTCGCGCAACTTAATTGGTGCTACGGTTTTTTCTGAATGACTGAGATTAAATTGGCCCCAATTATACAGTTTTGTATTCAATTACCTCTTATTATAGAGCGCATAATGTTTGAATAAAGAGAGTAATTGGATAAATTTTCTCGGACCGCTACTTTCTGGTGACTTGAGAATTTCTCGGTAAGTATAAAAATAACACTAAAATATAATTCCTTTAACCGCAAGAGAAAATAGGAGCTACTACGAGTTTACGATTTTACGCAGGAATATTTTATGTATCCGCGCTCTATATGGTTAGCACAAGCTTTCAGTTGGAAGGTATATTACGTCAGAGCGTCAATCTAAATGCAAAAAACGTCCATGACAAGACAATCGGACACCGGCAGCTAGTCTATCACCTGTCATAGTAATGAGAGGGTTCGCACGAACTGTTTTCTAATAAGACGAGCATTACGAAACATCCAGTGTTGTTATTCAACAATTAGGTGACAATTCGATGAGGCGAGATAACGATACAGAGGCAGGTTTCTGATGCTGTTTTCTCCGAAGCGTGACGGCCTGTCTTATTAAAATTCCTGTCTATTCAGACACTTATTCTAGTCAACATGTCGATGAACAAGCGGAATTTATCGATACTCGCCTACTCCTTTCAATCAAAACAAATGTACGATTTCCGCATGAATGTGTAGACTGCAAAAATTATAATTATTTTTTACAGAACCATTACGCAATAGGTAAAGAAACTAGTTATAAATTCCACGCCTATCATTTATTTCACCGAATAAATTTCTTCTTGATTGAAACGAAAGGTGTCTGTTATCTAATTGATAGTCTTAATTAACTCATCACATGGTTAGAATTCAGTAGAACAGTAGTGAAGCTGATCAATCATTTTCTCCGATGTACAAAGACGTGTTAAACTTTCATAGTACTTTCACGGCTGTAATGACGAATGAGATTGTTTGCTCAAGTAAGACTGACCAGTTTTTTCTGTATAAAGGAAAGAATCGAGCGCCACGCGTAACGTATCGTTAATTATAGAAACTGGAATCAACATCTCTGAGCTGTCGTAATGATCTCTCTCACGCATTATTCTTAGAGGCCTTTATCAATCTATATTCTGTGTTTACAAGAAGAAACTGACTGGCTAACCGAATGATTGATCAACGCACAGCTGAAACTGCTGGGTCTAGACTCTAGAAGCGTGAACCTTTGCACAAACCTTCCTTAAATAACGAAAGGGTGCATTATAGAAGTGTTTTAGGAAATTCTCCCCTGTGGGGATTAAAAATGGAATGATATTTTTATGAAAATGAATGTCATCCAATTTGCCGAATCTTCAAATATTGAACTATTATCCAAATTAATAAAACACGTGAATCAGGATTTTTTATGCTAAACTCGAAGACCTCTTAAAAGTTAAAATTAAAAATCATGTGAGAAAATATGAAAACCTCGCGAACGAAATCATAGGCGAAGTACTAATGCGTTTACATGCGTAGATAACATGCCGTCTCTATGGGAAATCGAGTTCACGTAAACGATTAGATGTTCGTTTATAGATTTACCATGGTCACGTGACATACATTCAAATCTAAAATAATTGGTACAAGCTATATCAAATTATCATCGACTTACTTTTCTGTCGGCACATGTAGGTTGTATGACGATACACACAACACATGTAATAATTGCCCGTTCACAAAGGGGCAATGTAGGTAGGTAGGTAACAAAAATATTGATAAATAGTTGCGAAAACAAAAAGTGGCACGGACTCATTACATGAGGTAAGAGGACCCCGTCCTCCGCCAAGCGGAACGATGGAGGTGCTAAACTTAAAACAATTCGATTGGATCAGGTTTTTTATTGTTATAAAACTTATTTTGAATCTCCGTGTGAAAATATGTTTTTGTTGCGGCTTCGATCTACGCAACACTTAATATTACGACTGCAATTTTCGAAAGGAAAACAAAACATCTACAATTCAGCAGCTATATTTAAGATCTACGCCTACGTAATAGGGAGCAATCCTATCGCAATCCACCAGGCACTAGTCTCAATTCTATTAATATAGAGCTAAAGAATTCCTGGTAAAAAATACCCATTCACAATTTGTGTAACCTAAGAATCAAATAATAGACCTCATATTCACCAGTCGTGCTTGTGACCTAGACCAAGAGATTAAACTAGACTAATGAGGCACTAGGTGGTATATATGGAACTAAAAACCTGTCCCTTTCATTCCGATCCAACAGTAATTGCATGGTACATCGTTTGGTCCAGAAATGTCCATCAAATGTCTGGGCAAGTGTACTTTATGTTTTAAATTTGAAAACACGTTCATGCTTCGTCTCTGGTAAAAACGATAACACTAGAGTCAACTCGGCGAAGACCGTCTGGCGGGTAAGACCGTACAATAAGCAATAAAAGAAGTATAAATAACCACAGCAATTAAATGAAAAAGTGGTTGATTTAAACTGTTAAAACTTATTTTTTTGTAGTACGGGTTGTCTTGTTGTGGTTATTCAGAATATGTTGTATTGCTTACTGTACGGTCTTACCCGCCAGACGGTCTTCGCCGAGTTGACCTTAATTCATTCTTAGAAGGGATACTAATAGACTGGGGATTTTCCTGGAGAAAAATAACAGGGAAAAATCATTTCTTGTTTACAGAAGCAATATTAATGGGTGTTTTCCATTTTTAATTAAAATTAGACTGCTGAAATTAGATCGTCATCCTTTTCTTTTAGAAATTTCTTGAAAATCAGTGAACAAGATTCTTACTGGAATTGTCTAGGATTTATTTGAATAATATGAAGTGGAAAATAGTAACATCGTACCAAATGACACTGACTGGGAATATAATTCATACAGTTCTTATAGCCACAAAAGCCCTTGAAATCCAGAAAAATAAACTTGTAAAAATAACATTAGGCAGGCATGACTAATGCCTCTCAAGGAGCGGACTGTTTCAGAGTCTGGCGCGCAGTCAATGACTTCCAAATATTTGATTCACCGCGACGCTGCTAGCAATTTATTATCCACGTTATTTACTTGAATTTAAAATAAAGACGTGGTATAATAAAATAAAGAATATATTACATCAAATTCCATAAATTGAATCAGACGTGGTGCAACAGAAATGCTTAAGTACCTACTTATTTATTTATTTTCTTATGTTCAATACGTTGAAAATATTGGAACATGGAGAAGGCGGCACAAAGCCAAGAAATCGTTTGCTTATGACGCTGTTGTTTTCAAACAACACCTATAGAGAATGACCGTGAATCCTCGAATACGTCTCATGTATTATTATATCCTTTGATCTGGATTATTAACGTGTATGATACGCATGAAACATTTGAGATTCACACGAGTCAGTATTCCGAACCGTCAGAGGAAGTATTCCGAAGATCATTGCTGAAATGAAATTGAGTGAGCGTGGTAAACGATCCGTTAGCAAAAATCTATGAATCTCAATCGTAGAGCGATAATCGTAGCCGTAGCATTCGTAGCGCTAGATTATTATAAGCTCAAATTAACGTAGCGGCATCGGCAGTTTAAAGACACTATAATGTGTTCATTAACAAATAAATGTCGTATAAAGTTTTTATAAGGTTTTAATAAAGTTTTTATATATAACCGGATGTGCTTACAAAATTTTTGAATCATACCTTCAGGGTCGCCGGCAGGTCGTCAAGATCGGTGACAATGTTAGTACACCGAGGGTAATTACCTGCGGCGTGCCCCAGGGCTCAATCTGTGGACCACCTTTATTTTTAATCTACATTAACAACATAGACAAGATAGGGCTAAAAGGACATATTTCCTTATATGCAGATGACACTTGCCTTTTTTATTTTGGTCACTCAATTGACTCAATTATTCAGGATGCACAAGAGGATCTCATTATACTAGAAAGATGGTTTCAAAATAACCTATTAACTATCAATGCATCCAAAACGAACTATATAATATTTGCAGCCAAAAACAAAAAAATCTCAAATCACAAGCCTCTTAGTATTAATGGAGTAAATTTAAATAAAGTTAATAAAGAGAAATACCTTGGACTAATATTGGATAATCAACTTACATGGAAACCACACATAGAGAAAATATATTCTAAAATATTAAGCCTAATGGGGGCATTACGACGAATTGTCAGATGTTTTCCTCTTAAAGTCCGCCAAACTATATATAACTCATTGGTAAAACCTCATATTGATTATCTTATAGAAGTTTGGGGTTCAGCAGCTAAAACCAACCTAGAAAAGCTACAAAGAGCGCAGAACAAAATTATCAAAATGTTATTTCACTACCACTATCTGACCCCCACACACCAAATTTACAAACAAACAAAATTATTTAACATCTCCGATATATATTTATATAACACATGTATATTAATTCGTAAAATTATTTCCAAAGACATACACACACAAATCACATTCACTAAAAACATACACGTACACAAACGTCTTCTGAGAAGTGCTCAAGACCTACACATACCTAGCACTAGAACCAATTATGGAAAGAAAACAATAATATATGAGGGAGCAAAACTATATAACTCACTACCAAAAGATATAAAAAATACCAAATCATTATTTCTATTCAAAAAATTATTAAAATGCCACATCTTACGAGGTCACAACAACCAATAACTAATTTAATCGAAGTAATATTTGCACCTAGTGTAAATCAGCCCTACAAACCAAGATGAGCCGCACGGCGGTAGACAGTACAATGTTATCAACTTTTAACTTGAAGAACTTTGAACTATTACCTTCATAATAACATGTATTAGTATTTTTTTTTTTTAATGTTGACAGTTTATATTCTCGCTACTCCTGGACAACAAAAATGTATTTTCAATAAGTAACTTTAAGTATTTATTTCTGTTCAAGTGATTTGTAATCTTTTGGAAATAAATGAATTCAAACCGTATAAGTGTAAATAGAAAAAGCTATAAAGTTTTACTAGTGTTGTTTAATATGAGGGAGTAGTTATAGTAACGTCATCCGGCGGACACGCGGGTGTGAAGCGGCCGAGCTGTGCCGAGCGGGTGTGTCGGGCGCCGCCGCCGATGTGCGCACACGCCGGAAACCGCAGGTTCGCAGAAGCGCCGCGTGTAAATATTATTGCGCCGAACCCAGTGCCGCTCTTTAATAACGTGGCGAAATGCAGGCCGCGGGAAACATTCCACTGTACCGCTACACGATGAGATATTGGCAGGTTTTTGACCGCCACGCATGTTCATCGACAAGAATTTTCTTTGTCCCGTTGAAGTTCAGAACGAGAAAGCGAAAATACTTTAGCATTCATTAATCCAACATACCACAAAGAAACAGCACTTACCTCATAGTTTTCTTATTATGCAACTAAAAAAACAGCTGACGATCGTTCAAGAATTCATCAATGAATAGAAAGGGGACCGTCTTCTCAAAACTGGACCAAAGCAAATGTTTCGTCAAAAAACTGGAAGTAGATATAACGGTGCTTTGTCGAGACAGTCCGCGCGGCTCATCATTACATACCCGTGTGTATGTTTGTTCCTGTGTGGACTTAAATGCTTTACTGACAACCACATCTAGACTGGACAACCTAAACAATAAAACTGCTTAGAAAAGCAAACATCTTGAAACTCAATTTCGAACTGGAATAATATATTTAGACGCCATTATAACTTGAGTTGAATGTCGTTTGCCATGTGTGGTTTCTAAGAGTTGGTTTAATGTTCTGAAGCGACGTGTACACGCGTTTCCCCGGAACGAGTGAAGGTATACAGATACACACATGTGGACAATGAGGGATGTGTCGTGTGTCGACGTGTCGCCGACAAAGGCACGAGCCACGAGGCTATTTGTCAGTCAAACCTACACAATCACGACTGGCCCCGACGCACATACAAATGAGACGAAGCTTCACAGGATATGTAGTACAAAAAGTCTCTACTCTTGTTTCAAAGTCAACAAGGTTCATCTAACCCTCCGATACAAACCTCTCCGCAATATTATTTTAAAGAAATGCTGTCGTTTATGCAACCATCGTTATTGCAACATCAGCTTTGATCCCAAACATTAGAGAAAGTGAAATATTTACGACCAATGCAATCGTAAAAAATTCTATCATACGCATCATATGATTTTGTTGTAAAAACATTTAAGGGAGAGAGAGTAATAAAGCTGATTTAAGGGCTTATAAATTAAACACCTTTCGATTTAACTTTCTTTAGCTACGCCTATCGAATAACTTGTATTAGTTAATGATCAACAACCATTCATTACTCATAAAGAGGTTAAACTTTGTAAGGAAAGCGCTTGTAGCTTTTTAAATTACTTTTCATGTTTGAGTATTTGATTAATTTTATACTCGACATGAGTTCGGGTATGAAATAATAAATGTCCCAATGGGTTGTTGGCTGTGTTCCCACATATTGTCGAACCATGGTGGATGTACGAACAGCTCCGCCGGCTATGACTCACCATCGACTGGAGGTCAAGAGCACGCCGCGCCGGCTGACTACCTGATGAGCTTAGCGCTTGCCACAAACCAACCTATCCACGCTTCTGCCACTCATATAAATATTTATTAAATCCAATGAATAATTTACCATCAGTACCTGAACCGCTCTCTTAATTAAAAACACCTTTACATCATCACGAATTCTAGACTCTCGACGGAAGCGAAATGTATCAATACTTGGTACGAAATCATAAACAAAGATAAAACCAAGTATAAACACTGCACTGGTTGCAATCAATTCCTTTTTATTTGTCGTTGTTGAACAAACAGCTCGATATTTCAATCAAAACAAAATGTCAAGAGATCTGGTAAGAAATCTGTTCATTTATACGGGTAACATTATGTATGTGAAACATTTAATTTCTTATTTCGGCGTCGAATACAATGAAACTAGCAAAATCTTAAGAAATATCGTAATTGATAATGACCACCAAAATTACCGTAACGGGTTGCCTAAATATAGCACCATCAAAAAGTACGAAATAGACCACTTAGAGTCAATTGTAATTATGAAATAACGCAACAGTAGAATCTATTGAGTGGACTATCATTTATATTAGGATGTCACGCTCTCCTCAAATCGTTTTATATTAAAGGACAAACTAGCCACGGTGCATTCTCACGATAGTCAAGTGTGATCTCTATATGAATAGCGGTCTGCGGGCGGCTGCGCGGGCGCTCATCGCCCACGCTTCCACTCTCGCCTCGGGCCCCCAGCCACACGTGACCAGCGGACAGGAACGTCATTCTTTACTTATTATTGTACGAGCACTCCGAACAGAGATCGAGTACCCTCGCCGCTCGCTGCTCAGGAATGCTTGATGGGTGAAGCATCGCTGAAGATTTGCATTACTGTCATTCCCATCCGTCTTGTACACTGCCTCAATGGTCTACAATTATTGTGAATGAACACAAAGCTTCAGAAATGCCCATTACTTGTAATCACAGAAATCGACAGGCGTTTTCAGTTCGATGGTAAATTATAGGTCTAGGCATGGACCGATAATGAATACATCATTAAGTAGTAATAACGCGTTTAACGAGTGTATCGGTATATGTGGATAGTGTGCCATTATTCAGTAGTTAATGTACATCTACTGGCGTGTTCGTGGAATAATTTCAACCGTAATTATAGCTGCGAAACAATTTGTTTGATCTTGTTCGGTGTTGCAGTACCTACTCATACTATTAAAGAGTATTAAGAGTTTGTTTACGCTTCATATGCATTCTTAGAGCCTGTGTGTAATAAACATTAAAAAATTACATAAGTAAGTAAGTATGACAATATGTTGTATGTTTACCAGCACCAGCTCTCTTCCAAAAACATAATGTCGCCTATCGTCGTCATAAAATGTAATACACAACAAACGAATATGACAGTTGAATACATTTATCTGCAGGAGAACATCTGTTCTATGCTACTTGTAACAAAATAAATGTCTTTGCAGATTATTTATGTGATGTTGCGCTTGCGACACAAACACTACACGTAACGCTCTACGATTGTATCACTATGTTACTGTGCTATGGAAAGTGAGTTGGGAGAACTATGAAAAAGGCGCCTCGGAGTCCAGTGCGGCTTGTTAGTGTGAGTCGTTAAAATTTGAATGCCTTTTTACAGCGCGGGCGCAGCTAAGAAACCTGTTTGCGCGGGAGGATCGACCACACACCTCGCGTATCGTTAACAGCAGCGCTATTGCAACGACGGAAATGGCCGACAGAAAAAATGGTTAAACACTGCTTAGTTTTCGTTTCTTGATCTATCCAAATAGTGGAAGACTACCCTATTACCATTACACCGGGATAGATCCAAGCTCAGGTCTGCTACAGTACTGCAGAAATTCTTTTTACCCTTTCTTTTAGCCATCTGTTCGACCAAAAATTGCGAAACGCCACAAAATCAAAAGAATGTTTTACGTCGCGAAATCTTTAATTAAGTTTAATGCAAATAAATTATGCTGATCGTGTCAACAGCGTTGCCTCATTACGTCTTCATCAGGTATCTGAGAAGGCGCGGGAGATAGATCGGCGCCTTTATCTTACCATAAAACGATTCATGTAATATGTATTCCGTTAATTAAGCATTTTTACAAGCTTTTGAGTAAGCAGTTAATTTACTGAATTGCGTTGGAATTTACAAGAAAATAAACAATGGAAAACCATGGCCTAAAAGCATGATGTTACTAGTTACTTTGACCTGTTTTTATACAAATTTTACATTTATTTTCTCATAAATACCAGGATCTGTTCTTTGTTGCCATCTGCACCTAAAGATTTCTATGGGAGCAATATTGGCAAATACACATTTCTGGTAAATTCTGCTTAAAATACTCTCAATATATCTGCTTAATCCATAGTCAATGTGCTCTTCTCTTTTTATACGCCGTAACACTTTGAGTGCTAACACTAACAGAATACAGATAAGGTGGGTAACGGATTGGTAATGTTATGGTCCAAATGTAGGCCGAACAAATAATGATAACACCGAGCCCACCATAAAGATAAGCGGTTGGCGAAATATTTCAACAGGTACTGGCCGGCTGAATAGCTTTGTTCGACATGATACAAAAAATACTGGGAGAGAAATGGCGTCTAATCTATATTTCCGTCATCGGTGTGGTATAGGATTTTGTGAAGAGGTCGCGCTGCAGATTGCTACAGTCACAAAGTGTCGTAATCACCAGTCGGCTTGCTAAGTGTGATAGTTTTGGCAATACACTTTTAAAGTCGTACATTCTAGAGGTCATTAGAAGGTACTCGTTGAACTTATACACAGGTATGGTATATCTACGTGACGATAATGATGCTACAAAATATCGATTCTTACAAAACGAACATCATTAAGAAAGATCTAATCTCGAAATCAGTACGCGAAAGTCACTATCGATTTTCACGGAACGTATGCCTGGAATGTCATTACAAACTAAAACATACCACCCACGGCTCGATCGATCACGTTGCAAAGTATTAAGTATTCTTATGAAATACCAGAAATTTTGCCAAGTACCGCGACGTTGCCGACGTTCACACACTTTCGCTGAGACAGTTTGGAGTCGTCTCATGTGGGCTTGTGCCCAAAGGCCAATAAAATAAGACCTCGGACAAAATACATAATGCATGCAGCTATTAAAGTTTTTAAACCCCGCTGTAGATCACTTAATAATGGACGAGTACGTACAATATTACAGTCTCGCCGGGCCACCCAAGGAGTTCGCGGTGGGTTCTCGTTTATTTCCTATTATCTTATCTGGCCTCAAAGATCAGTAAGGGTCACATCGATGGGTTTGTGTACTGCGTTGTAAAAATCGCCTACCTACTACCTACACCATGCGTTAGTAGAAATAATGTGTCATATTATTATTCATCGGAACGCTAGCGTGTCTTAAAATGTTTTGGAAGATTTTGGAGTCATGGACGCAAAAAGTTAAAACTTAGTTTTTAAGAAAATATACAAAATGGTTCATTAGAATTTTTCACAACTTTGAAATCTTCCTTATCTTCCTTATCTTCTTTATCTTTATCTTTATCTTTACATATAATAAAATCGTAGAGCTGTCATTCCTGTACATTGAATATTTTTTTCTTTTTGTATTTTTTTCGAGATAAGGCATCGATTCTGGTGCCAGATCAACTTTTATTTTTTTTCGAAATTTTTTATGTTTTTTTGGTTTGATCTATCTCCGAAACTACTGTTAAGTTGTCGATCAAATTTTCCTCAAATATTCCTAATAATATGCTTCTGTTCATGGGCTGTGTATTATTACGCTATTTTCCCTAGGAGATAAGCAATTTTAAATTTTGTTGTTTAAAACTGTTTGTTTTTAGTTGGAAGCTAAACCACTGGATATTATTTATTCAATTTTTCCTCAAATATTCCTTAAACTGCTCTTCTATTAATAGGATATGTATAATTACGCTATTCTCCTTGGGGGATTAGCAATGTTATAATATGTTGATTTTCAGTCATTGTTGACATTTGTATAAGAACCGCTATTTGAAAACTACTGTCAGCGTACTAGCCAGTGGGGTTGGTAACATGCTTGACTTCCGTGCAAGGAGTCTCAAGATCAAATCTTGCAATTTTCTTTTTGACTTTTTGTTTCTTTTTAAGTTTTTTTGAACTGCTTCAATTAATTTAAAAAAATGTGCGTACTTTTATTTCAATATCATTCGCAATTTTAATTTATTACCTACGATTTTTTTTCAATAGTTCTCTAGGATATAAATCTACACTGATTTAAATTGTAAGTAGTAAGTTGGATATTTTTTTAAATTGTCATATTGTTTCGAGGTGTAGGAATTTTAAAGATTCGAAAACAATCAGTGTTTCTATTATTTTGTGTTTATTTATGGTTTGAATTCATGCTCAAACCAGTGCATTGATTTTGTTTTAAACGACGACAAGTTGTACTCATTCAGTCAAATAATTAGTTATGTTTAAGGTATCACGTGGTAGGTATGCTGAAGGGAGAAGAGAATTAATGCTATCGTACGTTCAATTTGCAGCGATACCTAAATCGACCAAAAAATTATAGCCAAATGTGATAAATACGGATTTTTTAAATTAAAGCCGTTCAATTATGTTCGTTTCCTATGCAAACTATGTACTAGGTTTATCAATATTCGGGCACGCCGCAATTGCGGCGGTAAGACCCCTCTTTGAGGAGTGGCTGGAGAGAAGTCATGGCGTCCTGACCTACCGCTTGACGCAGGTCCTCACCGAACACGGAAGTTTCGGGAGGTACCTGTGTCTGATGCGAAAGGAGGAGACGCCTGGGTGTCACCACTGCGAAGATCGCCCGGAGGACACGGTGGAGCATACGGTGCAAGACTGCCCAGCTTGGGCAGAGCACCGACGTGTCCTCACGGCTGCGATAGGCGGAGACCTCTCGCGCCCAGCATTGGTCGCGGCCATGCTGTGGGGCGAGACGGAGTGGGAAGCGGTCGCCTCCTTCTGCGAAGCAGTAATGCTCGCGAAGGAGGAGGCGGACCGCGAGCGAGAGAGGACAGAGTCCTTCCTCCGCCCCACCCGCGGTAGTAGACGCCCACGGCGACGGACGTCGCTTGATGATCTCCAGCCACCGTAGGCGCGGGCATGCGGGCAGCGAGTAAAGGGCAACTTGCTGCCCGACCAAGGACCATGCCCGGGTCGACAGCGCGTTGTGCCCCACGCGCGCCTCAAAGAGCGTCAGCATAATGACGGGGCCCCCTCTCAGAGGGCCAAAGCCTGCCGGGGTCGCGGGATTATTTCCTTACCGTGACCCCGGAACAGAAAGGGCTATTGAAGGACACCGTGGATTTTAGTCAGTAGAAGTCTGACAGTCCTTCCCGCCCTGCCCGGGGTTGGAGGACTCATTTGATGATTTAACCACGCTAAAAAAATTGATTTATCATTATTGATCTAATCTAATAATAAAAAATGTAAGTACCTATGTTTGTTTACCCTGAATCGATCGTCCCAAAATTTTGCATATAGGTACGTTGTCAGGAGTTTAGACACGGATATAGGGTATCGTTCATCCCGAATAACAGAAGAGAGAGTGTTGCCGCGCAAAACAATGGGGAAGGCAAGTCAAAGCTAATAGTAGATGGCGCCACCATAGCTTAGTCTTAATCCGACCAATGACGTAGTACTATTTTGAAGTACCTTTAAGATTTAAACTGTTTTGAACCAATGACGATGCTTGGAACAAGCTATACTAGCGCCATTAGCTCCCCAATTGCCATCCCCATTACGTTCATATGTTTCTTTTCCAAATTCTAAATTAACGCAAGCGAAGCCGCGGGCAAACACTAGTTAAACATAAATGAACAAAAGTTCCAAACCACAAGAGCGCGAGCGTCACAAAAGGCGTGTATAATCAATGCGAAATGAGCATCAATTCATATCCATTACTTTAAATACAGCCTCAAGAATCATCAATATATCCTACTATTATTATTTTAACAGCAATCTTCAAAATTATAGTCACCAACCACGACGCTTGTAGTACACTTGATGTATTAAAGATCACATTTATTTCGTCATGCAAATATTCTTACTTGAAGGAAAATATTTATCGTACACTTGAGGAGGTCGTTCAGCGTCTCGATCTCCAAATTATGCAATACTATATTGTGACCATGACCTTTCAGTTATCTGCAATCAAGTGATCCTGGTGTATTTTATTTTCAGTACAGATAATATTTGTGTCAATATTTATTTGCAATGACGAGTGCTTGCACATTTTTAATTTTTCCTGAAACGTGTCTATTAATTTTCCGCGAGTCAGCAACGTTATGCAAATAGTTGCGCTCAACATTCTCAAGAGACTCGTATCTCGTTCTTAACAGCATTGTTTTATCATGTATGCACCATGAACATACGGTATTTATACTGCGAAAGCAGAGATCTCATCAGCAAAGCTTCTACGTCATCTGACTGCGCATGTTTCACATTTACAAACACTTGGTATTGCACCCGCGCGACTTCCAGGCCACATGAGAATTCATTGACGAAACGCTGAATGGAGTTGATAATGGGAAAATATTTGCTTATTGATCGATCGGTTCGAACGCATATTTTCACACAGCAAATAGAACGGTGCGGGAAGTACTTGCTACTCGACGAAACACGGTTAATAAATTAGTGCTGGCTACGAAAAATAGTGGTGTTAGGCAATTTAAGTTCCTATTTTTAGCTTTAAATCAACAGTCCGTTCGATCGTTTAAAATTTGTTTTGGGTTAGTTTGAATTTAAGATAAAATGCATAACAGCATCAAACACCTCTCGGTGTTTATATACTTCAAGTAATTACATACTAGTAGACATGAGCGATTCATTTTGACAAATGAGATCGGTTTGCAAATTGTCGATTTATGTATGATCAATTGATCAACCTTGCGTACAGCCTCCGCTTAATTGTAGAGTAACACTTATGATATGAATAAAAGTTATGACAAAAATAAATTGGTTGTTTCAAAATTCTGTATAATAAACTGCATGTTATTGATACAAACACAGAAATATCTATGGATACAACTCATCAAATGACAATCGTACGTGTTAAATATTTCCAGTCCCTTTGTGTTTTACTCGATAGTTAAGTGGGTATAAATCGTTTAGTATGACAGCTTACTTGCTTCTTAAAGACATGGAATGCAGCAGCAATTCGAATCGGGTTATTTTGTTATACATTGACTGTATTACAGCAAGTGAATATTGCGTCAGAAGCCGTAAGAACTTTGCGCGCCAACTGTATTCCTCTCACTTCATTGGCCATCAGGGTTACCTCAACAAAAAAAAGATTCGTTAATGTCGACGGTTAAAAGGTTATAAGCGACATTTTGGATCGATAATTACCTACGAATGCGGAGTGCATTTAAATTTTCCCTCTTTTACAATTTTTGTAACGTGTATCCAAACAAAGAACTGCCACTATGTCCATTGTTTTTCAATTTCAAACTATGTATAATTTGGTTTTTGTCGTTTAAAGGTCTTCGCACATTATAACAACTCACCGGCGACTCGACTCTATGCTAGACATTGAAATTTAAGCCCTGTATCATATGTTCAAGGTTCAATTTCAAAAAATGATTATAAAGTAGTGTACAACGAGTGGCCTACGCATCGTACACTAGAGGTCAACCGACATCCCCCGTGTTTGTCACGTAATGACCATACGTCGTCCACGCAACGACCACACGTTGCCCACGTAACGACTATGCGTTTGCGACTGACGCGTGACGGGCAACCATTTGCCAGCCATTTCATAAGCAACACGACTTCTTTGGACAAAATTTAACCGAAAACTGAGGTTAGACGAGTTGTCTGTTGAATAACCCACTCGTTGGCACCGCGTTGGCCACTCCTTGACACCGCGTTGTCCACTAGTGACCATTGGGTGGATCAACTAGTTGACTACTCATCGAGAGTGTGAGTAGAGTTGCTGCCGCGTTGGCGTGGAGTTGTTATAATGTGCGAAGACCTTAAAGGTCTTCGCACATTATAACAACTCACCGGCGACTCGACTCTATGCTAGACATTGAAATTTAAGCCCTGTATCATATGTTCAAAAAAAATGATTATAAAGTAGTGTACAACGAGTGGCCTACGCATCGTACACTAGAGGTCAACCCCGACACGTTTGTCACGCAATGACCATACGTCGTCCACGCAACGACCACACGTTGTCCACGTAACGACTATGCGTTTGCGACTGACGCGTGACGGGAAAACTGAGGTTAGACGAGTTGTCTGTTGAATAACCCACTCGTTGGCACCGCGTTGGCCACTCCTTGACACCGCGTTTTCCACTAGTGACCATTGGGTGGATCAACTAGTTGACTACTCATCGAGAGTGTGAGTAGAGTTGCTGCCGCGTTGGCGTGGAGTTGTTATAATGTGCGAAGACCTTAAATCTGTTTTTTCAGTCATTGATGTCAACATTTATCGACTAATAAAGAAGTTCTGTAATAAAACAGATTTATTGCGCCCACTGTTCGATGTAGCTAATTTCAATTTCACAATAAATTCACAGTAGATACGGTATATTGCCAATTTCATCGTTTTTTTTTTTTTCAAACGATTACCTACGGCTCGTCGGATAGATGAGGCCTCATCATTGTTGAGGGTAAGACGATCCTAACAATATTATAAATGAGAAAGTAAGTTTGTTTTTTACGTTTTCACGCCTGAACTGAAATGTTGCATGGCAAATTTTATTTAAATGTTTTTGTATACACTTCCTACCTTAACCTTCAATAAAAATATGTATGTAATCAATGTTGAATGTGTAAAAATGTAAAATATGGAGACTAATAAACATTTAAGATATACAAGGTAGTCAGCCAATGGCCGCGGTTACCTTGTTTCTTTGTCGCTTGCCGCGCTCTACATAGCTGCGCACACGCACATTTGACAGCCCTATTTGGCAATATTGACTCGAGCATTTAGCAGTGTACAAGCAAAGTAATCTGTTCCTACGCTCACGTTTACTTTACGAATGTAAATATTCAATTTGCAATAAACTAACTGACATTCGCCTGTGACTACTTAACACTTTTCGTAATGCTTTGTGTTCTTTAGCAATACCGTATGCCACTCTTTAAATACAAAGAAACGGTTAATAAATACAGAAGTTTAAAGCAAACATACATCTTTTACCGGTCATTAAGCGAAGTAAATAGACGAATTATTCTTGTAAAGGTCACTACTCACTTTAGCCACCTTGGTCAAAGTCAACTAAACTGCATAACGTTTTTGTCACTTCCGCGGCCATTTGCAGACCGAAAACATTGCCTTGGCGATTGAGCCATTACGTGATTGGCTTAGGCACAAAAGCTGCACACTTCTAATCGGAAATAAGCCACAATGATTTCTTTAATCATCTGTTATTTACAACGACCCAAATACAAAAGAAAAGTGAAACTGAGGGTCATTACCAGAGTTGATTTATGTCTTGTCATTCAATAAAGCACATTTCTACATGAAGGAGATTTATGCTGCAGAGTTAAATTACATTTTTCACCGTAGTGAATATAATGGTATGTGTGCTTGAATGTAGGCATGTAGATGTATTGTTCAACACGACAATGAGTGAAATGCAACGTCGACTTTGAACTGCTCCAAAAGTATTGCGGCGGCTTTGCAAGTGATGAATATTTACGCAACAAGTGACTCGACAGTGACAATAATTTACAGCCAACCTCGACCTTGCCGCAGAGTGCTCCCACTGATTGCCGAATGCAAACCGCGCAAAATTCACAATAAAACACGCCATTTCGAAGCACCCACATACACTACTTTGTTATTCCACAAACTGGGACGCACACGATGTAAATTTTGATAGCCTTTAACTTTTATAGCCACAGGTTTTAGTTTAAGGTCATCCTGTTTTATGATATTTTTATTGCGAAAAAATCTTTTGATTTGCGAATTAATTAATGATCAATAATGCCATAACTGTAAAGTAGTAATCAAAGTAAACACACGGTGATGTAAAGTTCCCATAGCGAATGCGAGCACAAAGCAAGGTTTGCCAATAACCGCAAGAAGTTGAAAGGAAATTTTTTGCTGGCGAGACCTCGATGTTTTATGTGTTGGCGAGATACTAAAAGTGGACTGTAACTGGACCACTATGTATCGTTAAATGATAATGAAATGATCTATTGTCAACAAAGTACTATTTGTCATGATAGGATCACTTGTACAGCTTCCACCGGCCGCGAACCAATTAATTGCTTGGCGAGAGTTAAATGTTATTGTGTCAAGGCTATGAAGTTTTATTTAATTCTCCACTATATATGAATAGGTGACCCAATTTTAAAATACCTACACTGTTAGACAATTTATATTGTTAAACTAATTCAAAGCTACATTGTGTTTATTTCTTTTGATGCACACAAAATGTTTGAGAATACAGAATATGGAACAGAGCTATTATATTTTCAACAAAATGGTAATGATTCGCTTCGTGTTTATGCAAAAATCATTCGGATGGAACAAGTTATTCAGCTGCTCTGCTATTTTTAGAAGAAACACCCCAAACTTTTCGTGTTTTGGCCGCCATGTCACGTGGTATCGAAAGACATCTGTTCTGCCCTTAGGACAAAAAAATGTGACTATTATTTTTTGTTTTATGTCTGGCTGGTTCACCTTCCATTCACCTCCATTTATTTGAGAGTTTCTTATGACAGCTACAATACAACATAGACAAAGATTGTTATGTGGGTTGGAAGCATTTTCACTACTTTCTTACATCATTTTTCATTTAAGAAACAATACTTTTTAACAGGCCGCCTACGTATTAACGTACGTCATAACTAACTGGTTGCCATTAAAATGAATTTAAAAAACAAAATGAAATAAGTTGTCCAATCCATACCATGTTTAGGAAGTTGTTACATGCTACCACTACGATTTGGCTGTGTCTGCTTCAAAATAAAATAAACTTTTGTTGAGATTCTGAGATCTACATTAACTTTCATTTGCTGTAAGACCAATATTTAAATGATGTACGTGTTCACATTGTCGAAAGGCTCATAAAACACCTACACGCTAATTAAATTCCCTTTATTTGACGTATGTTACGTTGTCTGAAGAATTGAAGATATCACCGAGTACTTGCATAACCGTGGAAAGTGAACCTGTCCAGGATTACCATTTGCGAACAATTGACGCTTCATCGAAATTCCAATTTGGAAAGGACAAAAAAGTGGTTCGAATATTTACAGAAAGTTGTCGCAGGACAGGGGGCATCGCATTCGCTTTCGTCGATCGAGTACGAAAGTACTGTATTGTAGTGCTATCCGGTTTTCTGACCTTGGTACAAAAGAACAACATCAAATACTTATGGCAGGCGTGACTACGCTATATAGAGCACAAAAAGAAATCACTTGCGAACTTTTTTGGCGAACTAATCTCGAGCAGTCTGATCTAGTGAAAGTTAACTACTTTACACTTAGCTGTACAAATATGAATGGCTAACTATCCATTTGTTACTTCTCTATTTCAATTAACTCTTACTAACGAAGTAGCGAGTAGTAGTTGGACACTCCCTTGAAGCAGATATAATTGAAAAAACTTTCCTTATTTCCATTTATTACAATTTATCGAACAGAAAAATACGTACATCATTACAATTCATTGATTGAAGTTTCCTATTCTAAATATTCTCTACTGTTTATTATGTTGAAAGAAAATCTCATCAACTATAAATACAGTCACATTTATTTCATCATAGGCTTTATTTTCATGTGAGCTAAGCATGTTCCGTGAACGTTAGTTTCTAACACTTAAGATAAATCAACTAATAGTCCAATTAAAGCCAAACATCTTTACACAGATGTTATACGAATCGTGGAATTACCTTCACGAGCGGTGCAGTTATGATAGAGCCGGTAACGTTTCACACTACGCCGATGAGTGATTTCACATAGAAATCAAGTTACTGCGATAATTATCGATTCAATTTATTACCTGGACCATAAAATCCGAGAGGTCGACGACCGAAATTTAAAAAATATAAATATCGATGCTCGCTATTGAATGGAGAATAACGCCTAAAGCCTTTTAACCGACCGAAGGCGGGGTCTCACAATTTCTCTATAAGTTTACGTCTTCCACGTTATGTAACATTCAATTACGAACCGTAATGGGCCGAAATCTTTGACAAATTATCAGCGGCCGCTCCAATGTTGGGACAATACGAACTTTCCTGGAACCTCATCATCATATAATAAGTCTATCAATCAACGAGATTATTCTATTACAAACATGCTTGCATTCAAATTAGCGGAGCGTGACCGTCGTCATACAACAATAGATGCGGGGCGCGGGTGTCTGCTGGGGCCTGGGGAGGCACTTTCACTGCGCTCTTATCAGCAGCCAGGGCCCGAAGCTCCGGAGGTAGCCGGATGATCAACTCCCCGGGCACGCGGAACCTGCGCCCTGCTCAGTAGATACTACTGACCAACTAGCGTTACATAAACCAACAGGATGACGTCGTTACGAAGTTTCCACATTTCTTTGCTTGCCTGCCTTCTACGGTCATTTAACTAGATTTCCGTAGTTTTAACTCGAAAGATACAAAAAAGCGTTTGTAGCGGATTTGCTTAATGTTTTTCTGGATTCTATAAAGAACCGCCAGGAAGGGGAAAATTAACCGCATTTGAGATGTGTCCGTTGGTCTAAATTTTCTGAATCCCCATGAGCTTAATTGACTTCTGGAGACTATGCTTAGTGTTTGGTCAATGATATCCTCTTTCTGCAATACTACAGGACCGCTTTACAGATAATCATCCTTTTCGTAACAATATTTGGGTCGGCTTCAAGTCAAACCAGATGCAGCTTAATATCCAGTATTTTAAATGGAGCGTCTGCATATCCGAATTATCTACTGCTTTACAGATAACTTCGCAAACTCCGGATCTGGTGATCTGCAGCCATTTAAATTATAACCATCTAAAGGTCTTATAAGGGCGACAATTTTGTGACACAATCAGAGGGAAACTATTTAGGTTTCCAGCAAAAAAACCATAATAAAGTGGGCTAACGAGCGGCCATGATTTCTTTAATTACGAGCTCATATTCATGCTTACGTGAACACCGTAATGTTAAGTGGCAGGAGCAACTTATTGTTGTGGATAGTTTTTTATGGTTAAGCTTGGCTGACACGAGACCAGCAATTTCTCATGAGATTCATTACGTAAACAATATTGTTGATCTACATTTACAGTTGGCAATGGCATCCAAACTCAGCTCGCTCAATGCCTATACCTCTGACTTTTACTTGGTTGCTGTCCATCTGAAGGATCTCAAACCATTTCCAGTGGTCTAAGAAACAAATTATTATCATTGCCAAATATTAGGCCATTCATCCTAGTTATGAAGTTATAATTATAGTCAACTCGGCGAAGACCGTCTGGCGGTCTCGTCGTCGTCGTCGTCAGAGGTCTGAATAACCACAGCAAGACAACCCGAACTACAAAAAATTAAGTTTTAACAGTTTAAGTGAACCATATTTTCCTTTAATTGCTGTGGTTATTCAGACTTTCGTTTATTGCTTATTGTACGGACTTACCCGCCAAACGGTCTTCGCCGAGTTGACCTTAGTGTATTTATTTCCAAAGTATGCAGTTCTGCACAAGTTAAACCATTGACATTTCTTTTTAAAGCACATATTGACCGAAATATCGAGCCGTTAACAAGTCCAAAATGTTAACCCATATCATAATGCTTGGCAGCTTACTGTACTGGCTTATAGTTACAAGAACACTGTTCATGACATTCGGGCTTTACGTCCACATGACTACACTTTGTATGCCTTCGCCGTGCCCGCTCCGTTAACCCTCTTATCTTCATTGCATGCGGCAGGCCACACAAAACACCGTTACATGACTTTATGCAATCAGAGCTTCCATCAGGTCCTTAAACTTTATGTCTTTTTGCCGAAATGTCTACCATGAACCAGACCTAAGCAAGTCGTTTGATCTTCTTCCGGTAACAACCTTGTCTAAACTACTTTGTACTTGACTTAAAGCAACCAGGAAATTAAGCTGAGAGCTGACTTAAATTGCTTAGCAAATAGACGACCTAAAACAATTGTAGTAAATTGGGGGGGTGTAATAAAAACTTGCAACCAGGAAGTTGTACATAAAAGTTGAAAATTATTTTATCCCACTTTACTAAAGAGATTTTCGAGAACATTCTGTGTAATGTGTGAAATCTCTCTTGGAACAAGCAAGTGGTCATAAAATCTGGCCTATTTACTTTAGCATCAAGACAAAACATCAATTATTCCAATTGTCTCCCTGATGTTTATACGTTTTATCGCTGCAGTCACTGCAGAGATATATAATATCCGGCTCATTGAATTAAATTCCACGACAATTACAGAGCTGAACCTTTATGTTCAATAGGTCAAGGAAATCACACAAATTCTTAGACTCAAAACAAATCAAAGCATTGTCCATGAGGTATATCTAACTGTTATTCTAAACACACAGAAAACAATGAAGCTGCTGAAAGGTATGTGGCAGACGGCTGTGTATCTCACGCTCCATCGACGCCAGTTTATATACGTATTCAGTTCCATCGACCTGGATTTCCTACGAAGAATACAAATAGCTCAACCAATACATAGAATTAATAGACTGAATCACGTCTCGTAATACTAAGGTTTCTGTGTCATCTGTTAGACTCCATTATGCAACGTTCATATCACACACTTCCAACTAATAAAGAAGGGATCAAAAGACCCGCTGTTTACTTTCTGCGACTAAACCAATTATGTGCGACAAGTTACTAGTATTACGACACTATTACGCCTATAGCCTTCTATGACTTGATAACTAGGCACATCAGCGAGCCACGTGATAACATCAGCCGAGAGCGAGACCATTTCATTTGCCATTTCTCCAATTGGTTTGTCATGCGAACGTGCAGCAATGTTATTAACTTATCGCTTCTCATTATCTAGACATTACACTTAATAAAAAAAGACTATTTTCTTCTTTCAAGTCCAACATTCACTATTCAGCGACCAATCACTATAAAAACATTTCTGAGAAACCTTGGGTGTGCACGGCAGCACATTGCTAAGATCCTAATTACAACATCACATCCTTATCCAAATAAATCTTAATTAATTACAACCGGATTTGTGATAAGAGAGCTTGTACTTGTAGTTGACACTTTGACATGTACTTGAGACGTGAAGGAAGATAGCACTACCTAGAAAGCTCTCGCGGATGGCGGTGCGGTGTTACGTCCAACAAAGCAGCGGCCGTGGTTACAGCACCCACCTGCCTTGCAACGCCTCCGCTATTCATCGCGTAAGAAAGCAAAAGAATATTATAATTTAAATAACAGTCATAATCGAGGCATTGAACTTGCGTCCATAGACGAATCACTGATTAATCCAGAATACTTTCACTTGAACCGACCAGTTATCGCGCGGGTGATTTTGACTACGAAAATTATAATAATTAAGAGAATTGTATGGGCAGTGAGTCAGCTAGCGATGCTCGATAAGAAGCCGCCAGTGTCATCGGCTCGGCTATTGTATCCAATGAACTTTCGATACCTGATTCTTTGTAAGTACAGAAAGAAAGCGGACATTTTCTTTTACATAATGAGACGGATTATAATTCGCACGATTCTCATGGGAGCGTACACTAAACGGATTTCTATTCTAAGCCCATACGGTCGGTTAGGTTAGAGAGTTTAGAGACAATAACCAATGTTTCGCAATCGCCTACAAACTGAGCATGACACTGTAAACGCGGTAATAGTGTTACGGAATATTCGCAAATTTTCAATACAATAGCGGTGTTAGCGAAGCTTATGCATTTGGGTAATAGCCTGCTAACAGGACTTACTCTATCCGAGCGACGAGATATTGTTCTTGAACCAAATACTAGATTCAAAACACCGCTACGTCTGTAACGTTTTGATTGTTGTTGAAATTTGGCATATGCTTTTGAAGTTGAATCACAATGTTACTCACACCGCCGCGGCCAGCTTGAGTTTGCGTTAAAAATAAGTATTACATTAGGTGTGAATGTATCATTATTTTCCATAAATAATGTGAGAAGTAAAAAGCGAATCAAAATGAAAGACTATTAGTCATATTTACGAGCGAAGCCACACCTCCCACGTTAAGTTGAAGTGCATTATTAAAGCATAAATTAAAAAGTCCGATTAGCTGGTAAATTGGACGCATAGAAATTATATGTGGTTATGTAACGACACCACATGTAAATCACCTGTAATTACTATCAATGAAATAGTGTAGGTAATATCAACAGGTGGGCCTTAGGCTCAATTTTTTCAATAACGTGTTGCGCAATCTGGGTATCGTATTGAACCCGTCCAGAAAGTTGATTGTGTAAATTATTTACTACAAAGATTTTTAATTTAGACCGTGAATGTAATTTGTTAATGGTTTTTACAGAATCGATCACTTTCGTGACACTAAGGTCATTCTAGGAAAAGTTGTTATAAACTGAGCGTCCATTGTGTCCGTGAATAGAGCAATTCGTGTTAGAATGTCAAAAAGTACAAATCAGTGCATTGGTTTGCAACTAAAAGCATGCCTCACATTATAATCAGATAATTAAGAAATTACTTCGATCCTGCGATAAATATGTTCAGTATCTACTATTTGCTAACAGATTATTCAATAGTGTCGAGCGAGATGCTGTTAGTACTTTGGTACCAACAGTATTTCTAAGGTTCGACAAATAAGAAAACCAAATCAGAAAATCGCTGAACTAATTAGGACTACAAAATTTACTCTGACGTAAGTTTAACAGAATGAAAATTTGTTATCCTGGCTTTGAATTTTCTCAGCAACCGCTTAACTAGAGCAAAGCTCATAAAGATTAACTTAATTAGGGTAATCAAACGATCAGCACGCAGCACTGAGCTGCGATAACACGAAAGTGATGATACAAACTTCCTATCAGTTTATTACTTACATAATATCTCGGATAACGGGGAGCTCTAAAAAGGTAACAACAAAGTAGGTGCATTGACCTCCGCCCCTAGCGCCGACCGTTACCGATTGATAAGGCAGGTTAAATGGTCCGTGCCACCATGAACCCATAACAATGCTTCTCTATTGATACACGCCATTCAATTCGCTAATGTCCCCTTAATTGGTTGAGTGATTTATCTGAAAATAACCGGATTTACCGCTCTGAATTTAAATAATTTAAAATTAAAACTCTTTTAATAGACGAGACTAATCAAATTATACAAACAGCGCAGCGATCCAATTTTCCATCTCTATTCAATAAAATTCGAAACGAGTTTTTTTCCTTTGTTTATTATTAAGACAAACCAGTTTCATGAGGTAATACATAATCGAACAAGCTGTTAATTAATTAACAAAACAAACATGTTTCAATGTAAACTTCTTTCGAAGATACAGCTACCCGCTATAAAGCGAGTGGCCTGGTGGCTAGGTGGATACCTAAATATCAAAAGGTAACATATTTTTAGATCTGTCTCAGTAGTCACGTTCTATCCGTTACTTTTAGCTCTCAAGACAAACACATGCATGAAGCGCACAGTTCAACAAAATGCCGCCACTCAACCGTCTGATAACTCATCGTCTACCGCCGAAAACTTGGGACAATATGAACATAAAAAGTTACCAGAAAAAATGTGTTCATGGTGTGTTTCCATTGCCACATACAGGATACTGAAAAACGTTTTTACTGGTTTATCAGCTCACAAAGGTTATTTTTGGATCCACTAAAATTGGCATAACCTTGACGGTCTGTACCTACTACTGTATTAAGGACATAGATGACAAGAAATGGAACAGATTTGGTCAATTTCCAAATAAAATAACGCGCATATTACTTCCTCTTCTGTCCTCAATTTTCAGGTAGAGAATAGAGTCGAAGATCACCAGATTCATTGATTGTTTTATGCCTTCCTTTATCGCTGTCTTTCCTGTTCGTTCCACAGGTTCCACTTTATACTATTTCAAAAAGTCGGTTTCCTTCCTACCTACCTTCGTTACGTCAGACCATTGTAGTACATTTAAAGCCAGCCCTTTGTCATTGTCGTTATCCTGACAATGCTCAATAGCCACTATTATATTCCTATTCATTTGGCACCACGCTGTCTACTTTACTTGCTTAATTAATAATTCCATTAACTTTTAATGGTTCTTATAACGAATTAGCAAAACAATCACCTGCTTAATGGGCTGTCAATGAATCATAAACGTAAATTATTCAAATGACCACTATTCTCCAAAACGCTTGAATAAACAAAATGTCGTGTTCGAGAGTGTCATGGTAAAAAACTCCATGAGTGGTAGGCAGCTTTGAATCGACGGAAGTCGCCGGCACGACGCGATATTTTGAGCAAGGCGCGTCGAGTATGCGACTTGTAAAGGTATAAATAAAATGTAGTCCCATGCCATACCGCTGGCACTTGGTTCTGTAATGAAGATTGGAGTATTGTTGCTTCAATTACGGGAGTAAAGGTCCCTGCAGTAGACACAATAGTTAACATTTTTCTTTGATGAGTTTTTGACGATTAACTTTATCTGATCGCCTGATTACGACCCTGGCCACGTCCAAAGCGTTCTCAATAGCCCCGTAAAATCCCATTAGTACTTGCTGGTGATAGATCAAAGAAGATACGAAAGAATTTGGAACAGAAGGGAACATCGTCTATATTCTGACTCCATAGTTACATCGGGTCTATGGAATGTCTCCATTTGGTAGCTTTAAATCCGCAAATATTTATCTGCCTACATAAATAACGAGTATAGTAGAAACGAGAAACCTTTTAAGCACATACTACTAACATATTTTCGTCTGCAAACAAAACTTTCTTCATTAAGTTAAAATGCAAATTGTTCGTATTTTACCTCGCCAACACTTCTAGCAAATTACAGTCAATTTGTTATGCTAAGACCAAAAGCTACTTGTTTAGACATTGGTCGTTGTAACGGGAAAAATTAAGAAAAGACATGACCTGCATGAAATTAGGATGAAAAGTGTAAAAAATAAGTAAACTGTAAAATGGTGGAAATGTAGGTACAGCAAATTTAATATTCAGGCATGGAGACATGGAGATAGCAAATTTTTATTTTGACCCATATGTTTATTAATTATACGGTCAAGTAATAATTGATTCTAGGTAGTGAGTGACTAATGTATTTTCGCTGAATGTTCGTTTAACTCGAACAGTTTCATTCTCTACAAGCACCAGATTTTGAGAATTTATGAAATGGAGTCCTGCTGTAGTCCATCGATTTGCAAAAAAGAAGAATTTCTCATGTATGTTCATTGCTCCTACTTCATGTAGAAGAATGTGTCAAGGCAGTATTAAAGGCACCCAGGTATTTCTAATTGCTGCATTAGCAGTCACGGTTCATGAATAATCGATAAATAGGTCTTACCTAGGTAATTTTGAAATGAAAATGATAGAACGGGATTTTGTTAGCTGCCGAGAAGTTACGAGAATTCAATGCAGAGTTTTCGTAAACTGTGGAAAAGTTTACTGTTTCAAAATAATTTTGTTACTGGTGTCTGACTGGTATGACAATTGTAGGCGTACAATCTTTATCGGCAAGACATAAAGGTACAGAAACGTCTATTATGTGTCTCTTAAGTTTAATGCTTGTACAAACGTTAGGCATGTTGACAAACGGTGAAATATTATCCAACCAGGCAGGTACCATTAGCATTTATCCTTGGACCGAAATAGAAAGGATATCCGTTCGAACTGTGTGAACTTACATTAGATACATTATTTAACTGACTTCTCAGCTTTAACTTAGGTTAATTTATTATGACATGATCATTATTGGCAGGTACTGGGTATTTTAACTTCAGTTTAGTACAGAAAAGAAAATAAAGAAAAGGATTTCAATTGTAGTTGTCAATGAAACTTCGTTTCTGTAGATAGGTGCCTTCTAGGTAGGTAGCTTTATGTTTACAATATTTTAGGTCTATTCCAAAACCAAAACAAAATAATATCGGAATTGAAATTTCCGGTCCAATGATGAGTTGAACTCGACTCAAGGACGCACCCAAACCACACCCTACTTCCGTTCCATGAATTGGGGTAAAGTTTATTGTTACCTAGCGAGCAAAAACAGAAGCAGATGGTCCCGAGCTCACTGACAGCACTACAGCAGACTTTAGCGAACAGATAAATGGGATCTTCGTCGTATCATGGTTAATTTAATAGCCAATTACCTACGTTGTAAACTGCTCAAAGCGAGGTCAAACTCAAAGTTCGCGGAATCCCTTCCCTGTTCGCCGCTGGTAGAAAGGTACGAAACACTATGATCAAGTTGTCGCATTAACACTTCACTTTCCCTACAACCCAGAATTTAAAGCATTTACTCATCTGCCGGCAAACTACCAGTAATTACAGACCCACAGGGGTGGTTATCCGAGCCCTGTAATGATAAAGGAGAAACTCGTTGCACTCCTTGATAGATCGCCAATGAAGGATTACTTTCTCGAAAATTAACCAGAAAGTAGGCCGTGTGAAATTATTTTTTTCGAAAATATGCAATGGAGGCACAAAAATATCTCTGACGACGAAGGCCAACCACTGCACGCTGCGAGTGCGCATGCTTTCATCAACAAAACAGCTGCTTGTTTATATTGCCATTCGCGCATACCGCGATCCAGCCGAGGAACGACTCACTCATCCGCTCCTATTCTATAATTATGATAGTTCGGCGAGGTGCATGTGCATCTACAATCTTCTGCATGATCAGTGCAAGTAAATTGCTCGATCGTCGTCGCTCTCACGGTTAGTAGAATAGAAGGAAAGGAGCAGCAGCGTCGTATTGTCTATTGTTAACTATATTGTAAAACCAAGTTTTATTATGTTTCAATTAATTTTAGTAGTAGTTTTGGCTAATAACTACCAATATGCACCTTTTAGAGGCATTTGCGACTGTCTGTAAAATTAAAGTTTTATACGCTTGTTGGTTACGACATTTAGACAGTTCTAAAGAGGTCAAATTCGATCAATAAATCTGTAATTGAATACACCTGCAATTTTAAGTACCAAGTGCATTTTGATAATAATCTCTGTTGCAGTAGGATACCGAACGCAGACGAATGCAGGTTCAAAATAAAATTAAATGAACGTAACGTATTGTAATAATGAAATGACTTGCGAGACGAGGCGGGAAGCATAGGGGGCGCGGTAGAAGCGGTCGCGCGCCCCTCCACCCCGCCCGCACACCCGCTGTCCCCGCAGTCAAGCGAGAGGCGACAGCTAGCCAGCTGCGCGTCTTGTGTTTTTCGGATTTTGCGGTGCGATCGACGTTCCTTTCTGATTTTGTTGTTATTTAAAAAAGTTATCAAGTATTCAACTAGATAAATAAAATGCGCGTGTGAACTTTTTGTATGCAACACTTGAAAACTAACCGTCTGTGAACTTTTGCAGTGCTTCGTGACTTTTTTAGTGTTTGATACATGGATACCTGTGTCTTTTGTCTGTAAAACAGTGGATATTATGAGAGGTGGTGGTATTTAGTTGTTCAGTACGTTATTGTCAGATCTTGTGCCCGTGGACCCAACAGTGTGACCAGTGATTGTTGTCGTGGCCGGTTTCCAGTGAGGAAACTTTCCAAACGTGCATAAAACAGTGGGTAATGCTTACCTAGCGAATGCGGGCCCTGCCTGCACGCATTCCGTAGGGAAGCAAGTGCCGGCAATAAGCATTTTACGGTGAGTAAAGCGCGTTCAAGTTCATCGTACTTTGACCTAAAATTATGACAACGGATGACAACGCCTGGTGTCCAGCCCAGTGTCAGATGTCAGACATGATAACGTGCGGTGTGTCAGCGTGTGAAACCTACTAGATTTATTACGATTGCACCAGTGGTAGTACCTACGTAGAAGTAATGAATAAACTTGTGTGCTCTGTACATTATCTTGAATGCAAGGTGTAACTAGCTCAGTGGGTTTTCGTAGTTGCAGCATGGATCTACCAGCTGGCACGAGAAGGACTCGTAATCATTGTAAACAAGTGGTTGTTCCCTTTTATTGAATAACAGAGGGGTGGAAAGACAACTCACTTACTTCTGTTCCAAGTATTACTATGCACATCAATTGAATTGTGGTAACAGCAAACCTGTAAAACTTTTAATACCTATTTAGTATTTTTGGTGCAATGCTTCCTCATCAATCAAAAAGGAAAGGCTTCCACTTTAATATAGTTTACCTAGAGGCCCGGCACATGCTTCACCACTTTGACAGCATAATCCCCACTAACAAAATGATCCGCCATTTCGTTAAAGTCATTAGTTAAAAAAAATATGATAAAGAACCGCTCAACCAATTTTGTGCAAACTACACATAAACCATCTACGAAATAGTCCGTACAACACCTAAATATTTGGTTTGAATGGGTGAGCCTGTTCTTGAGTTACGAAATTACACTTTATTGCAATGCAAAATTATTTATAATTTAATAACTCCTTCCAGAATTGCCAAATGTTTTTCAAAACCATCACCAAAACTTTACAGCAACCAAAATTAAAAGCAGGAATAGAGCTATAAAAGTAATAATCACATTACCCTTCTTTGCGTTGCGCAGTCAGGTAAAAAAGGCTAGGCTTCTGACTAAAAACAAACAATAGATAAAACAATGCAATTGTTATCTTATTTGCATATAAAGCAGGGTCATAGGATTTCTACTGAATGAAATATGTTTATTCTAATCAAATACTGTTATGAAAACTTTTTTTTTGTTAGCTTACTCTGTCCCACTCCTGAGCAAAGGCCTCCCCTCATTCCTTCCAGTTCTGAGACAATATTTTTTTTAAGGAAATAATGACGTAAGGGATAAAATCCTCTTCTAAAACCACTTCATAAGGAGATTTTTCTATTAAATCCATCTATAACTATCCCGCTGTCCCATCAAAATGAAGTTGTCTGAACAAAAAGAAAAGTTATAGTTATTTAGAATTACAATGGGAAAATTATGAAGATAACAACACCTGAGTGGTTTTATTTGTTATATAAACTTATCCTTACCTTATCTGAGAGAAGAATGAAAGTAAAGTAAATTAATTTGTAATTTAAATGGTGATACCTTTAAGTAGTTATGTTTATTAATTATACAGTAAAATTAACTGTATAATTAATAAACATAACTAAAGGTAAGTTGCATAATAGTATAGGTTTTATAATTTTTTTTCCTGTAAGTGTTTTAACAAAATTATACAACACACAATTTTTAGTATAAGTCCAGATAAACACCCAGAATTTAATGTGCAACTTCCCTTAATTAGCTATTCTTGGAAATTGGGCTATTCCACTAATTGTCATGAATAAATTAAGTTCATTAATTGAATTAGTCTTTCCACAATGCCAACTGTACTTTCATTGTAAAAACCTATTTCAAACATTGTCATTCCACAAACAGAACTTTTATATTGATAATAAAACAATTTGTATTCATTGTGTATTATAATTTGTTCATGTAAATGATAATATTATTTAACTATGCAAATCTGTTTTATTTTGTTCTCTGCTTGGTGGACCACCCACTTTCATATTTCTTTTTTTCACCTTGGTAACCCTGATCTCTCGTCATCATTTAAAACATTTTTGTTTCTGAATACATCATTTGATAACCACTATGGAAACATAAATGCTATTTCTGACTCTTTTATTATCAGTCCACATGTTTTCAGTACCCGCCCTCCCTAATGTTATTTGTCTTTCCCACCTTTTTTATTTCTATCCTTGTTAACTAAGGGAATCATAAAAGAAAGCATTCTTGTTTCTTCAAAGTTGTTACTCTTTTAATTTTATTGTATGAAAGGAGTTGAACAAATGTTTAGTCATGAAAGTAATAATTTGAGATCCCAAGATAAACAAGTCATTATGAATGTTTTATGTAATACAATATAATCTTTGAAGTACTTCAAACTAGTATTAGTATCATAATACAATGTAATGTGTATAACTGTTATCTTTATCAGGTTTCTCTTTAACCTATATACGCTCTTTGATTTTCATTGGCTTGTGTCATCGATTTGTATGAAAACAAAATATGTTGCTAATGATTTATAAACAGAATCTAAAATAATGGCAGCACTTATTATTGAACCATTTTCTTGGCTTTTCCATTCTCACCATATTTACTTTTAAAACCGATTCCACTTGTTTGTTTTCCCGTTTTCAGAATTTACCATAGAATCTCTTTTCAAAGGAAGCTTTGGTATGTAAATAATAAACTTGTCATTGAACTTGCTCACATGTACTGAGAAAGAGGTATTGTTTTAAGATTTCTATGCATCTTGGAATCCTTGTGTTTTCCCAGTAGTTAGGTGCAATGTTTGTGTCCGAGCTATCAACTTTCAAATATAATTACTTAGGCACTTAAATCCTCATAACAATCATAATTTCAGGATTAACATCGGATTTTAAAAGGATTATATTCATATACATGTATATGTGAATCTAAGTACACCCACATAGAAACTTTATAAAATTCTGCTGGACTTGCTAAACATTCTGATTTTAATTTAAATCCAATTCCCCTGAATATTAGAACCAGAAATGCAAATCTCACTTACAAACACCTGGTCTAATACTTAAAGATGAAACTCAACTTGTACCCATTAATGCAAAATGTTCCTATACCAGTTTGGACATTACACACCGTGTCCCTGGAACATAAAGGGCTATTGAAGGATCACTATTGATTTTAGTTAGTACAAGTCTGTCAGTGTGAAATGAGTCCAGTCATTTGATGGGAAGTGGGAAGACTCATTTGATGATTTTACCAAGATAACAAAAAAACAGTCTCAGAGACAACACCTTTGTGACTCAAATTACAATAAAGCATTGATGAGTAAACGAATTTTGTAATTGTTAAAATAAATGTAAGTATGAAGACCTTTTTCCAGAGTACTAAAAAATTAAATAATATAAAAATCGATTATATAGGACCAGTCAAGTATAATTAATCACCACTCATAATTCATTAAGCTGTTTGTTTTATCTAATCTAGATCTTGTGGTTTAGTTATGTCAAAAACTTAAATAACATGCGCAAATAACTGTGTTAGATATCATTTAACTGCCTACACATAAAATAAAGTTGCCTTCTAAACTTTTTTATTCTTTACAATAATAACGGTAATTTGTATATTAATATTAACTTTATTATTGACTGCACAAATCAACAACTAGTTCATTCTTCTATTCTAATCCAAAGTCTATGTTTTCAATTTTACTGACACTCACACATAACCGTTTGAAAGAAACTTTACTATGCTACTTTCTCGGTTTGCATAATGTTTTTGACCTATTACTCTAAAAAATTACCAGCAAATACCAAAAACATTTTTTTATCGTCTATGATTTCCCCCTCAGCTCTCCAGCTCAGCAGTCAGCCCTGAGACTTGAGACTCTTACTGACTAAAAGTCCACCCAGTTTAACTGCCCTTTATGTTTCAAGGTCATGGTTACTACAGAATGTCTCTCAAATGTGCTGCAAAATCTTTTGAGAATCTCATTATGTTCCTGTACCCTTAGCACAAATATCTGGGGGCACGGTAGTGCCCCCGCCAAGACGAGCCAAGCGAAGCGCAAGGGCACTACCTACCTTTTCTCGAAGTGTTTCGTCGTTTTTTTGAACCCTCATTCACTCTTTTACTTTACAGTATTTACAGAGTTTTTTGAGGTTTCTTGTATGAAAAAATGGAACAGCGCCTCTGGGGTGCGAAGCAGGAACTTATTTTTCCCTTGAAAATTGTCAATTTGAAATTGTCAAAGTTCCAGTTTACTTTACGTTTCAAATATTGAAAATTCGTGCTAAGGGTACTAATGTAATTTATTTGCTGTAAAAGGACGAACCGCTCTGACAATACCAACTTCTTCTATTTATAAAACCTTCATTAATTTGTCCTTGTTCGAAACAAAACACATTGAAATCAATCCTCGTTTCCTACATTCGCCATTACGATGGCTAATCGCACATCACGCAATTATTATCAGCATCAATTTGTGCCAATTGACTTAAATTGCTTTCATGACATTAACTCGCATTGCTTGCAAAAAATGAGACACATGTAAGTAATAAAATTGAACTCATTTGGGGAACTGAAAAATCTACTCTACTTGTAGGTACTCTAATTCGCGTCATAAAAGAGTAATCACTACATAATCCACCGGAGAGGTTAATATAGCTACTATACTATGTATTAATAGAATAACAGAAATCTAAAAAATGAGCAATTCATCACTAGAAATCCTCAGTTTATCAAATATTTCCTGTAGTCTGATGGGGTGTCCAAATGGCAGTACTACCAAAAGACAAATAATAATTTATAATTTTTTAAATGGATCAAAATTAATTTTCTGTTCTGTAGGTACGCATGCTACACTAAATTGGATCACATATGATTCAATTTCGCTTAATTTACGAAATGGATAAAAACGTGACTGTACCACCTTGCATGGTTTTGATGTTACTATAGTAGCCAGGATATAATGATATTCAGCTGAATCTTATTGGACTGGAAGCCGACCCCAACATAGGTAGTTGGGAAAAAGCGAAGCAGATAATCGTAACCAGGAAGTATTAACTTGATGTCCTACTAAAATTGTATTGTAGGAAAGTGAATACCTACCTACCTAAAACATAAAAAGTTGGTTAAAAATCCAACTTAGAATAATAGGTAACGCATTTAGTTTAGTTATTCAGTTAGATACTCCTACAATTCATTTCAGTAACGATTCCCTTCTTTCTCTTCTCTCTATCTTTAATCCAAAAACGAGCTTTGGTGTCAAGTGAGCCCTGATTATGGAAAGAATAAAGTAGCAAAGATCCCTTCCCTATGACCTTTTAACCCCACGAGTTTATTCGTTCGACTTTATTCGTAATTTTTTTACCGATTTAGTCAGAGATGACACCGCTTAATTTTGTAGCTCAATCTCGTATGATCACTCTGGGAACTGAAACGTTATTTACCAAATAGTAACATTTAGCGCCTCTGAATCACTCGAAATGTTGAGTCAAATAAAGAAAGCTAAAATATTTTTATACTCCGCCTCCGTCATCAATGCCTCAAACAATCCCACGAAAGCTTTAAATGCCAAATTCTTGCTGAATTATGACTTCTCGAAATCGTATTTTTTAAGAAACTTGAACTTGTATTGCAGAATTCACAAGTTTATAAAACGAACTTGATAAATCACTCGCGAATTCGATATGCAGCTCCGGAATCGAATTTTTCACGACCCATTCAAAAATTGAGATCCCGTTCCAAATGACCCAAGTTTCGAAATAAAATTCTTGCGAATTCCTCAAGAGTCCAAGTAAATTGTACCACATCTATTAATTTCTCTAGTTTATACAGTTGCAATGTTTAGTTCCTTTGTTCTACATGGGAGTAGCTGATGACTAACGCTCAACAAGTCAACATTAGCTTGTATTTTGTACCAGAGTACTTAGTGCATCGGTTTTGCAATTATTTTTCATGGAGCAATTACGGAATGTAACAAGCCTTTTTCCCAACTAAAATGTATTATAGCAGTCAAGTTTCCTCCTTTCATCGAAATATTACTGATTTATACAGTACTGTGGTTTATTCAGGTACACAGTTTCATCCACTTATGCGCTGATGACGGCATGTTGCAATTACACATCCGCCTGCCAAGCGTGATGATCATGACATCATCGTCCATGTTTGTTGATTGTGATAGTTAAAAACTGCACCACCAATGTTCATGCGTCGATTTCTGATGAGAATTTCCCTTTTGGTTACCTATTTATTTCCTTTCTAAGTTTCCTGCAAGAATCTCAAGCAGAATCTATTCTTTTTCGTTTGCTTAAAATGAGGGAATCTTAAAATAGTATTCGAGGCCAGGAAAATCGATTTCTCTCTAACAGAAAGTATTGTCTTTGTGCCTTTTGTTCGACTCGTTTGAAATGCTTGGTAAGATGAGATTTAACAGAAGCTCGTCTAATTACCACTTTTAGATAATTTCTTTTGTGATACCACTATCGTTCATGAATGTAAGCAATCAAGATGAACGTGACATATTTTGTAAAGTCTTCCATTATCCGTGTCACGATTAGGCCTACATTTATGCGTTATCACATGATTGTTCTTATCGCCTAATTGATTTTATCAAATGGCCTACGAAAATGCCTACTTTCACACTTTTTCCTGCTGTCAATCTAAAACCTGGCGTACCGCAGATATTGCAATCGCAACGCTTGTGAAACAGACGGCCTTGTTACGTAATACCTACTCATAGTAATGATAGGCAATAGTAATTATGTACTGCTTCATTGGTCCATGAAAACTAGAAAACTTTCAGGTAGTTCTGAATCCCGAGTCTTTGTTTAGGTTTAGTAACCCTCTGTTATTCATTGTTCAATGAGCTTTAATTTCAGCCAGTACAAGGAAATTGTTGTTCAGATAGTCACAAAAAGGATGAAACACTTATTCTTCATCATCGACGTAAGGTCGCAAAGAAATCATGAATATACGCTGTCGAGCGTGAACCGTGAAGTCATGATTTCTTTGCTCAGGTCAGGGTAAATTGCGTTTTTCTACTAGGAAATTCCCATGGACGTTACGAAGAGTTAATGGCAAAGAGGACGAACCATTATACCAACATCCTTCGGGAAATATAAATGTGAAATGCTTACATTAATGTTGTGTTTGCAGAGAGGCGAGCGGAGCGGGTGGCGGGGCGGGCAGCGTTGGGCTGCTGGCCATGAACGCCACCCAGGTGCAGTGCGAGCCCCACGACTCGGTCGTACTCATTAAATGTAAGTAACACCCACTCATAGTAACCGTTACGTTTGGAGTTTTGGAGTACTCGGACATCTTAGATTGAATCAACGACCGACGGTTAAAGTGTAAACAGACGGGTTGCATCAGAAGCACCCTGCTAATGTGTGATCAAGCCAACTGCAAAGCAAATTCGCAGTTCTGCACTACAACAAACCCTTTAGCCAATGTTTATGGTTGTTTTGTTGTTGTTGTTGTTGTGCTGGGTAAATGCAATCGTACAAATTGTTATTCGCAGTTGGCTTGGCTTTGATGGAAGTAGAAGTGGAAGCCCGCCTGTAAACACGCTACATTGTCACATACCGAGTACAAAAAGAGCTGGAAAGAATCCATGATCATAACGTGTTAGCCAAGATCATGTTTTTCTTCGCTACATCACGACCAGCAATTGAATAATTGACTATTCATTAAGTTTGTACATACTTATGTGTTACCAATTGTATTAATTTTCCTAGGGGAACAAACACAACGTCATGGCTACACTCTATTCTGTCTAGTGAGTATCAAAGTATGACTAGATAAATGATGCAGCTCAGCCTTTTTTATACGCACCAGATTTTGTTTTCATAGATTAGATTATGTTTCATTAGCATTATGTTAGCAGAAATCCTCGACACTATCAGTTGTGTTTATTTTAGCACAGCTAAACGTAAACGGTTTGCTGAGTCACTCCCCTCATAGATGTTCGGACGTCGAACTGCATCTCATAAGACTTAAATGGCAGTTTACTTCATAGGGCCATAACAGAATCCTGCTCCTCAACGTCTAGACGTCTTAGTAATTATGCTTAATTACGCTAGCATGCTTTTATGGAAATATATTTAGCTCAACGTTGATTTAAATTCGTTCACCGTCGTCAGTCAACCTTATACATTGATTAATCAGTCTAGCGCACGGCTCGCCAATCGCCATAGATTCATTGGCCTCATTGCAATATGCTTTTGTATATTTTTGGACTGGTCTCTCTACTGCGTACCGCGTCAGTTCGATGTGTTGTTTGCTGGCACGACTATTTGATTACATACGTCTTGATTCTGATGTGCATTGGTATTAATTCATGTGTCATGTAGCAACGGCCCAGCAATTTGTTATACACGATCGGTTCTGCAATATTTATATGCGGTTGTTATGTGTTATTACATCTCTCGAATATCTTCTCAGCGTGTGGTATGCATTATGATCCGTGTACTTACTTAAATGCAAAAGCAAGACGCTCGTCAATCTCTTGTCTGACTGAAACTAGCCTTGAACTGAGATAAATGACGTAATGCCTATGTAAAATAAGCTAAGTTGTGGCTGTGACACGTCCATCAAGATTTACAACACACTTATTGTAAACAAAAACATCAATGTAGTAATTTACATCTCTGTACATCTTTATTCTTGTTTGTGTGTTAATCATAATTTTAACCTTGTGTTTCAAATCCTACTTCTAAAGAACCACGTTACCCAAGATTAATTTTCTAAATATGTATTGTCTTAGTTACAAACAAAAACCTCGGTAAAACCGATTTAGTAGATGCATTTAGTTTAATGAATGAAACATGTGATAAGGTTTCCTCGTTTGCGGTTACTCTATTCCTAGGTTTTGCGGTTATCGGGCGCAATTTACCATTCATCATACACATTCAACAGGTTAACTGTTGAATGCGTTGTTCAATGCCTTGCCTTTACAAAAATGACCATTTGTAAGACTGTCAGGATGACGGGTGTTAACGGCTATTGTTGCAATAAATATTCAGATTCTACGAAAAAGGAGTGGTTGCGACATTGTCAGCGATCTCTTTACATTGTCGCTACGATTAATACTCCCTTCTGAACTCGCCATTTCTACAAATAGTAACAATTGCGTTTATTTCCGTCACTGAAAGTTCCCCCGTTGTGCCGCCGATGCGCTCAATTGATGCGGGAGGCGCACATATTTACAATTAGCTTTGTTTGCGTGTCTGATAATAATAATTGCTGGGCATAAGCCAATGTTGGTATTAATTTTTCAACATGGCTGCTGAGTGGTAGGCTCGGTAACTGCTGCGACCACCAATTATGTTAATCCGGGTTAGTTTTGAAGGGACTGTGCAGTACAGTGCACGTTGCGAACGATGCATTTATTAATTTATAGAAGTTATGTGAGAAAGTTGAGTTGTTTTTATGTGTGTGCCGGTGTTGTGCGACAATGCAGTTTACTTTGGTAATCGTCGTCAACAAAGTCAAGTTATGTCCGGTGATAGAGGAGCCCCTCAAATCCATAGGTAAACATAATAATGACGCACAGTATGTAGGTAATTTTTAGTCTGGACTATTCCATGTATACAGACTTTCCTGCAAGTATTACAGTGCAAGCTGAAAATAAGTTTCAATATAATTCTAATCATTTACTCACTAATGTTTAACAAATAACGATTAATTAATAATAGAGCTTAGGTATTTCATAATTATTGTTCGTGGAATTGGAGCTGTAAAATCAAACTAATAATCAACTTGTTGGTCGAAGGCCAAAATGCATTGTGGTTGCAAGCGTAGCTGTCGAAACAGTTGATCCTGTGGGTCAATTGGTTCATTCTTTTAGGGTCGATAAAGTGGATGAGGAAAGCGGAGAGCTGGGTGCCGTAGCGTAGAATAGAAGAGGCTTATGTCCAGCAGTAGATTGTGATTGTCTATTTGATTTATAGATTGACGGCATGGCTTCGTGTGCAAACGTAGGTATTGATTTCAAATAAATTAAATATTAGCTTAGATTTTAGCGAAAATCTCCGCAACCCACATTAATTTGCACTTCTAACAGCTAAAAATAACAAAGACCAACGACATGCGCCATTACCCAGCTTTTAGTTAAACCTGCGAAATATTTTGGCAAGTAAATTTAACCTAGAATCGTTTCATGAATCATAACCAGCTCGATCTATTTCATATATGAATATACGACGATAGAACCGTTAGAGTTGGTAGGTGTCACCAGCTGCCGGGTGCCCATGCGCCGCCCATGTGTGGCAACTCCGAACGATATTGTAAGTGACGTTCTTAACCATCTGAATAAACGTAATTGAACAATTCCTATCAACCCATTGCCCTTATCTACTTGTAGCGGTAGCTGGACAAATTCGAGGCACAATTGGTCGCAGCTAATCATTGTTGTGTGTTTAAATTAAATTCATTGCTTATTAGAACATGTTTATTGCCACTAGGTGGTTATTTACATTACATTTCCGCTTAAACATGGAAATCAGTTTCTTAAACCTAACAATTAAACCACATTTAATTGAAACTACCTTAATTGCTCATTCTGATTGATACTGTTTCGTGAAATTTCCTGACTAAGATCCCTATGACTCTTTAATTGACGTCAATGGGAACAATGCGCGAAATAATGAACAGAGATGTGCAGTAGAATGAACCCACATACACACACTATTCCCGCAGCGAACACCATGCGTCAGAAATTATGTCAAGCACATAATGGTCGGCTTGAGCGGTCGGCTGCAACGCCCTATTTGCTGCATTCTTATCTGAAACTTGTAATATGGCCGTATGAATCATAATATCTAGGCGGCCTAACAATGAGGCTGACTGACGGGCGCGGCTCCTCAGATCTCGCCATTCTCGACCCACTGCGATACTCAAACTCAGATTATAGGTACTGACCGAAACATAAATCGAATCTTGTTATGGACCTGCTATTTCACTATTTACATTTATCCTGCATCAGATTATCCCATCTAATGAGGTTATCGGCTTCCAACCAGTTACTATTGTTCCGATTTCTGTTCCGCTGTGCTTTATTAGTAACTTGCCTAAAATGTCTGGTCCTATAAATTGGCTATAGCGGAGTGTAGTAGTGCCTGCGTTCTGCCTGAATGGTGCAGATTCTCGAACAGCTGTACGAATTCGCATTTTACGGAAATGGAAGAGTCAACAACTTTAATCTCGACCTGAATTTATAAGTCGGTCACTTGAATGAGCTTATAATACAGACTAATTGTTCACGAAATACGAATAAGATAACTTTAGCAATTTTGAGAACGCAGGGAACTATGAAAAGGTTATGTTCAAAAGTGGTTGGACTTGGACCATTCAAGAACTGACTAATCGCGGCTGCGCCCACACATGTAGACATTACTCTTACGTTTTCCGGTGTAGTTTTTGTTTGAAATCCATCAGAATACACTTGCCTTTCATTACCAAACATCCAAAATCCATTAAAGATGAGTTATGAATTCAAAAACACCAATCAATAATCATGATTCTAACTCTCCGATGGAATGTAAGATGTTCAATGGTTCATGTGTTACAAGATCCAATGAGCTTTTGAACCTCGACTGTCGGTCCTTTTAACTTTTGTTTTGGTCTATATAATGCTATCTTCCCTCGTCAGTCTGATTTATCTTTCACTATTTATATATATAGCCATTACAATATCTCAAGAGGGAGGTCAACCGTGTTCAGGATGTAGACGTCTTAATTTCGTCCATGGTGATAAGAAAATAATGGAAGCAGGGCTATCACTACGATAAATTAAATGTAAACAGCATATTATTTTCAGAAATTCATTCGTTTTGATTGTCAGCATTCCAATCCTAATTCATTCAAAGCCAAAGTCAACTGTGTTGACTTCAGCTTTCATGGAAATAATCTCTTGTTATTTGTTAATGTGGTTTACATGATATTCTCCGAAGTCTACAGTAGAGCTAAAATTGCTCTATCACTCATGTTTACTTAAACACTTCCAGATTATTATTTAATAAAATAACTGCTGAGAGCTGTTTATAGTGCATACCTCATAGTGTCAACATACAGTTAATAAATGTTATAGCTCATATAAAATAGCCTTTATTGAGAACAATGAAAATTATACAAAAGCATTAACAAACTGTGCAAATATATAATTTAACAGCCACTAACGACCGTTAACGGGTCGTCAACCCTGGTCAGTAGTCAGTGGTCCTCACTCCGGTCCAAATAACCTACTATCATTCATTAGTTCAACACCATCAGCTCATTGAGAAGTCTCGGTTAGTGACGGTTAGTATATGATCAAACATCGCGATGTCGACACGTGGTCCATGTTAATTGTGATAAAAAATTAACCAGTTTAATTCTTATTTCTATACCTACTTATACGTTCATAATTAAATTGTATAATATGTATGGTGCAGTGCTAAGTACCGTGTTATTAATTCAACAAGAACCTTGATATGACAATAGAGGGCGCAGGTTACGTAACGTGGTGTGATGGATATGTACCGGTATGGTGACACGAAGAATGCAAGAAAGTGTGATAAAATAACTAAAATTAAACACAAGTTGATAAGGAAACACAGGCTAAGTAGGTAGTTATACCAGTTTTAAGTGTTAAATCACGGTCACATGATAAGTTTGTAGGTATTATGCAGAAGTTTTAACGACTTTTGGATCTCGTGCTGAGCTACTTGGGCGTATTCACAAAACGTGGTTGGCCCAGCCGCCTACACTCACCTTCAAGGCCTCTAATCCAATTAATCACCGTTTCGACTTATGAAGCCGAACGAGCCGATAGAGTTCGGAAAGGATATTTGAAACGAACATTTCCCAGTGTATATCTCCATTTACCACGTTTCTTTTCACGCTGGATTAATCTTGATTAATTGATGTTACGTCTAAAATTCATACTTACTGCAAAAAAAGAATCTCTCATCGGCTCTGCCTTTAAACGTCTCTGTCTATTTATTTCAAAACCTCTACAAAACCGCACATAATAATAATCTATGGAAATTAGCCCCCGTATGAAACTACAGATTTTTTCTTTTATCATTCAATTGCGAGACTTAATTCAAGGTTACTTCAATATTTATACGTCCAAGTTTGTACAACAAAATACGTTAGTAACTCTGTGTATCCATCTGTAATGGTTAAGATAAGGAATAGTAAGCTTTATCAACAGTAGTTTACGATGTGTGACCAACGAACAGCTACCTAATATAATAAATAATCAGTTGAAAACTTCTTGGAATCTTAATCATGTTTTGACTGGCTTTTGACCACCGATATTGTTTGAGTTATGTATTTAATTCAAGCACTGTTGAAATTTTACAGTAGCGTTGTTTAGCTTAAAACGCTTAGATTGTTCGTAAGGTATGCTTCTAGCATTCAAATTCAGTTGACCTAGTTTAAAAAATGCAATTCCTAAGTATACACACACGTACCTACTCTCCAAGGCTTGGCCCTCCCAAAACGCACACCTTCAAAATTCCCAAATATCCTCATGTAGTAAAACTCTATTGCTTTACATGTAGCTCCATGCATAAAAAATCCCATAATAAAGCTTGTTTTTGTTTACCCGCAGATGAGCACCGGTCAGCTGGCGGCAGTTGGGAAGAGCCAGTGAGTGCCGTGCGGAACACACCGCTCCGGCGCTCACAACGGCTCAACTCGACCCTGGACTCCAGGTAACTAACCATTGTTCCTTTTCTTTTTTTTATGTCAGCTATCCGGTTTCTTTTATGCCAGTGATTCGGTGCCCCGGACGTAACACTGTTCTTATAACTACGTGTATGTGTGTGCGATCCTTTAGGTCTCGTTCTAATTAGCGCACAATATGAGTATGCGCATGTGTGATAGTAATCTAATTTTCTTAATTGCTGCTAATTGTGATATATTTGAGTACTTCGTCTAAATTTGATTGGATAATTAATGTGATTTTCTACTTTATTATTTAATGTTATTCTGAGATCATTACCGACTTGTCATCTCTTCTTAGAAGTTTTGCAAAGTCGGTTATAAAACAAGATAGAATAATAAAATAATGACTACTTATTTTTATTGTAATTTTAATAAGTGTCGTTAAAATATAATTTTAAATAGTTATAATAACAAAGATAAACCTGCAGTAAAATTATCTATTTAATTAATATTATAATTCTGAAACATTAAATCGACTTATAACGTTGCTAAGTAATATAAAGTTTTAAGTAGCAATAACAAAATGTAGCAAATGTACAGTCGAACGTAGCAAGCCGTTTAGTGGTGTCAGAACTAAGTGTGATTGATTGTACTTCCATTCCAGAATTAGAACCAATTCTCTCCTTTTGAGAGGGTGCTGTTCTCTAAAATGGAACACATTTGACTGTTTTACTGTCAATAAAATTACTGAAGCCAAGATGCTGCGTAACATTTTATTGTGAAATTAAACAAGTGATGACTTTACCAAAGATACTGTAATCATAGGAATATTTTCAATATCCTTGAAGTGTGAGATTTGTTTTTCACCATTTAAATTGCGTTCTAGAGCCATCAGTTTCATCATTACTATGGAATGGAATACAGGAATAGTAACAGGTTTTGAATTCAGTTCTTAATGTTTTCATCGCGTTTAGTTTTTTTAGTCTTAGTTAGTTCTCTCTAAGTTTGCTATAAACTCGTTCAGAGGAGAATAACAAACCAAGAATTAACTTTGGTAGGTACTTAAGTAATTTGGAATACAGGAATAGTAACAGGTTTTGAATTCAGTTCTTAATGTTTTCATCGCGTTCAGTTTTGTTAGTCTTAGTTCTCTCTAAGTTTGCTATAAACTCGTTCAGAGGAGAATAACAAACCAAGAATTAAGTTTGGTACTTAAGTTTATTGGATCTGCGTAAAAGAGCTTAGTCATCATTCGACTAATTACTTCATCAGTACCAGGATCTCATAAAACGCAGTACTACATTATTATTTGTGATGAGATGAGAGTCATAACGTTGCGCATGGGCACTGTTGACAGTTGGCGCATGCGACTTCCCGTCGTTGCGCGGACCGCGGTGTGGTCCAGTCTCGCTCGACAATTAGCGAGCGGCGCGCGTCCAATTAACACGAATTTCCTGTGTTCAAACTCCAGAGGCCACCAGAGGGCACTGCCTCCCGACAAAATGATCATTCACGCTTTAACGGATACCGTCTATTGTCATTCGTTTCAAGATCCAATCGCTGTTAATGTTCTGTTCACAATGAACTTTGCAACGTTTTAAGTTGATCTTTTAAAACCAGTCTGTGACTAATCCCCTAATATTGTACCAGATGTTGGTTTACTTAGGATCGAACTCCCAAACACTTGATTTTTTATTCGGTCTGAGAATGAACTAAAACATTCCTTGCAAGATGTTAGACTTTACTGTGGGAATCAGGTTATTGTGACAGTCCTAGGCCTAGCCGATGCCGATGGGCGCACTGATAAGTAAACCAAATTCAACTGTGAAATAACTTGAACTACTTTACGCCCGATATTATCATTTGTGACTAATTCATTCTTCTGATTAAAAGATAGTGGTATGATTTTGAGTTTTAGCACAGTTCTCTTCCACTTCTTTGCATAAATTATTGTGATGGACCCAAATGTTACTCGACCGACTAGAACTTTTAGATCCTGGAAGCTGTAGGTGATTCTGTAGGAAAGCAGATGGACAACTGTCATTATATTTGGGATGGTTCGAGAAAACCCGATTTCGTACCTTTGACTAGACCCTTAGACGGCTAAACAAACAGTAGGGTCAAACTTCAACTCTATACAAATCTCCTTCTTTCTTATATTTATGGTTAACGGCGTATGGTCAAGCGAAAGCATCGTTTGATCAGTTGGAAAAGTTGCCATGCACCGCCACCAGTTGGCGCCAGTATCGCGAAAATAACGCAATCCAAAGTTTTATGAATTTCATTTCGTCAACTTCGACATTTCATAAAGTGTTCCCTTTACGCAAAATACATGTATTACTCTAGAAGAAATATTTTGATATAAGGGTATCGAAACATTTACTAAAACAAAATGATAGAAATCTTTATTGATGTGGATTAATATTTTGTGAATATTTTTATCATTCACAGTCTTAAATTTATTTTATAACATTTTGATGTCCCGAGATTACGAACAAAACTATTATTTTGGTAGAAAATTAATGATAATTGGCATACCTTACGAAAGTGACAATACCCATTATCGTTAAGCCCCAAACACACGCGCGCACGGGCAAGGGCATGTGTTTTGTGTTCCACGCGCGCCTGAAAGAGTGTCAGCACAATGGCAATGACGGGGCTCTCTTTTAGAGGGCCTACCTGGGTCGCGGGCTAGCGAATACCATGACCCCAGAACGTAAAGGGCTATTGAAAGACATCGTAGATTTTAGTAAGTATTCCGAGTCTGACAGTCCCTCCCGCCGTGCCCTGGGTAGGAGGACTCATTCGATTATTTTAGCACTCTAAAAAAAGCCCCAAACACACGCTCCTTTTATTAACGTGCGGTCACAAAGCTGGTTGCGTGATATCTTTATAATATGTTCGAGAGTGGAAAGCTAAGGGTGCTTGACACCCTGTCCTCCACCATCTGGTGTTGGTACTATTTTTTGATGCATTTTGATGTAATGACAAACACTAGAACAATTTAATGTCAGTAACCTCTTTATAATTAAATCTTCATTCTATACTATCTTATCTACAGTATTTTTTTGGGACAATGTTGTAATAATCACTTTTCTGATAAATCGACGCTGTCCTTCAATAGCCCTTTCTGTTCCGGGGTCACGGTAAGGAAATAATCCCGCGACCCCGGCAGGATTTGGCCTCTGAGAGGGGGGCCCCGTCATTATGCTGACGCTCTTTGAGGCGCGCGTGGGACACAACGCGCCGTCGACCGGGGCATGGTCCATTGTCGGGCAGCGAGTTGCCCTTTACTCGCTGCCCGCATACCCGCACCTACGGTGGCCGGACACGTCCGTCGCCGTGGGCTTCACCACCGCGGGTGGGGCGGAGGGAGGACACTGTCCTCTCTCGCTCGCGGCCCGCCTCCTCCTTCGCGAGCATTACTGCTTCGCAGAAGGAGGCCTGCTTCCTTCTTCTGTGCGCGAGAGGTCTCCGCCTATCGCAACCGTGAGGACACGTCGGTGCTCTGCCCAAGCTGGACAGTCTTGCACCGTATGCTCCACCGTGTCCTCCGGGCGATCTTCGCAGTGGTGACACCCAGGCGTTTCCTCCTTTCGCATCAGACATAGGTACCTCCCGAAACTTCCGTGTCCGGTGAGTACCTGCGCCAAGCGGTGAGCGGAGGTCAGGACGCCATGACTTCTCTCCAGCCACTCCTCAAAGAGGGGTCTTACCGCCGTAATTGCGGCGTGCCCGGATAAATGAAACCCTTAGAGATATTATCTATCGACTCCAAAAGCATGAACCCAGTACTGATCTTTTTTTACTCCAAAGCAATAAATAGAGCGAGAAGCATTTTGTACCGAACACGCGGTGAGACAGCAATGACCACCGATTTTTCATCATAGGCGATATTTAACAGGGTGGTGGGTGCTATGCCTTATTTGTAGTTGACAAGTAATTTTGAAGTATTCAAAATGACAACAGCAGTTTTCATTTAATTTATTTTAATCCTGTTTCTAAATCTGTGACGAAACTAAATAAATAATAATAAAAGTGAAGTGTTTCTTATCCTATATCGCAATTTGATACGATTAGAAGTTGTTTTCAGTTACATATTATTCAAAATGTTGACTGCAAATCAGTGAATTTATCATTAGTTCATGTGAAATGGTATTTAGATGCATAAAGATTAGATGGGAGGAGGATGGACACAGAGGAACCATCCGACAACAATAGTACGATATCACGATAGCATTGATATAATATCACTGTGAGTAATTTATTATATTGATAGGAACAATTTGTAATTTATAGAATCATACGTATTCTAACATTTCCCTTGTTTGCTCAGTAGGGGTCGTCAGGAATTTCCTGCGTTGATTTTCAGTAAGTTTGGTTTATTTTATTCTTTATTTATTCATCAAAATAATGTGTTATTTAAAATAGAAAGTTGACGTGACTTATTTACAGTCATGTCCGTTTAATCACGTCCCATTGAACACAGCGGAACATAGTTTTGAATAATCTATAAGCCTACGTATCATTCGTCTTTATTTTCTCGATCTTTTTATCCGTTCCAATTTTATTATTACGAAAATCTGACAGCCGCGATCTGAAAAAAAGTGTCGCAGGTCTAGCCTGTAAGAGCCACGCTGGCTGACTGATTTGTCAAGGAACGAAAGTGATGACACTACTTTTAAAAGGCAAAAGATGAGAGGACGATAGTGAATGTGTGCTCAGAATAAAACGGCGTATGTGCCCAAACATATTGGCGTCTTTTTATGAATTAAAATTGTTATTAATTGAAAAAATGTCTTTACAGAATTTAGACACTAGTATTTTATACAATTTAAAACAACATCCTTTCAATAACTCATAGTAGTTATTCCATAAAGTCCAAAAAATAAATTAGATAGACCGAACTTTGCATTTTTTTTGTATCGAGAAAATTTAATTGAATCGTGTTTTCAACTTTGTGAGAATTTAGATCATATAGTCAATAACTATATTCCAAGTTGTAAGATCTGTAGTCCAGATATGTACGAAGAAAAGTAAAAAATAAAAACCGTATTTTTACTGACCTATCCCCTTAAGAGATGTCACTGTAGTTCGTCTTCAGGAAGGAGATATTCGCAAACATTTGGATTCATAAAATACATATTAAATATTATTTTACTTAACCCTTGAAAATCCCTTTTACATCTTAAAAATACTCCGTTGACATCCATTGCACTTGTGTTTCTTTGTCATTATTTTGCTGAAAATAGCAACAAGACGTGCCAAAATTTTAACGACACTTTTCAAGTGAGCTCAGGAATATATGTACGTTTAAATATTCTAACTAACAGAATCTTAAGCCCTTCTATACAACGTGTTACGTTAATAGTGCAAAACCTCTCGTGGGGTAACTCAGCCCATGTTACTGAACAATGTTTGCTCTAAGACTTTTGGAAAATCGCAAAAAAAAAAACGATTTTTCATACTGCCCGATCGATTTGTCATTGTATTGTATTGTATGACTAGCACTTTGCCCGCGACTTCGTCTGCGCGTGTTTTTAACTCCGAACACAGTGAATTTAATTCCCGCTCACCCTCCTTATAAGAAAACCTAAAAACTCAATACAAACAAACAATCAATCGTAGTAGAAAAACTGATTTTCCGATTTTCACCCCGTTAGGGGTTGATTTATGAAATGTAAATAAATACGTATCCTTTATTCGATTGAGAGATAATTTATGCCCAGTTTAGAACTTATCGAAGCAAGCAGTAAATCCTTCCCTTAAAACTTAATCAACCCTTTTCAAAATTTAGGGGGTGATTTTCGAAAAACCCAAAAATGGAGGGTAGTTTTGTAAAAAAAATAGTGTCCATCTTTTTTATTTACTTACTACTCAAATTCGTACCATGTTTCAAGTTTATAAACCCAAAGAATAAGATTTTGCATACAAAGGTTTTCACCCCTTTTCACCCCCTTAGAGGTAGATTTTCGCAAAATACTTTCTTAATGCTTACTTACATTATAAACTGCAACTATCATGCAAAATTCAGGTTTCTACGTTTAGTGGTTTAATGTCCTCCCCTTAAAACTTGAATACCCCTTTTCACTAACTTGGGGGGTGATTTTCGAAAAATCCAGAAACACGTGTTTGATTAATTCTTATCTAGTATATAAATACACATTTTCAAATTCATCAGCTCACGCGTTATGATTTTTCCATACAAACTTTAACAACCCCTAGATTTCCAATGGAGGGTAGTTTAAAAAAAATAATGGTGCTAATCTTATTTATTTACTTGTGTGCTCATTCGTGGTAAGTTTCAAGTTTATAAACCCAAGGAATAAGATTTTTCATACAAAAGTTTTCACCCCTTTTCACCCCCTTAGAGGAGGATTTTCGCAAAATCCCGTCTTATTGCCAATCTACATGGTAGACTGCAAATCCTGTCCAAAATTCAAGTTTCTGCGTTTAGCGGTTTCGGCTGTAGTCGTGTCAAAAGAAAAACCCCTGTTCTTTTATATATATAGATAAGCAATTTTTTTCGAATTTCAATTCGAATTTCAAAAAGTCTTGGAACAAACATTGTTCAGTAACGTGGGCTGAGTTACCCCACGAGTACGGTTTTGCGCTATTAACTTTACAGTTGTATACAAATTCAAATTCATTTCACCACGTTTCTGTATTTGGAGAATAAACAGATGACTTGTGACATTCTGTATAAGCAGATAATGTTTTAAAAATAATGTCAAGGCCCACTCCACAGCCGTTGATTTGCATTCGTGTTGATGATAGTAGCAGCTCATAAGTCACAATCTATTTTAAACTGAGTCATCCTGACCCGTATAATGTTGATTATATGAACAATAATTAGTTTATTTGCTCCATTTTAGGTTGCAGTAACAACGACACCATTTTCCTGTAGTTATTTTGAATGCACTATTGAAAACCACAATAATTATGAGTACATTATTTAGTTTAAAGAATCCCTTTTTCAATCAGTTTATTGATTCAAGAGTAATGTTTAACATCCTATCCTATACTATCCTATCCAACGACCATACATAGGCTTTATTTTCGTTGATCCTATCCTATCCTTCTAATATTATTTAAGTAAACATGAATGTTTTGTTGGATGGATGAGATGCTCTTTCACGCAAAAACTACTAAACGAAAATTGTGGTATCGTGGACTAACACATAGGATAGTTTTTATCCTAATTTTATCTTCCCGCGGGATAGTTTTCGATTTGTAGCGGAAAAATCGCTGGCAACAGATTTGCTATGAGCAAATGTTTTGTTATATTATCCATTTTATCTTAGGCGCTGCTGAATCTTTGCTTCAATATTAGTTTTATGGTATAAGTTGTCTATCAAAAATTCCGAGCATGTTTGTCTACCCATGTTCACTCTTTTGATAAATTGAGTATATTCAGGTAATTCTCAGTAGTAAACATTATCAGAAATTGACCCCAGTGGATGTAAATGGCTGAACAGACTCGCCCCAAAAATGAGCTGGAGCGTTTACTATAGGTGCAACTTCCTAGTCTGAATAGGACACCGTGGTCCTGGACCGCATAAGGCAACTAAAGGAACAGGGTGGACTTTCAATCTATAAACCTAGAATACATATGCGGCCATTGAAGAAACGCCGTGGGTTTAAGACAGTATAAGGACGGCCAAATACATCAGTTTTTTTTCCGTTCGGGATTCGAAATGATGAATGAAATGTTCACATTATTCACTATGTTCGGATAGAAAACGGATCAGGATTCCTGATCAGGAAAACTGATGTAATGATCGCCCTAAGTCTGATAGTCTTTTCCGCTCCACACAGGGCAGAGGATTCATAGAGGACCCATTCGATGTTTTATTAGTCAAAAAGGAACATATCACACGTAACACAAAATCATTGAGTCTTATTTCTCTAAATCTTAAGAATTGCAAAAAAATCCAACACGGAAATATTGTTGATTGAGTTATTACCCAACCTAGCATACAAACACCATATCAACCACGCAATAATAGATATTGATTAAACAAAATAATAGCTATTACGAACAGATAGTGATCATAGTCAGTAATAAAGTAAACTTTCAACAACTAACTAACCAATCTGTAACGCAATTCATTAACATTGATTGTTTTGTCATTGACTAGAGTTTTTATTTTCTCTAATTGAGGTCAAATGCCTGTTAGCTTTACAACTCGTGATGTGATGAAGGAAATTACTTTTTTAGATCTAGGTTTTTATGATCTGAAAAGGTCATGTTTGATCCAGTTTCAACAGTGTAACTTACAAAATAAGCTTGATTGATCTTCTCTGTAAATCGGACCATAATGGACCCAGTGCGATATGGCAGATTTGTTGTTTCTAAACAGTTTCTAAAGCATTCCCACGGTGCGTGATATTTCGGACAGACGAGGACCAGTATGCAACGGCGCACCATGGGAAGTGTATCCTCCGTGGTGCCGCAGAAACGTCGGTCGAAGAAAAACGTTTATTCCCATCGGCCCCCTTAGCCTTGTGTGTGGTGCGTGCTATGGCTCTCCAGTGTGCGTCTGTCCGCAAATCATCAATAACATTTTGGGAAAACGTGACATAAAATAAAAAGAAAAGATTTAAATAATATCTAGGTTTGCGGAATCTCACGTCAATTCAATGGTTTTAAAAAAAAAACTTATTGATAAAGAGAAAAAGAAGTCGCTCTTCTTAAAAGACCTCCAGTTACGTGAGAATTTGTTATTTCGATAAAAAAAAAAAAAACAAATAAAATACTTGTTTAAGTACTGGCATCATAAAGTCGCCATACGCCAATATAAAGTGCACCACTATCAGCTTTATCAACATCGATATCGCCCAAGTATGCACTATTGTTAAGCTTACTTCGCTGATTCATGAACTGATGAATGATTGCATTGCTAACTTAATAATAACTTGCTTATCTATAATTATATTGCAAACATACAGCTGCAATTAATGCCATGACAATCTAATGCAACTGAAATGTAATGAACCTTGTTTCTAAGCTCAGAAAGCACATGACGAGGCCCCCTCTCAGAGGGCCAAATCCTACCGGGCTCGCGGGACCTATTTCCTACCCGTGACCCCCGAACATAAAGGCCTAATGGAGGACACCGTGGATTTTAGTCAGTACAAGTCTGACAGTCCCTCCCGCCCTGCCTGGGGTGGGAGGACTCATTTGATTATTTTACCACGCTAGAAAAAAGCTCAGAGAGCGGATGAAGGTTTTGGCGTAAAGCTGATATAGTTAGGAAGAAGATATTAGCATTGCCCCAAAATAATCCCCATCGTCCATCACCGATTTGGGCTTACTAAAACCGTCAAATTCTGGCATAAGCCTCTCCTAGCTCTCACCATTCATCGCTACCGTAGCTCAATTCTTGATACTCTCATCCAGCTTCTAGCAGTCACCCTATGACCCTAAAAAGCAAAGACGACTCTACTTCTAGAAGTAGAGTCGTCTTTACTTTGTACTTTGTAGGTGGACAGCTGTCAAGCGGCCCCTAATTCAGGCTAGCCTGAATTAGGGGCCGCTTGACAGCTGTCCACCGATTGTTAACTTGCGTTCTCCAACTTTACTCAAGATTTCTATTCAAACCCTCATCTATTTCACGGTTGAATCGCTGGCCGCAATTATATGTCGAACTAACTTCCAAATCTTTCAGCATCAAGAATTTCCTTCCTCTCATTTCCTTCTAAACATCATTCATTCCATCTAGACTTTGATAATTGGACATTGCTTGGCTTTAGGCTCAGTTTTCAAATAATTGTTTCTGCGTTTTCAATAAAGATTTTTTATGCATGTCTTTGGAATAATAATTATCTACATTTGTTTCGCGATTGCGAAAATAAAACCAAGTGAAGATAACAGGCTAATATCCGAAGTAATTATGAATTTCTTGCTACAAACACTCTCCCAGCTCATTGCTATCGTCTGCTTTCCGATCCATATCATAAATAGTGTCAGGTTGCGTGCGCGCCGCCTCAGAGCACAGCATTAACTCGTTTCCCTCACTTTTATTACCACCTGAGATGGTAAACACCTGATGCATTATGTTTTACATGTTTTTTTTTTACGCTAATTTAATTATTAGCCATTTCGCATGTAAGTATATTTATTATTATTTTTTTGCAGCTGCGCTTGTTACTTCTTCAGAGGAAATCTTAATTAATTGATGATTATCCCAATGGACATGTTATAAACTTGATGTCAATACAGTTTGTATCTGAGTTCTTTATCATTCTGCATACATTTTATGAATATTAGAGTCTAAGAGAAGCTACCGATCTTCTACAAGGCTATATCCAATTCATAGGAACTTAAAATGATTTTTTAACATTAAACCTTTTGCCAATTGCTGTTGTATGATAAGTTGCAACAGGTGGCACTATTAATACATTTAAATCCATGTATAATTTATTTAAACATTGTATTCGCGTTTTCCTCATGACGACAATTTTTTCCTTCATTGTCTAAAGCCGTTTAAACATGATTGAAAATGCAAATTTTTAATTAAAACGGTATGTGCTTATATGTGATTGGCGTTTGCGGTTTATCGACGCATAAAATATAGAAAAATATCACTGTTTGTAATTATGAAACGGGTCATTGTCACAGATAAGGTAACTGTACGCAGACAGTGCGTCGTCTATCTTCCATTTATTGCAACTTGTACAATCATCTTTACATAATTGTCTTGTAAACTATTTTGTATTACCTAGACAATTATTTTTTTAGCTGACTGTTGTGTAAATTTCATTCACGGTGTTGCTTCAAACATAGTATAGTGTACAAGCATACGTTTTTGGAAGAACAACTTTGAAAACCTAAGCTTAAAAATACGTTTTTGAGACGTATTACAATAATTTGGTCTTCGTTGTAAACAACTATACTCTACTGTTACATCTTTTGGTCTAAACGCGTAGGATTGTAATTTGCAATTATTAGTTACGTAAGATTAATACCTTTCATGATTTTACAGTGTTTTATTTATATTTTATGGTGTGATTAACAGCAATGAAGTTGATTGTGTATCTCTGTAATGATGTTTAGACTTAAAACTTTGACCTTGAATAGCTAATGCATAATAATGACTGAGTTATGTAATAGGAAAAACGCTTGTCCTCACTGATGACACTACATCAATTCATAAGCGTTAAATAAGTGAGCATGCGCTTCCTCAACCTCATAAATTAAATGATTTATGAATAACCTAGTAATTTTATGGTGTACTAATTAAGAGCATTCTATCTTTCTTAGTGGTGAATCACTTTTGCACGGTGATTAACACTAACAGCATTATTGTCGCTCAACCCGTATGCTCATGGAGTACACATCTAATTTGCACTAAATCCTCATTCGTCATAATCACTAAATAAAATTACGAACTGAGAAAAGGGTAATTAAATAGATTATATTTATTTATTTGCTATCTTCATGAAGAGGTCAGATAGGCAGTCGCTCCATGAAAATACTGATATTCAGCTGCATCCGGTCCGACTGGAAGCTGACCCCAACATGCCAACATACTCGTACATTGGGAAAAAGCAAAGACATTAAACTATACAGGGTGGAATTTTGTAATGCCACCTGGAGGGAAAGTACCCTTAATACTGCAGATAGAAAATTTTACTCAAAGCAAACATTCCTTTATTTTTGAATAGAAAGCAAACTGCATTCAAAGATTTTCGAAAATTCTCTACTCCCACACCCGGGAATTGAACCAAGAAACCATGTTACATGTTACGAGAGCTTTAATATAAGATTTCCTGGTTTTCCTTTCATTTAATTTATCATGTTTGTTAGAGAGATTTCATCCTTATAATTGACCCTAACGATCGGTACAATAAAAGTACAGGGTATAATTTTTCAGATTTAAGCCGGTTCGATTCCCGGGTGGGAGAAGCGAATTTTCGAAAATCTTTGAATGCAGTTTGCTTTCTATTCAAAAATAAAGGAATGTTTTCTTTGAGTAAAATTTTCTATCTGCAGTATTAAGAGTACTTTCCCTCCAGGTGGCATTACAAAATTCCACCCTGTATACGAGCAATAGACGGGACATCACGAAGAAAGTTGTGATCCAAAACTTTTTACCAATAGGTAACAAGTCGCTCAGTCTAGTAGTCGCGTTGCTATGCAACGCTAGATAGTGCTACTGACGCACGGCATCAACAATTTTGTATGACAATTTTCCCAATGCCCGCTCTATTGGTTATTTTAAATCTCTTTGGAAATAAGGCTAGGTCGATGATGAATTGCAGTCATAAAACTAAGTATTTTATTCAGAAAACTCAAAATGTCTTTACGTATTCAACGTCTGAATTTTATACAAGTTTCAATTAAGAAGACTCTATCGTCTTAATCAAAATGAGAATCGTAAAGTCGTTAGTAGACTGTACCGAGCTTCGATTAACACAGACTTAACCCTGGGATCAAGCGATGCGATGGTTGTCGTTTCGAACACAATTAGCAAAAACAAAATGGCAGTTTGTTTTGACTTTATTTATTCAAATACGAAATCTAGCAGGCGCTTGTGAAAATCTACTTGTATTGCTTAGGTGTTAGATTTTGCATTCACACGTTTAAGTGGCGAATTAGAGGGACAAATATGATTGCTAAACGTTTATTTGTTTGGTCAAGGTTAATTAGAACAAATAGGAAATAAGTTACGTTCATACTCACATGACCCATGTGTTTTTTGGAGACAAACAAAGCAACGTTGCTTTACTTCATTTAGTCTTCTCTAGCCTAAGAGTTCTCTTTCTCCTTAAAAGTGTATCAAATCTATGCTTGTTTCATTTGAATTACAATTCCATTGCTTGCGTGTTTTCCTTAATTGCTAAAAAGCAACAAAAACTAGAGCTAACGAAACAAGAGCTTGTGCAATCGTTAGACCAATCATTATTTTTTAGAAACATACCACAGATTATCTAGTGCAATTTATCTTATTTACTACGCTGAGAGAAACAATAAGCGACCTCGGAATGGCCAATGTTTTGCTCCACTTTACTACAATAACAGAGAAAGAGAACTAATAACAGCAAAATCATTTGATACAGTAGCGTACTCTCGAGCCAAGTCGACGCCTCCGTCATAAAATTGCATTACGCAGATTGCTTGAGTGAGGCAACCGCAAAGACAATATTTAGTCTTTCAACACATCACCAAATAAGCTCTAATGTATTCGCGACTTCATACATAAAACATTCAATAAATATTTTATAACTGTTGCTACATTATTGTTCTAGCCTTCAACTTATTCTTTGTTTAGTATTTAGTCTAACGAACTAATTGCTCTATTGTTAGTACAATTGTCGTCTATCGATTGTTTCGTCTGCTGTCCTCCTAATTTAAATCTTATTGCCCGTAGAAATATGTATATCATGATTGATGATTGGATAACGTTGAATGATTAGCGGAAATTAATTAAAGAATATCGATCGAGCGATTCGCCTACTAAGTAATTGCATTTTATTTTATAGCCTATTTATTACCACATATAATTTGGCATGGTAAATAAAAATATGTTACATAAGTAAAGCTTAACGATTGTACTACAGAAAGTAATAGACTTGTACAGAAAGTTGGATCAGCTCTAGTTTCTATTACAAGTTTCACTAGTAATTATTGTTTTCTATCATTAAATGTACTTCTTCCGTGTTAGTTAATTGTCCACATCCTTCAAATTACATCACAGACTTGGTAAAGCCTACTACTTAGGCTTTCTAAGGTTCTGTGAAAATAAAAACATCATTTCAAAGATTTTTTTAACTTTCCATTTAAATCGGTCACTATTAATTATATTATCCAATCACCCTTTATAAATATTTATGTAAAGTTAGTTCTTAAACAATTGTACGGCACGATATTTTTTTAGCAGATTGAACAAGTGATTGTCTACGCTTCCTTTATCTACTACCTGCCTGAGCTAGTAGTTAGCACCGTCAATAGCCTAACGTCATCTGATCAAATACGACAATTTTCCAGAAAATATGACGTTTAGTTTGCTTACGTTTTACCAATAGTAATGCGAATTTGTACAACCTGCAACTGCAACTTACAGGCATCTATGATATTTCCTGTCTTTCACAGAATTTGTATCGTCTGTGGAAAGCCTGTAATGGTCACATTCTTTAAATCTTGTACTTTCGAAGTTTCTGCGATATATTGTTAAATTAGAATTGGTATAAAAATAAAAGCAATTTATTTAAATTAGGCAGATATAATAAAATCAGCACTTTGATCATTAATTTTGCTTGAGACAGACCGTCCTCCCTTATCAGTTACTAGTTTTAACTAGCCATACTAAAAATAGACCCCAACATTTAACTAATTTTATTATGTTCTTTCTTTCGATTCAGGAGCACCGGTCAGTTACGTAACACGCTGAGCCGCGCTCGTGAGCTGTGCGAGCGATGGCGAAGCGGCGGCGGAGCGACTCCTGCGCCGCCGGCACCCCCACCCGACGACGAGGGAGGGGGGAGACTGGCTCGGTGGTTCAGCGTGAGACGGGGCTCCTCGCACCAGTACGACATGCATGGACACGAGACCGACAAGATGCCCAAACTGCCCGAGGTTGGTAACACGTTCCTGCCCATCATCAGCCCAGGCTTACTCAGTCTACCGACTGCCGGATGCAGCTTAAATACCAATGTTTTACTTGTAGCGACTGCCTATCTCATTTAGGGTGCTCCCACATCTATCGACGCGGAATCGGCTTTTTCCGTCACCCTTTACCGAGACAGAAAGCATAATGCGATAGCCGGAATCCTCGTGGCGGCCGCGTGCTATCGCATTGTTTCGGTCTAGCAAATGGCAGTTCTAAGCGACAGAAAGAGGAAGGGCGACGGAAAAAGTCGATTCCGCGTCGATAGATGTGGGAGCACCCTTACACAATCAGTTACTGAATATCAAGATACTCTTTCCAAGAACTGTTTGTCAGACTTTCGAGTTTCTTCTAAGTTTCTACTTAATCTAAGACTTTTGGACTACCAAGTCTTTCACGCCCATAAGCATCGATGATTTAGGGTAGATCTTATTTTTGACTAAATTGCAATAATGAAGAATACGAGATACAGGGAAGCTGGAAACTTGGTGAAGTTCTTTGCGCCTGAAATTCCCGGGCATGCAAAATGTTTCTGTTGTGTTCATTCCGTCTTACTCAATAGTAAAAGGAAAATAAAAGGATCTGTTGAAATAAAATATGTACTTAACCTAGGTTTTACATAAATTCTTGGAATGTAGAATTCAGTTTACAACGCGTTTTTGTTTTACTGAATCTTTAATTAACTAATTAAATTCAAGATATTTCAATTATTTTTGCCTGCTTTGTTATTCTGATTTCACAACGGGAAAACGCATTGGCACTTGAAACGTTCTCACTCGCTGGATCGATTCCAGGACCTCTAAAGCATTATCGGTCGAACAGCGCTTTCTATCAATAGACAAATGAGACAGTTTGTAATACTCTTGGAGCTGCACTGTACACTTCTCATAATAAATATATTTACTATTCAGCATTCAGTTTGTATGAATGACCGGTCTTCATTCAATGACGGCGATGGCATATACATGGAATGCATTTTATAAGTAGACGTATCAATAAGTACAACCCGGCCAGCAAGTTTGTGTACGTGGTAGTGACATTTCTGAAATAACATGCCCAACACAGCTCTTCAATTGTCCCTTCACATGACTGGACCTTATAATATGTAACATTTATCAAGTGTAACATAGGATGATTCACAATTATGTATATTACAGATGAATCATGATCAGGTCATTGAGTAGTCAGTCAACAACAAACCGCAGTAACGAGTGTATCGTAGCGCGCGTCGCCTCCGCGCCTCTCGGAGGTCTAAGTCGCTAAACAAATAATCTATTTTAACATGTGATATAATGATGTCACAGTGGATACCAGTCAGCTACCATATTGGATTCATGTACACGATAGTAATTTTCTTATTTCAGTTTATTTTTAGTGAGACGACGTGAATAACGTGTGATTCGTAAATGTCAAAAGTTAATTCAATGCCAGTACGCTGCTAGACGATCGTAACAATGTTTTGTCCGTCGTGCATGAAACTGCTCCATGACAAGGCTCAGTATACGTTGACAAGTTTTAACGTAAGTCACGTGGTCGTGTTGGTGTTACTTTTGACGTTTACGTTTTATAAGTAAGACAGTGGATCTGATGACGCGATTTGTGACGTGATTACACGGGAAGGCGACTCTTTCGGTGTGTGAGAAATTGTACGGCGCGGCCGGAAAGCGTCCTCGAAACGAGTTACAGCCGCGCGAGTTGAATAATCACGCACAAGTTATTTCTGTTCATTTAACAGACACGCGACTCGAATAGCGTCATCGGAGACTTGAAGCGAATTTGATTTTGAAGATGTGTGTTGTGTATTGTGAAGTGGTGGAAGATGTACAGTGTTGTTGTGACGTTTTCAGTTGGAGGAGGATTTGTTCTCATGCGGCGGGGAGGTGCGTGGCGGACGGGTGCCGCCGCCGTCGCTGGGCGCGCCACCGGACTCGCTGGGCCCGGTGCAGCTGCGCCGGCGCCATGTGGTGGCCGCCATCATCCACAGCGAAAACTCCTATGTCGCCACACTACAGAGGCTTATCAACGTAAGTCTCACACACACACCAAGAACAGCATACTTAACCTACAGATGACCTGAATGGACACCAAAGACAAAGCAATTTAATTTGTCTGCATCAACCGGCACTTGAAATCTAATTTAGGTAGTGAATTCACAGGCTCATAGAATTTTAAAAAGAATAGAATGTAATATTATTACATAGACATGAATACTATGTTTAGATAAACATAGGTACTCACTTCACACACTCATTAGTCTCTTACGTGTTTCGCTGTAAATATTGTTCACATTGTTATCTATAAGTATCTAACATGATATCCGTCACGGAACTCATAAACCATTGTTGCATTATAACTAGCTGCAGTACAAATGGAGCGACTCCATGCATGACAGATGTCAATAAACGAAGATTGAGATTGAATGACATCACATCACTCATTCGTGTAATTGATGTGTGACACTTTGTAGTGCATGACATTATTAGTGCATTCTTGTTTATAACTAGAAGTTCAAGCCACATTTAGATGATGCAAGAAATAGCATACAAGTTGGACTATATTGCGGACTATTACTAGCCAATGAATTCAGTTGATCACACAAAACCCGCAGTGTCGTCAAACTTGCTTGTAAGTTTTTGCGTTGGGGGTTAAGACAAAATATACCAAGTACCAACACAAAATGTAAATACATAATAATATGTAACTTCAATCAACCATCTTTGGCAAAAAATCTGTAATTATCGGTCCTAAATGTCGACTCACTAAATATTTACGTTGACCAATTATGGTCAACCGAAATAAGTAGGTAACTGACATACCAACTAGCTAATAGTAGTTACTGTACGTAAACCGGTTTTATTATCATAGTATCTCAGATCGTCAAGTCACAATGTTTGTATAACATACGCTGACATTTCTCATGACTCCAGTGAAATTCGTGATCGGGAAGGAAGCACGTTTAGATTGATGGCATAATAGCCAGCAATTATAATACGATCATAATAACGTCAGTTCCCATTGCGTAACAAGCACTTGGCGACTTGTGACTTGTAAAACAAGATAGCAAAACGACCCGGCTTCGTACAGGCAGTAGAGTATATACAATTATACAATGTTGACAGTCATGTAGTATTGCTACAATTTAAAAAACATATTGTTTTTCAAAATATACTTAGTGAATTTTTCAACTGGGCGTGGATGACTGTTCCGACCGAAACCATCAGGAATATCGAAAAACGCAGAAAAGAATCTCGAGGCCGATTTTGACGAAAACTAAAACTGCATTATTGGATTTGGGATAACGACGTAAACGTAATAAATACCTGCGATGGGTGGCTGGCAGAGACTGGATGAAAAGCCATTGGGAGAGGCCTATGTTCATGTCCAGCTGTAGACGAATACAGGCTGATGACGATACTCTTTCTCATATTTTAGATCATTTACTTTTACACGAAACCTCTCACAGAAAGAAGGCCTGTGTCCCAGCAGTGGGAACATTATAGCCTGACGATGATGATGATGATGATGACGACATAAAACCTTACTGAATGAATTATTCACGAAAGTTTCCTCATGAAATGAATCATTCCGTTCATTGGTGAAAACCGTATGAAAATTGATTCAGTAATTTTTGAGTTAATCGCATTCATACAGACAGAAGCGGCGAAGGGACTTTATATAGGACAAATACTCGTAATACTAGTAAAAGCCACTTTTGTTTTCTACATCAGGGAGGCCTGATTGACTTGACAGGCCACTTAATTAAGCGGTTGACTTGCTAAATTGCGTGTTAAACGTTAGCGCCCATGTCGCTATGCTTATTAATGAGATTACTTGTTCTGAAAGTGGTTGAAGGGGTTGTACTACATAGCTACTGGAGTACTTGTCTTATGTAACTACAAATACGGACGCAATTTCAATTTCTGTTGAAGTAGTGAAATTATTAATTTTTAATATTATTTTAGAAATTACATACTTAGTTAATTATGTAAGTTACCTAATATCGACACAATGACTTGAGATAATTATTAGAGAAATTACAATGTCAAGATACATTCATCAAAATTCGTGATATTTAACTTAAGTAACAAAGGCTTGATTAACATGTATTTTATCAAAGCAATAATTGCGCAGGTTTCACGAACAAACAAAGAGAGAAGCTTTCTCTAAACAACCGTATTTAAAATTTATTATTTTCGCAACTTTCTTTTTTCTTCAGAGACAATTCGAATTTTTATTTTTTAAGATTTTGAAGCAACAATGGCGGTTAAGAACAGAAGTCGCGTCGTATTGGTAATGTCGAAAATCACAACTAAACTAACGTATGTAAATATGAACCTGTCTGGCCCACTTTAGCATTGTTTCGCCCACAATTCACATGCCATAGATTAGCATATTAGGAAGTGGGGCAATTTGAATAGGCACTATTTGCAGGCCGAGAGTGTACGAGGCCGTCCCTCTGTAATGAAAATGGCGCCGACGTCCACTAGACTGTTTTAATGCGGTAAATTAGAGCTTTTGTTCAAATACAGTTTGCTTTATGGTATGGGACATTTCTAATAAATTCATCTGTATGATTTTCAAAGTAACAGTTGTTTCGGCCTCGATAAAAAGATGAACGTACCCTAGTTTGAAAGTCCTTGCACAAAAGACTGCGCTAGATTTTCTGAAAACTTATAATGTCTTCACCAATGGCTTCACCAGCCTAAAGTTGCTTGATTTAACGTTAAAAATTTTATGATGCCTAGGTACTAAACAATAGTTTAGCTTAAGTCAATGAAAGTTTTTTTTTTAAATCTGATCTGTAGTTTCGAAACCTCAAAAACAGTACAAAAAATAATTAAAATAAAATTGGTTATTAACTGTCTTTTTTTCTTCAATTTTGCGTGCCCGACAGGGTTTGTATAAATATTTATATTTGTTATAAAAAATATTAAAATATCCCTTTTTATAATAATAAGCTGAACAACAAGTAGAAATCAATGTATTATTAACATTATGACTAACCAATTAGTTTCACATTTATTATGTTGTGGTGTGAAATTCCCCACTTTCTGTACGTTCGTTTGTCATTTCTACGAATGAAACTGACTTCCTTATTATGAAAGCTGTGTCAGTTGGTACTTGAAAAAGGAAAAAGTTTCTTCCTTTATTGAATAACTAGCTGTGGCCGCGACTTCGTTGAATGTCGGAACTTGACAATGTATTTTCTACAAAATCGACAAAGTTTCATACAAATTTTCATCCCGTAAATGATCCCCTTGGGGGTAGAATTGATCAAAATCCTCTCAAAGCGGATGCCTACGTCATCATAACATCTACCTGCATGCCAAATTTCCTATCCTTCCATTGCTTTGGGCTGTGCGTTGATAGATCACTATGTCAGTCAGTCACCTTTGAGTTTTATATATTTAGAAGGTGTTTAAATTAAATTCATGCTAATATAGCATTTAATTAATTAACACAACCAGTATTATTAAAACAATACGATGTAGAATGTCGTTATCCTATCATTTGTTTTGTTTTTCCTCATGTCTCTTTTATGGGGAGTTCACAGAGAGTCCAACTCACCCGATATTAGTACTGTTTTGACACAGTAATTTATCCTTATTTTGCTACCGGTGACTAAGAAAATAATATTGTAAACTATCATCCTTAACCCAGTTAACTCTAGTTGGCCATTGATTTTGCAAACAATTCTTAAATAAATACAAAATCGTGTAACTAAGTGATACTTCAGAGAATCTTCTTCGCGTAACGACCTTGTACAAAGTACATCTTGTAATTATTGCTATCTTTTTCAATCTTTTTTACAGTGTAATGTCGTCACTTGCGATTATCTTGGCTCCATAAATTGAGTACAATACAATGCAACAGTTATGATTTGCTCACACGCATCTAACAGACTACTTCTATGCACAATAAAATACTCAAGTCTTAAAAGGGTTTCTTATGTCATACATTATATAGCTGGTACTTGCATAGCATTACCATTTATGAGAAAAAATCCAGTAATAATAATTACATAAACGACGCGTGTCGGTACGTGAAGGACATTTCAGTAGGAACAAAAACAATGAACATACATATTTATCTAAACTAGTTTATCAGTAGATGTCTGAGAATTATAAATAGCTAAGTTTGCACTGAATGGAATTCTCCGTTTGTCTATTTGTGGCAAACTAAGGTATGAATGACCATCATCATCATAATTATCAGCCATAAGACGTCTACTGCTGAACAAAGGCCTTCCCTATAGACTTCCAATAGAACCGGTTGGAAGCGGCTTGCATCCAGCGTGATCCTGTGGTCTTTATAAGATCGTCTGCCCACCTTGTGGGTGGACGTCCTTCGCTGCGCTTGCCGGTGCGTGGCCTCCATTCGAGAACCAAATGGCCCCTTCGACCATCAGTTCTGCATGCTATATAGCCTGCTCACTGCCGTTTCAACTTGCTAATTCGTTGGGCTATGTCGGCAACTTTGGTTTGTCTACGAATTTCTTCATTTCTGAATTGATCGCTTGTTAAACATGACTCTTGCGGAAGTAATCTTGAGTCTGGCACATTACCATTTTGTCCCATAGAGTCTTTGCCTCAGATCAACCACAAAGATATGACAATTTGTCAATTTACACTCAATAAGCCAACTTATAATAAGAAATGACGCAACTTATGACAGCCTACAAGTTTTTATTTCTAACAAGGTAGAACAAAATAAACATCTCTGCTGAACTTTGCTTATTTTGTTTTAAAACAACATTTGTTTTACACAAAAAGTGATGCTCGGTGGTCGGTGGTTACTAACAACATTAAATGTAAATGAACGCGGTAATGCCGGTGCATTAATGTGTATAATTACGTTATATTACAGGCATTACCTACAAGTCAGGGACGAACAACTTTTTACTCATGTCTATGTATGTTTAACTTCTATGACAAACACATGAACAATCTATTTTAATTATGTAATACGTGCCTTTGTTATGGTACTCTTTATTATACAGAGGCCGGTCAGTATACTGAAGAAGATATACTATTTTATAGGATACAGCTTCTTAAAATCTGTTGCTTCATGATAGTCACTACTATATTTTCAATTAGTTGTGTTCATAATTACAGTAACAAGATTAACATAAGAAAAAACGAAATTTCGATGGTATTTTTGTGTAAAAGCTCAACAGAAAATATGATACACCTGTGCGAGGCCTGAGGGAATACCTTTTATTATTAAAAATTATAAATTATGTACTTTTGTTTACAAGCATTTTGTATGAGCAAATGTACACGTATCAGTTGCATTCTCTGTCAATTCATATGTTAGTGTATCATAAACACTACTTTCATGCCTTTCTATTATAAACTATTTATGCGGGGAGTCACTTCTCCGTCTCTCCGAATAAAGGCAAACAGCAAATTGTGGGCGATCACGAAAACATGTAAATCTTTCAAACTGATTAACAATATACCTAATATTATTTACAGGACTACAAGAAACCTCTTGAAGAGAGTAGTCCAGCGATCCTGAACGCTAGCAAGATCCAGACACTGTTCCACCGGCTTCCCGACATCCTACAATGTCACCTACACTTCCGCACAGCACTGGCCGATTGCGCGAGAACGTGGGACCGCGATGAAAAAATTGGTGAGTACTTTTTAAAATGATGGTTCAGTAGCGGCATGATGCTAATGCGATCCGACCGATTTCTGACAGGGCGATTGCTTCAGCTCCGCTCGTAGCTTGAGTAGCGACATAGCATAGCAATCTACCCCAATATGTCATATGTTTTGAATAGGTTTTCAACTTTATTGTAAAAGGAGAAGTTTTATGTTCGATTGAGAAAATTTGGGGTAAGTTGACGCACAGGCGTCTACTGTAGCGCTATCTATGATGCAAATATGGAACGAAAATCAGAATACAACATAGTGCTATCAGATTTTTATATAATAAAACCCGAAATCAACTGTTGGGCAACTCACCAGACACGACACCCGTGTGTTTGTAAAACAACACAATCATAGTAGTATAGACTAGCTAGCTCATAGAAGGATTCTGTTGTTCACCCCGTTGATATCATCTCGTACTCCAACTTTTTAACCGACATTCAAAAGGTTCTCAATTTGGATGTTTGTATTTTTTTTATGTTTGTTCGGGCATAACTCCGTCGTTTAACAACTGATTTGAAAAATTATTTTTTTGTTGTATAGGGTATACTTTCGGAAGTCACCGACTTTCGAAAGAAAAGTTTATTGTAGGTTACTTTGAACTTTGTTTGTGGTTGTTTTTATGACACATTTTAACAAAGTACAGTCTAAGGTATGTTGGTCTATAGCAAGTTCAGACCCCGGTTTTCAAAACTATCAGAAACATTCTCAATGAAAACACAAGATTTAACATGCACTTACAAATAAGGAAGCTAGATGTTGGCAACTTGATTACAAGAACTGCGCATTGCTTTTTTGTCTTCGTAAACAAACGGATGCGGGTGAAGTATTGATTTTTATTCACAGTGTGTGTATTTTAAACGTATTTTACCCGTATGTGATAATGCGTACGTCTTTAGTAGCACTTGTAAAATAAATCCACTTAAATAACAATCAATATTTGAGATTAAAATAATTTTGAAGTGACCAAAAAAATGGACGGATGTAGTTAATTGGTAGAACCACTTAAATATAACTTATTATAGGAAGAAAAACAAATAAAATCTAACATAAATCATGATTAATTTTGCTTTAAAGTTCATGGTCTCGTGACTATGATTAAATAGTTTAAAACAATTTGTAACTGACTTAACTTTAGTTTTATTGAAGACTAATAATGCCCTCAAATTACTCAGTAATAAGACGTTGGTCAGGTAATGAGACATTTAATAAAAAATACCGAAAACTGAGTTTATTTTGATTATAGCAACTATAATTAAGAATAGATGAGAGCCTTACTGACCATCGCTGAACCAGATCTTTAGTAATAATGATGTGAGAGATCCAAATTCACAATCATCATTTTCGTAGAAAATGAAGCACAACACTCACTTATTTAGCCGTTTTGATTTAAAATCTGTCGTCATGGGATCTACCAAGTTTATATGGCATAGTTGGCAGTGGCTGAGCTGGCTGACTTCTGTGTGATTTTCGCACGAAAAAATATTTCTAAGGCCTACCTATACACGATTCCAACTCCGGTTGTTTGGTTGCTGCCTCTGCTCGGTTCTTATAGGTTGAATCTAAAGCTTTTAAATATATTTTTTCAATCCGAACCATTAGTTTCTGAGATAAGCACGATCAACTAACCAAACTCTTCAGTTTTATAATATTAGCATAGATGTATAGATGACTTTAAATGTTTGTGAACGCTAAGGAGGGTTGTAACAAACCAGGCTTGTTTCAGTGAGTGAACGAGATGGCGCTAAACGACTTGTATAGCTCTGTCACTTTCACACGCCAGAACAAACCTGGTTTTAAGTTTTAAGACGTTATAATACCCCCCCAGGAGAAACTATCCATTGAGAAAAGCTTTTTTAAAACTAGCTTTTTGTTCTTTCAGGCGAGGTCTTCATGAGCGCGTTCTCAAAGGCCGTGGTGCTGGACGTTTATTCTGACTTCATCAACAACTTCTCGGTCGCCATGGAGCTGGCCAAGATGGAGTCCAAGCGCAAGTCGGCGCTGGCAGACTTCTTCAAAGTGAAGCAGATCAGTGCACACGACCGACTGTCCTTCTTTGGACTGATGGTGAAGCCGGTGCAACGGTTTCCGCAGTTTATTATGTTTTTACAGGTAAGACTAATGAAAGATTTTCTTAGGAAAGAAAAATTCAATCCGCGGGCAGGATTCGAACCTGCGACCTTCGGATTCAGTACATCCGACGCTCATTTCCAACCGAGCCACCGAGGATCTTACCTGCCGCGGCAAATTTTTCCTCTAATTTTTAACGTCTCATGGTGACGTTTCTTTCCTAAGAAAATCTTTGAAATTCGCTACGCATGCGTTAATGCGTTTAATATTTAAAATATTAGACTAATGAAAGACGACAATAACTCATTCAAATATTAACAAAACATGAAAACAGTTTTCTAATGATTGTAGAATACATATTTTTGTAATATGCAAGTTGCAAGGAGAAGGGTAATAAGGAGAGATGGTTCTCTCCTTATTTCTTGAACACGTTTTTCTTTGATCTGTCATCGAATAAATTGAATGCATCCTAATTATTAATAGATCAATAGTAATCGTGCAACAAAATTACTAGAATTCGAATCTTATTACCATGGTAAGCAAACTGTTACAATGGTAACAGTTTGCAAGGTAAGGACAACATTCAATGAAGCATTAATTTGCAATTTAAGCATGATTAAATATTGAACAGTCAACTTAATCTGATATTGATTGAACAAGACAACCTTTGGAACGAACACGTTAGCATTATTTAATTTACAAACATACATATTACACATGTTTTCTCATAACAGGTGGCACTTACTCATTCTCTATAGGCACGTGTTTTCGATGTTTATATCACTGCTTATAAAAACTTACTATGCGATTAATAGGAGAATAAACACGTCAATGACCTCCATTTGCCAACTGTCTTATTTACGTACAGCACAAAAAAATCACTTCGAGAATGAATAGCCGATAACATTGCTGGAAATTCACGAAGTGAATCGTTAGGCATATTGGTAACAGGGGCCGCTTTAGACCCTGTTTGTTCTAAAAGTAAACGTACACTAATGGCTGCTACACACCTTACGATAAATCGTTACGATTGGACGGAACTTTTCGAACTGCAACGATAAATCTACAGGTGTGTATGAGAAAAACTGTACAGTTTGTCCGATTTTATAAGACTGTACAGTTGAACGGAGCAGTTTGAAATTTTGGATAGATAAATCGGAATCGCATGAAAGTGTATTGATAAATCGTAACGTATGTGTCCACTTTGGTCATATCTTTTTTAGCAATAAAGGCATACAGCAAATTGTACGATCACGAAAACATGTAAATCTTTCAAACTGATTTCAATATACCTAATATATTTACAGGTACAAGAAACCTCAAGAGAGTAGTCCAGCGATCCTGAACGCTAGCAAGTAATCCACCGGCTGCCCGACATCCTACAATGTCACCTACACTTCCGCACAGCACGATTAACGTGGGACCGCGATGAAAAAATTGGTCAGTACTTTAAAATGATGGTTAGTAGCTCTTGCATGATGACTAATGCGATCCGACCGAAGGACAGGGCGATTGCCAGCCCGGTCGCTCGTAGCCAGTAGCGACATAGCATAGCAATCGTCCCCAATATGTCGATGTTTTGAATAGGTTTTCAACTTTTTTCTAAAAGGAGAAGTTTTATGTTCGATTGAAAAAGAGGAAGTTGACGCACAGGCGTCTACTGTAGCGCTATCTATGATGCAAATAAGGAACGAAAATCAAATTACAACATCGTGCTACTGATTTTTAAGCCATATTAAAACCCGAAATCAACTACGGGCAACTCACCAGCACGACACCCGTGTTTGTAAAACAACACAATAAGTAGTATAGCTAGCTCATAGGATTCTGTTGTTGATCAACTGAATTCATTAGCCCTTTGCTCCCACATTTTCCTCGACTCGGCAATAAGCCTGAAGCCGAGTCACAAAAAAACTTGTTCACATGACAAGTCGTCTTAAAACATAAACAAAAGTTTTGTTACTAATGCCATTCGCAAAGCCGACTTCAAAAAAAGCGAAGGTTCTATTACTAACGTTCTTTTATGACTCATTTTAACAAAGTACCTAGGTATGTTGGTCTCTAACAAGTTGAGACTTCGGTTTCCAAAACCGTCAGAAAATTCTCCGCGAAAACACAAGATTCAACGTGCACTTACAAATAAGGAAGCTAGATGTTTTCAACTTGATTACAAGAACTGCGCATTGCTTTTTTGTCTTCGTAAACATACGGATGCGGGTGAAGTATTGATTTTTATTCGCAGTGTGTGTATTTTAAACGTATTTCACCCGTATATGATAATGCGTACTATGCTTTAGTAGCACTTGTAAAATAAAACATAAATTGGACGGATGTAATTAATTGGTAGAACCACTTAAATATAACTTATTATAGGAAGAAAAACAAATAAAATCTAACATAAATCATACTTTTGCTTTAAAGTTCATGGCTCGTGACTATGATTAAATTTTAAAACATAACTGACTTAACTTCCGTTTTTTGAAGACTAATAGTGCCCTCAAATTACTCAGTAATAAGCGTCAGGTAATGAGACATTTATTAAAAATACCGCTGGTTTATTGATTATAGCAACTATAATTAAGAATAGCTGAGAGCCTTACTGACCATCGCTGAGGCGCGGCTAATGGTTGAGAGCCCCGCACAATCATCATTTTCGTAGAAAACGTGCACTCACAAGCGACATTTACTGTCGCCATGGCGACAGGATGACTTGCTGCAATTGGTCTATAAGTACTCTTTTACTGCTGTGTGTGAAGCCCTTTACTTCCCCAGTGGCTGAGCTGGCTGACTTCATGATTTTCGCACGAAAAAAATATTTCTATGGCCTACCTATAACGATTCCAACTCCGGTTGTTTGGTTGCTGCCGCTGCTCGGTTCTTATAGGTTGAATCTAAAGTTTTTAAATATATTTTTTCAATCCAAACCAGTAGTTCTTGAGATAAGCACGATCAACCAACCAAACTCTTCAGTTTTATAATATTAGCATAGATGTATAGATGAGTTTAAATGTTTCTGAACGCTAAGCAACGTCTTAAAACTAGGCTTGTTCCAGTGAGTGAACGAAATGGCGCTAAACGACTTGTATAGCGCTGTCACTTTCACTCGTCAGAACAAGCCTGGTTTTAAGACGTTATAATACCCCCCCAGGAGAAACTATCCATTGAGAAAAGCTTTTTTTAAACTAGTTTTATACTCTTTCAGGCGAGGTCTTCATGAGCGCGTTCTCAAAGGCCGTGGTGCTGGACGTTTATTCTGACTTCATCAACAACTTCTCGGTCGCCATGGAGCTGGCCAAGATGGAGTCCAAGCGCAAGTCGGCGCTGGCAGACTTCTTTAAAGTGAAGCAGATCAGTGCACACGACCGACTGTCCTTCTTTGGACTGATGGTGAAGCCGGTGCAACGGTTTCCGCAGTTTATTATGTTTTTACAGGTAACTAATAAGGGCGACTCTTTCAAAAAAAGTTCAATGATGCTTAAATTAAAATGAAATAGTAAAAAATATACATTTTAAATATGTTTCACTTTTGGTGAAATTTCTGCCCGGTTTAATAACTCTAAAATCTTAAAACAGTTTTTAGAAGCTTGTCCCACTTCAGTGAATTTTCAGCATGAGTAACAGTTAAGGTTTTACTTAATCCCACTTAACTGCGTTTTGTATTAACAATGACATGAAAATAGTTTTCTTATGATGTAGAATACATTTTTTGTAATATGCAAGTAGCGAAGCCGAACCCTTCTCTTTATTTCTTCAACACGTGTTTCTTTGATCTGTCATTTTATAAATTGAATGCATTCTAATTATTAATAGATCAATAGTAATCGTGCAACAAAATGACTAGAATTCGAATCTTATTACTATATTTTAAGCAAAATGGTAACAATTTGTAAGGACAACATTCAATGAAGCATTAATTTGCAATTTAAGCATGATTAAATATTGAACAGTCAACGTAATCTGATATTGATTGAACAAGACAACCTTTGGAACGAACACATTAGCATTATTTAATTTACAAACATACACATGCACGTGTTTTCTCATAACAGGTGGCACTTACTCATTCTCCTTATAGGCACGTGTTTTTGATGTTTATATCACTGCTCATAAAAACTTACTTTGCAACAAATAAGAATATAAACACGTCAATGACCTCCATTTGCCAACTGTCTTATTTACGTACAGCACAAAAAAATCACTTCGAGAATGAATAGCCAATGACGTTGCTGGAAATTCACGAAGTGAATCGTTAGGCATATTGCTTACAGGGGCCGTTTTGGACCCTAGTTTGTTCTGAAAGTATTCGTACACTAATAGCTGCTACACACCTTACGATAAATCGTTACGATTGGACGGTACCTTTCGAACTGCAACGATAAATCTACAGGGCCTGTAGCCAAACGGCAAGCGACATTCGCCAACGTTCAGCAGTCGCTAATACATTTTCAACTGTACATCCCATTGCATTATGTTGAAAATCTGTCAAAGATACAATCGTTTTCGTTTTTTAGTTCGCTATTGCTCACATCTTACATTTTCGCATAATGAAAATCTTATAAGAAAAATGTTGTTTCGGCATACAGGCTCAGGTTTGTTCGCACTAACAGTTAGTCCGAGGCCTAATGACTATTAGCAGTTTAAATTTTTAGTAGGCGGATAATGACGTTATGTAGCATAACTTTAGTACATCTTTTCTAGCACTAATGACTATTATCATAATAAATATTTAGGCGATACAATTAAAATTCTAAATTAATACGTTTCTATAACAATTAAATAATATGTTATTTACACATTTGAATAAGCCTATGTGCAACAAACAGTTAGTGACAGAACCGAATTGCTGCAAAACCGGCTCCACGTAGACTTGTTTGTCCTACCCCTACAGAGCGTAATTTGAAAATCGCGTAGGTAGCGTAGGGGCGAGGCGGGAGGCCCGCGGGCTGAGGAGCAGGCGGCTCGCGTCACGTGCCGACAAGCGACAGATTACTGCGACAGGATGACTTGCTGCAATTGGTCAGTACTCTTTACTCACTTCCCCAATATAGCGTTACATGAATTCTAAACAAGTCGCAAACGATAATCGAAAACCCTCGGTACTCCCCAATCGATTTTCAACTTTATACTTCACGGTCTAAAAAAAGCCGATTTCTAAGCGCTGCGGTGGTGTAATCTTCACTAGATCTTCGAAAACCGTCTGCGACGATCTAAAAGCACGCGTGGGGCCGCCGGAGGCCCGCAGCGCCGGAGCCGTGACAGAAAATTTGAACACTTGCCTGCTAAAATGAAATGTAAAAAATATATTTTGCATGTTTGCTAAGTCGCCCTTAATTCTATGCTGTGTACTTGAATTTTCATGCTATGCATGCTTACATGACCAATGTTTTTGATGTAACGATGTGAAGCCGAATTCTTTTCATTTTTACCCTCAAAATAACCGGCAACCAAATAGCTCGAACATACCTATTACTGACTCAATTTTTTTCCCACAGGAGACCAATCGGGCGGTCTTGCAAGCCGCGTCGCCTGCTGCGGTTGAACGCGTGGTGTGCGTGTAGCTAGGTGCAGTGACGCGGAGAGGCTCGGCGCTGAAGTTTGCAGGATGTCAGGTTACAAGCGACATTTACTAAATGACTTGCTGCTTTAGGATCCCTTTATCATGTTCCCCTAATATACTTAAAAAAGTTATCGGCTTTAGATTTTCAACTTTATGCTTAGCATCTAAATTTATCTTTAAAGATTTAAACGCTAGCGACTGGAAAGAACGAAAACGTTATGTAATCTTCACTAGATCTTCAACTTTAATGCTTAATATAAATTTGAAAATCTAAAAGCCTACTCAATAATATGTTTTGTTAAATGAATATGATGTGCTACAAAGGCCTTGTGAAGCCGTACCGAATTATATGCAATGCCCGCCAAGTCTTTTAATTATGCCAAAAAAATTATGCTAATCTTAGTTATTAAGGTCTTAAAATTTTATGCAAATGGATAGGGAACTGCTCTAAATGTTCATGTTTTTGCATTAACGCATCCTTAGCCCTTCTTTGCATGCTTGCTTGCTTTTGTAAACAGCTAGCAGGAATAATGGTTTTTAGTAAATGTTTAAAAATTACAAAAGGCAAGCCATAAATGCAACCTCGTGGTGTGCGTGTCAGTGGGTGCTGGCAGTGATGACGCGGAGAGGCTCGGGCTAAAAATTATGGTAAGCATCAGTGCGGATGTAGAGGTGCTGGATACTGGCACCTCGCCTACGCTCAGTATTAGGTCTTTATGCAAATTAGGTAAATGTTCATGTTTTTTTTTTCTTAGCCCTTCTATATGTAACACTAGGTATAAAAATCCACCAGCAAGAAGATAGTCTCAGTTGATCTTTCCTTGGCTGAAGCATCTCATGAATAGACACAACTCGTATTTTCCATGGCTGACGGCTGACAGACAGACAACCATAAAGTTACATGCTCTGTGACAACATTTCCTGTAAATAAGACTCCTTGGTCACATCCTCTCACAAGATCAGGCCTGATCTCGTAGAAGGATGTGACGGCATGGCTAGTGGCTTAGCAGGCTTGCTAAAAGGCTTTTGGCATTGGCTGGCTGGCTATGGCGGTTCGGCCAAGGCTGCAGGGCTGCAAAGGCGATATCTTGCCTAGGCGTTATATTCTAGCTGGCTCCTGTTAACTGGCTATGGCTGACTGGCTAAGGCTGAGCTGCAGAGGCGATATCTCGATTATCGTTACAATATGTATAAAATATCCACCAGCAAGAAGATAATCTTATTGGTCTCTTTAGCAGCAACAAACCCAAATTCACGTGCTCACTCGTGGAGTTCGGAACCAGGTTTTATTGTTTAATTATTCACCTGGTATCAATTAGCTAGGGCGTCGAGAAAATTTTCTAAACCTGTATGTGCGCCGCGAGTCGAAAAAGTTTGGGTACCCCTGCCATGGCCAATTTTTCCCTCTATTGAGCAAATAACTCCCCCCAAGGCCAGTTGGTTATGTCTTCTTAATAAATCTTTCATTACCAACAGGTATGAATCGCAGCGGAAGTCTGCGATCAAACTCGAGCAGCGGCATGACGACATCAACGGGCGACTCCCTCTGCAGCGAGATGTCCGCGCTGATGCACGACTACGAGACAGTGTCCCGCATGGCCGACCTGGCGGCCTCGCTGCGCATGTCCTACCCGGAGCTGGCCGCGGACACCTTCCGCGCGCTGCTGCAGAACATACAGCGGAGTATACAGGTGACGAACTTTTACGAACATGCCCGAACAATCCCGACATGGAATCGTCTTCCACAGCAATGTCAGGAACTTAGGAACCCATGACGCGATTCGTGCGATTTGCAATTTCTACCTATTAAAAAAGAAAATCGTCTTTGCTACTATGATATAATGATGCAATTCGAGTGTCTTGGCCAGCGTGTTTTTTATTTTTCACCTAACCGTAGGCAACTGCAAGTTTTTTGTCATAATATCGTAGTGGTAATGTGCATCTGGATGGTGGGAATGAGATGTGTGTGGAATCAGTTGAATCGCGTCGTATCGACCTGTCCGAAGCCACTACCATTGTTTTTTTTTGAGGCTCCCTTTTCCGTAGGTGGTCCATTATGAGCCAACCCAGCTCCTTCCAGAATACAAAACTAAAGTGCCAGTATAAGTGTGCAGGATTCTGGTCTAAAACTAATATTGAAAACAGTTATAACCTAGTCCTTTACTTTTACAGAAAAAAGACGACGAGATGGCGTGGGTGGACTCGTGCTGCCTGCAGCTGACGATCCGCGGTCGCGAGGAGCCGCTGACGTTCCGCGCCAGCGAGCCGGGCGCGCGCCTGGCGTGGGCCACCGAGCTGCGGCTGGCGCAGCTGGCGCAGGCCTCCGCCAACTCGCCCGCGTGGAGGCTGCCCGCGCAGCTCGCGCCCGCGCATAAGATGCCGCTCTTTGTTGCTGCCACGCCGGTCTATTCGTCGAGGCAACTTACGGAGGTGTGTAAAATGAATAGTTTGGTCTTGTTTAGTCTTTAACTGTACCAAAATACAATGACATCTTCAATAGTCATGCCGTAACCTAATGTAGAGTTCATTTCAGTGATATCGAAAATAATAATTGTTATTTATGCTCTTTCGAACAAGTATTTGTAATAAATAGTATGGAATCGAAATGTCGAAGGCGTTATTTTTTATTTTTACATGAATATTCGTGCAATGTTATGTAACTGGTAAAATTTTATGGTAATTTGCTTCTCTATGATCTCAAGTTTCAAATTCAAAACGCATTGAATAAACATGTTTTTTGCCTGTTCCGGATGAAAACTAACAACCAACGACGATATAATACTAGACTCGTAATAACAAGCGACCGATGTCTGCCAACATATTAGGCAAAAAAGTCTTATATTCGTCTCATTTCGACCAATCCTGTGAGCGGTAAACATACTTTGAGACAGCACAGACCTTGAGTTAGCCAATCACAACGCAGTACCCCGTCCCCCTCGCTTACGTAGTACCTCAGCAACTTGGCAGAATAGTTTGTGTTCTTTAGATCGTGCATGCGGTGTCTAGTATTATATCGTCGTTGCTAACAACATTGTGACATCCCCAGGTACGTTGCGGCTGCTTTTACACGTCGTGTGGAGGCGGACGAGGCGCGTCGCTACGACGAGCGCGCTCGCTGCTGTGGGTGAGCGCGGGCGGCGCCACCGACAGCCACGTGGCCGTGCTCACACACCGCGCCGCCAAGCTCAAGACGCTCGTCACGCTAGACCTACCCGATACCAAGGTAAGCTTCTCACCTTTACTGTTTTCGCCGGAGGTTAGTCAGACGTGGTATGATAATTCCTAGGACTTCATGTTCGACAGTCACACTTGCGACCACCCGGCTATTGAGGCAGTCACGTATCAACAGGGCTTCTTTCATATCCTTTGTGTTATTAATTTCAGGTTACCTCAATGGAACATGCTCGTGGAGTGCGACAAGCGACGACACTCTGCGGCGACACTGTATGGCTCGGTACGGAAGATAGAAAAATCATTATTTTCTCCGCACTCGAGCCAGAAAAGCAAGAGAAATTAACGGAAGTGCCGACAATAGCGTCCATCACGCAGATCCGTTACCACTGCGACGCCATGTTCGTCGGGCTGTCCAACGGGCGCGTGTCGGTGTACCGCCGCAACCACGACGACTCGTGGGCGCTGCAGGAGCCGCTGGCCATCGAGCTGGGAGACCGGCCCGTGCACTGTGTGCTGCCGGTCGACGGTATCATCTACGCCACCTGCGCACGACGAGTGTTCGCCATCAATGCGCTCACCGCTGAAATCATGCGCATCCTAGAACTCAAAGGGGACGGCGACCGATCCGTCAAATACCTGGCGCACTCGGGCGTCGGCCTCTGGACTGCTTTCTCCGATTCAACGTATGTAAGTTTATATCACGCTGAAACTTTCGAACACCTTCAAAACATTGACATCGCAGCTGACGTTGCGAAAACTATCGGAGCACGAGAGGGAAGCAAGCCCGCGTACGTGTCGGCTTTGCTGGCGTGTCAGGGACTGCTGTGGGTGGGAACCACGGCCGGGATCAGTGTCACCGTGCCGCTGCCCAAGCTGGAGGGGCTGCCGCTCGTGGGCGGACACATCGCCGCCTCCTACCACGCGCACGCCGGGCCCGTGTCCTTCCTGCTCAATCTGATGCCCGAAAGTAAAGACGTAGACGTCAATACGGTGCGTCGGAATTTATCCAACGCCCGCCACCTCGCCGAGACTGTGAACACTCTGCAAGAGTTCAAAGAGGAGGACGGCAAGGAAGACAATGACAAACCGAAACTAGAGAGGCGGATCTCCGAGGACGCGAGCCCATACCGACCGCAGCGCGTACAGTCCGCGGTCGTGCGGCGGAAGAAGCCGGGTGACGTGCGACTGAGTAAGACTCTTCCCAAGTGTGCCAACTTGAATGCGTGTGACGTATACGGTTTGTACGGAGACCTGATGTTCGTGAAAGACTGCGTCGGCGAGGCGGACGTGGGCGGCTCGGGCGGCGAGGCGCTGCGCAGGAGCGACCCCGAGCTGGCCGCCATCCCCTTCCGCGTCAGCACGCTGGACCGGCGCCTGCGCATGCGCGCCGGCCGCCCGCGCAGCCTGGATCTGTCCAGCTGGTCCGTGGACTCGCGCGCCTCCAGCCTGTGCACGTCGTCGGGCAGCGAGGAGTCCATGGCGCTGCGCGGCGTGTCGCGCACTAGCTCGGGAGCGTCCGGCGCCGCCGCGTTGGCGCCTGTGGCCGCGTCCACGCCCGACTCGGGCTCGGCCAAATCCAGCGCGTCCGAGCGCTCAGTGTCACGCGTGGACTCGGTGCCGGGCGAGGCCCGTACGGACGCGCGGCCGGCCGGGCGCAGCCTGCGCGGCACGGACTACGTGCTGGGCGAGAGCACGGCGCGGCGCTCGGTGCTGACGGTGGTGGGTGGACGCGGCTACGTGGACTGGCGGCAGGTGGCGGACGCGGCCGAGCGGCCGCAGCCCGCCGCGGACCCCAACCCGAAGGACGCGCACCTCATCCTGTGGGAGATGCGCTTGTGACCGCGCGGTGCCTGCGAGGTGCGAGGACTCGAGGAGAGTGTCGCCGCTCTCCCGGGGAGCGGTCGCTCGACGGATGCTATGATTGTACTCGGCGATTTATGTGTCATATTTAATTTGTCGATGGCCTGTAAATATAGTGCTAATACGTAGGCTCGCTATGTTAAGTTTATAGGAATACGATGCTACTACACTTACACGTCCGTTAGCATTGCACTGAAATATTGATGTGTGACACAAATATTTACATTTGTAAATTATGCGAAGCTTTAAATTATTTTTTGAAGTTAGAGCTACATTCCGCTGGCTCGACGTTTACATTGGTTTAGTAATTTAACACTTAAGAAGTGGTGCATTATTTTTGTGATCAAATTTTGAAATGTTAGTAAATTTACAAAGATTGATCATGGGTGCGTAATATTTACTGTACGTTTTTAGCGACACTGGTGAGAGTGACCTATTTAGAAAGATTGATTCTTCAATCAGCCGAATAACATAAACCTTAAACGTTATACATAATTATAAATTGGACCAAGAATTTCAACTTCTCGATTTGTTAGAAAAATATAATTAACTTTCGCCACAGTTAAAGCATATCTCTTTCTTAGAAAAAAAGTCTAATCTGCCACCAACATTTGATTACACTTTGCCAAACGTCGAAAAACATCAAAAAATTATTTACTATGGTTTTATGTAAAAATAACAATTTATCGTTCTATTTTCAGTGTAAAATATAATATATGAATAACACGAACCGCCTTTGTTTTAGAATAATTACATTTGTAAAAATTGTTTGTATCAACATGAAATTCCAATAACATTAAATTAGTCTGTGTCAATTTTAACATTTACTAATTATATTTTTAGTTTTGGATGTAAATTGATTTGCATAACAATTAACATTACATAATGGTGGCCTTAATATGTACTTGAAAATTTCCAGTGTATGATTTGTATAGCATTTGTTTAAGCTTTATTGTTAGACATATTAATGTCGCTTTAAGAATTAGACTGATTTAGCTAAGCGTTAAAATGTACTGTTAATGGAATTATTAGTGAATAAGATAAACGACATTTGAAAGTTTCCCAAATTTCTGTGCACTTTAAAGTAATGCTACAGCATTGCACCGAGATTGCACATTTTAAAATCGAACGAAAAGCTTTTTTACATACTCGATTGGAAAATTTTGTTGAATTTATGATATACTGTATAATCTTGATGTTATCTTTGTCTACAATCTGTTGATCACGGTTTCTATTCCGTATGAAGTTTGCTCATGTTTTGTCAAAGTTTATAATTAAATTATCACTTTACAACACATGTTGTTTTCTCAATAGTTGATGTCTTACAAGTCTATTAAAGTTAATCGTTACTATATTTTTTCGGTCAGTAATCTCACAAAACAATAATATTTGTTTTGCACGCCCAAAGAATTCTCGTTAAGTCAGGCATTACGAATATTAGATGAACCAACAAGAAATTTAAATGTGCCAAATTGTAAAATATCAGATACCTACTTATTATTTATGTACATACATTCTGTACATACAGAAATATCATAATTATGACATGTATTTCGTATCTCATGTATTATATTATATGTATGTATGTATTATATGTATGTATATGAGATTCGAAATACCTTATAAATAATTTAATTTAATTTATGTAAATACAGCAATATAAAACGAAATCTCGAATGAATACGCCGAAACTGTTTTGTTTACCGATATCTAGAAAAAAATTGGAATATTTATGCTGCGAAACGTCACAAGTGTACTTTTGTGTAAATAAAATTTAAGTTTATACATATACACACTGTATCTATTGTTTTATTGTTACATTACAAACCTTCTGATAAACGTCGTGTAATGAAAAAGGCAATCAAAAGGCCCACCGCACAGCGGAAGCGCAGCGGAGCGCTCTTGAAGAAAACTATTTAATATAAACCTTAACTACCTTGTTAATAGGTCAATATAACAATAAATTCGGTCCCTGTGATGGGAGCGTCCTCAACCTACCACAAGAGAATGCGCGCAACCATATATCAAGGAAGATGAGGTTTATATTAGGGCGCTCCCTCACCGCGAGCATTCACCTGTAATGTAACGTTACAGATTCGAACATTCGAAGACTAGAGCATCAAATTGCGCACTTTTAGGTTACATTACGGGTGAATGCATCTAAAAAGGCGCTCCGCCGCACCTCCAGCGGTGTGCGCTGGGCCAAACACCGACCAAGATATGCTAGTGCGTCAAATACCTGCACGATTTTTCACATATTTCACGGAAAACAGTATTGTGTGTTGTCTACATGCCAGCTTATAGCAGATATCGGTGTGAATTTACCAGAAGGTTACGCTTCATTGTGCAATACCATTTCTTTTCGTACTGATGATACCAACGTAAGTACAATGGCACGTTTTCTTATTGGCACGTCTGTTTTCCTGGCATCTTAGGTACAAAACGATCATTCATCAATGTCGTATTTGGAATTGAATATTTCGAGCATTACGATGATCATAAGCAAATCTGTAGAAGGAATATAAATAAACTGGAAGAAAAAAAAATAAGTTCTTGAACTGGCTACTATTAAAAAACGTTCGAAGACTAGAGCATCAAATTGCGCACTTTTAGGTTACATCACAGGTGAATGCATCTTAAAATGCGTAAATGTAAAAATACGTAAATGTGTGCGCTGGGCCAAATACCGACCAGTTTAAGATATGCTGGTGCGTCAAATACCTACACGATTTTTCACAAATTTGTGTGTATTGTCTACATGCCAGCATATATAGCAGATCTCGGTGTGAATATTAACGTTATTATTATTATTAATTTACCAGAAGGTTACGCTTCATTGTGCAATACCATTTCTTTTCGTACTGATGATACGTAAGTACAATGGCACGTTTCTTATTGGCACGTCTGTTTTCCTGGCATCTTAGGTACAAAACGATCATTCATCAATGTCATATTTGGAATTGAGTATTTCGAGTATTACGATGATCTGCAAATCTAGAAGGAATATAAAAATAAACTGGAAGAAAAACATTAAAAGTTATTCAACTGGCTCCTATCTAAAAAATATATTACTGAAACTCTTGGAAAAAGGTGAATGAAACAAAAAACCGTTACAAAAATAACTGACTCACGTAAAAAAATTATAGGTATTCACTTTGTGTTTGTTCTAGGTGTGATTTCGATATTCCATGTACAATTTTGTATACACAAAATTTGATAATGATTTCGAGTTGTAATTTTTCTCAACGAGTTCAATTTTACGAATTTTGCATATTTATTAACCTCCCGGGTGCGTTACGAACACCATCTAGAAGCTGCAGGCTGCTATTTTTGCTAAAGTAGCTATTTTAGATCCCCTAGCTATTTGTGTTTGAAGAAGAAAATTCTAAATAAAACCATAATTATTTGTAGAGGTTTTATTGTTAAGAATCCGGTGAGTTAACCATCAATTGTTAAGAGGAAGGTGTGTAGAATTATTGTGTCAATTTTTCTGTCCGCTCATGAGTGGCTACGGTATACCTAGAAGGTAAAAATACTTATGAACATTTCGAATATTTTTACTGGATTAGGGCTGAAACAAAGTCCCATTTCGTGGTTGCACGCGTGGGCGTCCTTCGCATGCACACGCGTTGTTTTACGCCTGCGGAAACGGGTCCATATGTTCTGTGGCCTGCGTGAAACAGGCCCGGGTACGGAGTCACAGACACAGGAGTAATATCTACCTAGTGTGCGGCAACGTTTTTAAAAAAAACGGTTTTTAATCAATTTGAAAAGCAAATCATCTCGTTTCGTTTTCAGAGACCACTTGCGAAGGTACGTGGTCTGGTGACTGTCACATGCGTCCGTTTAATGCAGTTTCAGATCTTTGACTATTCATGGATTACCTATATGCATGCTCACTAAAACAAAATGGTATGATGATGTTGGATGATATCCTGACTTACGGTTCCGCCGCTTGCATTCTTTGAGAGCTTCACTAAAAGCAGCGCATTCGGAAATTTCTTCGTGGTTGGTGGCACAATTCAGGAACTGCTGTATTTCATAAGCGCAGGGGCCATTAGGTTGAGAGTCCATATCGTAATCTCGCGGAAGGGCATGTACTACTTCTTCTCGGCGACGACCGCTGAACAAACTTGATATGCCTTCACCGACTACGTGACCCTAAAAACGTGAACACACACTTGTATCTTGCAGCAAAACATCCATCTCTCCTACTTAATAATAATTTGAGACAAGACATCTCTGTGACTTTTTGATGTGTCCGTCTAACCACAAAGCTTAACCGGTTTAGGAGATTGTCAAAAAGAACCGGTACTTATTATAGTACTAGGTATACCAAATATCTTCGCAAACCTCTAGTAGAAATACGGTCTTCGTCGTTCAACATTTTACAAATTACCACTTCGACCTCATTACTGAAAATTAAGTAGGTAGGTAAATCTTTACCACAGCTGTGCCCACAGTGACTCCTCCAGCAATTGATGCAGCTTGGCCGAATAATGATGGCCGCCGTTGAGGTGTAGGAGACATCCGTGGGGAAGGACTTCGAGCAGGAGCATGTTGAGATCGTCGCGAATAACGCGATCGGCCACTGCAGCATTCAAATTATAATAAGTTAATGATACCTAGGCTTCTTGGGCCCACCAAAAAAAAATATTAGATGGTAAAATAACTAACTGACATTTTAAAATTGAGATGACATTTATTACAATTACTGGGATGATAAAATAAAACAAGAGAATTTGTAAATTACTGTTACGCACCATTATTATAATAGGGTAGTTTCCAGGGTCAAAATAATTACATTCTATTTAGTCCGTATTTTAGATTATAAAAAATATTGGACACGTATTTTTTCTTTTTTCGATTAAACAAAAAAGAACAAAGATAATAGCCTATTTAAGTTACCTGTGACGTCACTCTGCGCGAAAAATGCCACGCATCGTGACGTCACACGTAACTTTAATAGGCTATATCTTTGTCATTTTTGGTCTAATTTACAAATAAAAAAATACGTGTCCCTTATTTTTGAATAATCTAAAAGACGGACTAATTACATTTTTTTAGGCAACTAGCCTATTATGTTACGGTAACGATGAATCGACTTTCAAAGGATTATAGTCAGCGAGGGGCAAAAGCAATAAACTGAATTTGTTCTTGTATGACACTTCTGAATAAAACAATGTTTTTTTTTTGTAAAGGTTTATTTGTTAAGAAACTGGTGAGTCATAATTAACATTATATTAATTCTTAGGGGAAGGTGCGTGAGTGGATCATTGTGGCGATTTTGCTAGCTGTTGATGAGTGGCTAGGGCTACGGTATACCTGAAAAAAAAACATAATAAATGAATATTTCGAAATGGTCTCGTGATGGGTAAAAAAATGAGGCTAATTTCTCTTCAGAAAACCTTATAGCACCTCACAGCTTTTTTTTTACACTTTGCCCGGCACATGGAATTTTTCCTTTATCGTAAGTGCAACAAACAAACTCACATACAAAAACGCCCAGACCCGGAACAGCTACTCGAAGATCATACAAATATTTGCTCCGTACGGGTATCGAACCCAACGCAACTGCAATACTTACGTCAAACTTTAAAATCATGTTCGCTGAACTTACGGTTATATCGCTTGCATTCTTTAAGAGCATCACTGAATGCCTGACATTCTGACACTTCTTGATGAGTGGAGGCGCAGTTCAGGAACTGTTGTATTTCGTATGCGCAGGGGCCGCTAGGTTGAGATCTCATATCGTAGTCTCGCGGAAGGGCATGCACGACTTCTTCACGGTGACGTCCGCCGAACAAACTTGTTATGCCTTCACCGATCGTGTGACCCTAAAAGCGTAAATAAAATACACTATCCGTGCTTAGTACAAAATAGGCATTCCTAAAACATGCCCAACATGAGAATAATGAAACAGACATGTCAGCTACTTAGGTGTAGGTAATTTGAACCTTAAATTATCAGAGTAAAAGACAATGTCTTTGGTGGTCTTGAGATTTAACAAGCCAAAATTATACACACTCCACACAATTGAACTCATTTCCATCATGTTTCGAACCAGATACATACTTAAATACAACTTCGAAATTAATAATAAATAACCATAATTAACTGGCCATTGAGACTCGTGCAAATCTGGGAAAAATATAGGATACTCGTAAGGGAGAGGGGAACTGTACTTAAACAGTGAGTGGAACAGAAGGCCTAGACTATGTACCTAGTTCACGGTGGGATCTAGATAACGCTAGACGACTTATTGTAGGTATAGCTCAGTCTTTTTCCCACAGACACAGTGGAACTACTCTCGTTTTTAAACGTCAGGGTAAGACCCCGGGTGCTATGATAGTCATCTACTATCCATTCGTGTACTGCCAGAGTGCCAGCGATAGGTAGCTACAATAAATACCATTACTATTCCTCATTCCCGTTCGTTGAAAACCTATTGAATTTCTGAAAACGTAGTTTTTCGTAACACTCTTATTTCGTCAAAACGCTATTGAATTAGGATAGTTTTATAGAGTAAGAAAGAACTTTAATTTTCATGAACTCTGTCCATTATATTGCACGGGTACCTAGGTACTTGTAGAAGATTATACTGGTGAATATAGATAAAATGGTACTTGATGGTAAAATCAACAAATGTGTCTTCAGCCCTCTGCCAAGAGGACGGGACTGTAGATTCATCCGGTTGCCCTTTGCGTTCCAAGGCCTCCGTATATCTGATGTTTATAGGTACATTTGTTGACTCGCTGGGTATTTTTATAAGGAATGGTAATTCTTGATTAGTCATGGTTAATGTGGCGCACCTCTACATAGTTGGGCTCCTAGTCAAATATACAGTGTGTCCGGGCACGAGTTAGCGATATTTGAATAGGATATTCTAGGTTCATTTTCATCGACAAAAATGCTTAAAAAAAAATTCTTACTCCAAAACTTCGCGAATGGCAGCCATTTAAATTTATTGATCTGTCGAACTGGGGTGTGTACAATAAAATGCAAATTTCTTTGAATCTAAGAGACCTACATTCATGCAAATGACTTTATTGCAAAGTTAAATGTTGAGGCATATCAAAAACTTACGAAAACTTTCTAAATAATATGTAAAAATAACCAAAAAACATTGGCAAACACGAAATTGTCCACAAAAATGGCTGAATAATTTCACATTTTTAACTCTAGCTCGATGAGTACCCCTGAATTTTGCTTGGGTTTTTGCATTAAATTAAAAGTGTTTGAGTCAGGCTATAAAATGATATAAGAATTATCACTCTACGTTAAGTATCTTAGGAGTTATCCTCATTTGAACATCACCCTTCCGTCTCGCCCCACAGCAATAAATCCAAGAAACTGTACTATTTGAGTTTAAGGATGGTTACTTGGGGATCATTTACATTGTGGTCAATAATGACCGATATGATATTCGTTGGAACGATTTAGCTCACCCAAAGAATGCGACACCTGTAATATTGGGGTACATGCGCTTAGAAAGGGTGATGTTCAAGTGAGAATAACTCCTAAGATACTTAATGTAGAGTGATAATTTTGATATCAGTTTATAGCCTGACTCAAATACTTTTAATTTAATGCAAAAACTCTACCAAAATTCATGGGTACTTATCGAGCTAGAGTTTAAAATGTGTAATTATTCAGTCATTTTTGTGTACAATTTCATGTTTGCCCATGTTTTTTGGATATTTTTACATATTATTTAGAAAACTTTCGTAAGTTTTTAATATGCCTCAACATTTAACTTTGCAATAAAGTCATTTGCATGAATGTAGGTCTCTTGGGTTCAAAGATATTTGTATTTCCCCAGTTCGACAGATCAAAAAATTAAAATGGCTGCCAGTCGCGAAGTTTTGGAGTAAGAATTTTTTTTAAAGCATTTTTGTCGATGAAAATGAGCCTAGAATATCCCCTTCAAATATCGCTAACTCGTGCCCGGACACACTGTATATGAAGAAATTGACTGTATACTGTTTATTTTAATAGTGCATTACGCACATATCTTGCTGCCCATTCTTTGGTATAATCTTTAACCCCTTTATTAATAAAACGAGAAGTAAAGTTACACCAATCGGGTACGCGTAGATTGATACTAACATTTCAAATATGTTGCCGCACCATACTTCTAATACCAGGACCTCAAGATCATCCTCTCCCTACTTCAACAAAAATACGACTCAAGCCAAACTAAATGCCTGATGGTAATCTCACCTACCACAGCTACGACTCACAACAGTGACGACAATCATTGTGGTGTCCGATAGCAGTTATCATTATGGGAGGACTTCAAGCAGGAGCATAATATGTCACCGCTGCATCCAAATGGATGACAGTAACCTAACTATCCTAACTAGTGTTATCAGGATCCATTCATCCACCAATGCAATTCTCTAACGGTTGGACTGGAAGCCAAGCCCTTCGTAGTTTGGAAAAGATTGGGCAAATAATAATAAGTAGGGTGACGTTCAGGTTTGTACTTACCCGCAAGCGCAATAATAATTAAAAGACTAATTAAAGATGAGGAAGCTTTTGAGATAATCTATAGGTGTGTAGGCTATTTGATTTTGAACGCTGCATGGCTATGGTATACCTGCAAGAAAAAATAAAACCTATAGGGGTTCGTATGTAATGGTAGGTAAATTATTTAGGTACTAGCACCACATTGTGAAAGTGCCTTTAATAAAGTTGACGTACGGTTCTGTCGCTTGCAGTCCTTGAGAGCTTCATTGAAAGCTTCACATATCGAGAGGTCTTGATGGTTGGTGGCGCATTTCAAGAACTGTTCTATTTCTAATGCGCAGGGTCCGCTAGGTTGAGTTTCCATATCGTAGTCACGCGGAAGGGCATGTACCACTTCTTCCCGTCGATGACCACTGAACATACCTGTAATGGCTTGACCGGCCACGTGTCCCTAAAAATACGAATGAAATACACAGTGTTTGCTCAAAAATCTTGCTTCCAAGTACGCCTATAAAACAAGTTAATATTAAAATTAATAGTTAAAGTTTAACTTTCAAAATTGAACGCGTGTATTTCATGTCCATGCAGTAATTAATCATGAGTTGTCCGCAAAATTTTAGATGCAATCAGTTTAGCACGGTTTCATCAGTTGCAAGATTTCAATTCAAATTCATTTGTTGAGTTACATAGACAGGTGGGCTTATGAAGAACAGGAAAGTTGTTAGTGAATTACGGAATAAAAAGTAGGTACCAAAGTATAATAAAGTCGGTATAAAAAGGAGAGCGAGAAAAAGCTGCAATGGGTAACGGTCACACATTGATTTTTTCGACAGATCGCTGAGCAATACAGAGCTCATGAGTATCGAAAATGTCTAGAAAAACGCAACTCCATACCTTTAATGATGAGTATTGAAAAAATGACGAATCTCCTTCATCCATCAGTTGCATTTTTGTCTAGGAGCCAAACAATTAATTTAAAGATGCGTCACACTACCATGACTATCATTATTTACCATTCCTTTTGAAACACAAAACAAATATATTATTTTAAATACAATTGCACTTATATTAGTTCTTTAAGTAACCTTTTCAACAGAGTTCGCGTAATCTCTATAGTACCTCTACTTCAGTGAAGTTTTTTACATAAAATTACAACTGTATTATTCTTTAAAAAAAAATATTCAGATACTATAATGATTCATTCATAGGCAATTCCATAGCGTGAGGACGAAATAAGAGGTCTTCAGATAAACAACGTTTTGAGCACACAATTTAATTCACTTTATAATAATATAGGTACTTTACAAACTGGATTCAGTAGGCTACTTAAGTACTAAAGAGACAATTACTGGGGAATAAGGCAATAAGTACTAACAGTAAACTACAATACCTACGTCTAGAAAGGTAGAGTATCCTATATGGTTATAAACAAACATGATGGCAATGAGATAAGTCCATAGATAGAACAGCCACAAACATACACAAAAGGTCGGTCAACCAGCACTTCACAAACGCACCTATACTCCAGCGTGCCAGAATCATAAATCCGGAACCAGCGCTTCATGTTAAAAATCCACTCCATACATCAGCAACAACACGACTCAAGCCAAGTTGAAAGACTGGTAGGTAAATCGTACCACAGCTGTGCCCACGGTGACTCCTCCTGCGATCGAAGCAGCTTCACCGAACAATGATCTTCGTTGCGGCGTCGGCGTCGGAGACATCCTTGGGGGAGGACTTCGAGCAGGAGCATGTTGAAACCGTGATGAGTAACGGGAGCCACTGCATCCAAATGTTGGGCGTTAAGGCAGTTTACAACGTGTCTTATTGATTTTGTTGTTGGTAAATAATAAAAAGCTAATAATACTACCCCTGCTGCTTCCTAGCTCCACCACATCTGGTACACATGTCTCTTAGATGTACTTTCCGATTCAGTGGTGCAGATTACAATGTTTGTTTAATTAATTTGAGTAGAGCCTGCAAATTAATTCAATGATTTATTTAGGCACCAACTCCAACGAGTGTCCTACAGCTTTGCCAGAACGTCTTGAAACGGAACTAATATTTTTGTTTGCTGACAACAGCTGACAACGATTTAAAATCTTTGATATTTCATGTAAGCAAAGAACGCAGGTTTGTTAGATTTATTATTGTGAAAAAAAAAACCTTTCGAAGTGCTGATAGCGAATGAACAGTGGTGACTTCCGGTTTTCTACTCTAATTTGCGAAACTGTATGCACATTTACATTTACAGACTCAACTCTTCAGAAATACAATACACACTACACCAGCAAAATAATGACTTCAGGGAGCAGTTTTAGATGGGTAAGTATTAGGTTTAATTCGGATAACTTAATTAACAAAATTAATTTCGTACCTATGATCATAGGTACCAAAGTAATTTATACAATGTGTTGATCTGCAACCTAGTCAAATTCAAGGACGTGATTATACTCATGATTCTCGACCCAAATCAACAATAAAATAGGTAGGTATTTTTTTTACATTTTTCCTTTTTCTGAAATCCGTAAGTGAGAACTAGTTTCTTCAAGAGTAGTAGATTCAATTCACGCACACCAGCTGCTCATCGCTGTGTGCGTACGCGCGGACTGTGTAGTCGGGTGATTCTCTTTCATTTGTATTGAATTAAGGGTTTAATTCTGAAATACTGTAAAATTTCAACAACAAAAAAAAAGCAGCCCTTATTAGTTTTGCCCGGTACTGTACTTTCAATTGATTTATTTATGACTTTTGTGACAACCACCTGAAGTTTGACGAAAATGCAAAAAAACAGCGTGTATAGGTACCTACTTAAATTCAACTAGGGCGCCGAGTAAAGTACTCTGTGGCGCCGAGGTTGATAATGCTCATTCCAGTTAAATCTGTGTGAAGAGCTAGACCACTAGCTACCAGTGGCCGTTGCCCGTTGGATCAGTTAAGTTTTTTTCTATAAGCCTACCCAAGGAATACAATAAAGAAATGAGTAGCTATTGAGTGCCTGTCTACATTAATTAAATACACTATAAAGTTTCAGATTGATGTGACATTGCGCTTCAACTCTGCGCCATTATGAATTGAACTTTTTTTACGTGATAAAATCATCAACATCAACAGCCCTTTACGGTCGCTAACCCGACAGGTTTTTGTTCTTAGAATGGCTATGTGGACTCCGTCAAATTGCTAGCAGTCTTTGAGACGCGCGAGAAACAAGCGACGCGCCGTCGCTCGATCCGCTAGGCATTGCCCATGATCCTACGGCAAGTCATCCATAAATCACCGTCCGCAATTCTGCATGGTCTGATCTACGGCCCGTATATAGGTATATTACAGAAATTTACTCAAGCATTACATAACTAGATTCGAGGCATTTGATTGGTTGAAACTAGTTTTAAGTAACACTTGAGTTTTGAGGTGGGTTCTGTCATACGGCCCTACGTTCGCCGGAAATCCTATTGTGACGTGCGTTGCCGTGGACATCTCCCGCGGCGGCTGGATTGTGAGATGAAAGCTGTCCTCTCCCTCATGCATTATGTCTCCTTCTTCGCTAGTAGTATAACTGCTTCGCTGAAGGAGCTTCGCATTCCGTCTCGTCCTGCAGCATGACCTCAACCAATGCCGGGCGGCTCATCTATCGCTTCAGTAAGGACACTGCGGTACTCTGCCCAAGTCGGGCAGGTCTCTACCGTGTCCTCCGGAGATCCCCAGTGGTGACACCCAAGCGTTTTATCCTGCTCAATCCGACAAAGAAACCTCTCGAAAAATCCGTGTCAGGTGAAAATAGACAGACAAGATTGGGATAGGTTAATTGCGTCTGCAATTATCTTCTGTCTTTTTTTACAGAAGTGCCCAAGTATCTCCTGTGTGGTGGGTTTGTATATTATGTGACTTTAAACGTTTGTAAACCCGACCTGAAACAATTGCTTGTAGGTCACACGCGCGGGGATCGAACTCGCGGCAGTCACAGTCGCAGTAGCTGCCGTGCCTTCAATGATGGACTCGTTGGTAGGTACCTACTTGCCATAGTTTAAAACATATGGGCCACCCCACAAGTACTATTAAATTTTAATATCTATAGAAAGATTTAAGCTTGTTACAAATTAATATAGTTTCAGCCATGGGTGTAGACTTGATCAAACTGAACTGATCATAGCCTTGCCACCTTGGTTCTTGGTCTTGTATTAGACTAAAAGTAGAATACTAGTGAAATGAGTTATGAGATCAAAGAGAAGTAAACAAATACGTCATACTAACGGACTATACTACTACGGACGTGCGTCATACTAAACAAATTGCAGTAAATAATCACCTGTTTTTGTTAGTACATACCTAGCTACCTATGTATTTCAATAGAGATATGAATGAAAATTGTATGATAGAAGTACATCCATACCTATGAATGTCTTTTTCACTTAAGAAATTTTTCTGGTTTTGTTGAATCTACATTTTACTTCACTATAACTGAACACACAATAATAATATGAGACATGTCTTTGAGGGAAGTCAATAAACATATTATTTTTCGAATAATATAATATTTGAATAATTCTCTTATATTTTTTTTGGATATGAAAACCAAACTTCGTTGTCTAATTAGTAGTGATTGGGCAACATAAATGGAGTCATACTTTATATTGTGCACATTATAAAGATGACAAGAGAAAAGTATGACACAGTATGTTACAAACACATTCTAAAATTGGTCCCTTTCTTTTGCTGGTGTACTTAATAAAAAATAAAAACAAGTTCATTTGTTTTTTGGTTGTATATTTATGTAAAAGAATGGGTCAATAAATTCAGACTAAAGAATTGTACATCACAATAAATTGTCTTAAACATTTAAATAAAAAACAATAATAAAGTTACTAACAATTTATATACTATGCATAATTGATAACCTACGAAGTTGAAGAAGTCATAACTAAATCAGAAATAATAGCTACTAGGTAGTAGGTGCCGCTTATTTTTATCTACATAAAATTCTTTGATTTTGACAAAGCCTTTTTCAAGAAAAAAAATACTGTGTACACAACTTCTATCTGGTACAACACATGCAGAGATGGTTGAAATTTATAATATTTTTAAATTTTTTATATCTAATGGCACCTTGAAAATAAATTGGACTACAATTTACACATGGTTGTTTATCTTGCATTGACGCAAAGCCTCATTAAAACCCTCACATAGGGATAAGTCGTGTTGTTGCTGAGCGCACTCAATGAACTGCTTGATCTCCCAAGCACAGGGGCCCTGAGGAGTCTGGTTCTGGTACTGGCTGAGAGTCTGAGCTGGAGGCTGTGCCGCTGGTGCTTGCTGCTGTGCAGGCTCGCTGCTGCCACCACTGAACATGCCAGTTAGAGCATGACCAGCTACGTGACCCTGCAGGTAAAACATATTTTATTCATTGTAATTGAACTGATTGAAGAGCAGTGGTGGCCCAGTGGTATCGGCCCCGACTTACGAGTTGTAGGTCGTGGGTTCGAATCCCGGCAGGCGCATTACTTTGTGTAATTTATTTCATCACCACTGCTCTCAAAACGGTGAAGGAAAACATCGTGAGGAAACCGGCATGTCCTAGAACCAAAAATTCGAAGACATGTGACATCCACCAATCCGCACTGGGCCCGCGTGGTGGATTATGGCCCACCCCCTCTCACAGAGAGGAGGCCTGTGTCCCAGCAGTGGGAACATTAATAGGCTGATGATGATGATGAATTGAACTGGCAGGCTGAACAAAAAAAAAACTTCTCAAACAATCTAAGCTGATCCACTAGAACTGAATAACAACCTCATCAAATAATATTATTTACTGTGCATAATGTCAATTCATGTAAACAAAAGAACTGAATCATGATAACAGATAACGTCACATTAACATGTGACCATCTTCACATTGCTTGGCTCCTAGCCAAACTTAATACAACTGCAAAGGTAAAATCAATTTCAATATTAAATAAGGAACTGTAATTGCTAAGAGAAATAGTCTCGGTAAGGGTTAAGGTCAAAAATATGAGCGTGTTTACGTTACGTAATAAATAATTACGCACCACTGCCGAACCGACGGCGACACCGCCAGCCGTGGCTGCCATCTGCCCAAACATAGAAGGCTGCTGAGGCTGGGCCATAGCAGGCGCAGGGGCAGATGGGGGAGCATGAGCTGGAACTCTGCTTGGTGGCGGAGGTGCAGCCCTGAAAACATCCCTCTAGGTTATCTTTCTCCGCATGATGAAATATTAAGTAACATTGAACTCCTAATTCAAATTAAAAAAGCACTTACCGTCGCTGAGGGGCTGGTGGAGGGCTCGCGGATCTACCACGTCGAGGCATCTTCTTTTAATAAATTTTATCAACTTGGGGTTACACAGAAATCCTGTTCGGTCAAGAACAACGCAACACTTCCAATACAACTGACACTTCACTGTCAAATAATGAGCTTTGGAGATCGCAACTGAAGAGCGAAAACTTTTCTAGAATATTTATATTTAGAATACCCATATATTGCTATCTCTCTTTGACTCTTGCTAATGTCGTCACGAACGATAGAGACAGAAAATTTTCCGCCATGACCAACATGACGACAATAATTTTACGGAAGCGTTCTTTTTATGAATTCATTTGACAATTTTGTTTTAAAATTGACCGAATGAAAACCAAAATTAAAACTACCAAAAGAAAGCCTAAGATCCAGAAGTAGTAATAAAGATCGCAGAAAAGCAAAACACATTATTGAAGTGGTTTCCTATGCCATTCCAGCCATACCTTATTTTATACGATAGTCTAAGATGCAGGGCAGAAAGATTGAAAAAAAAATAATGGAAATCATAAAAAAAAAAAACATCTCTTTCGCTCTAAGGTTTGTTGTAAGAAAATTTAAAAACCAATTCTGGGTCAAGATCGGCTTTGTACATAACTTACCAGAAATGTAATTTTAAGTGGTACATTAAAGAAAGAATATGAAATCATTACATTATAATCACTCACCTGCCTCCTCTTCCTCTGCGCATACTATTTTGTTTTATGAATTTATTGTAATTTAATTTCAGGTTATTTCAGTGGTGTTTCCATTGTTGGCCACAGCTGTTGTTGGCTATTTATTTTGATTGACGTCCTAGTCAGATTGTAACTATTTATTTTTTGAGTCTCTGAGTAATAAGTTTACCAACCAGCAATAATTTCTTACTAATTCCCTTTTGTGCGAGCGCTTTTTTGATGGGCGTTAAGCCCCCATTCACACGAGCGCTTTTTTCAGGATGTTATAAAAGCGCTGAGTTTTAACAGAAAGGTGAATTGAATTTAAATGTCACCGTCCAGCACTTAAAATAAAATACAGTTAAAGTTAAAGCGTCAGGTCTTTTCAAGCGTGGCGCTGTTTTGAACTGACGTACAGCTTGGCAAAAAATAGCAGAAAACTGGAAGTCACCACTGATCTTGCTACCAGCACTTTGAATGGTTTTATTTTATTTTCACTTATTACGTTAGTTTTATGGCCCATTAATAAATCTCACAAACCTGCGACTTTGTTTACATCTAATACCAAAGATATTAAAACGTTGTCAGCAATCAAAAAGATTAGTCCAGTTTCAAGACGTTCTGGCCAAGCTGGCTTGGCAAAAAACGTAGAAAACCAGAAGTCGCCACTGTGCTCTCGCTACCAGCACTTTGAATGATTTTATTTTATTTGATTTCACTTAGAACGTTAATTTTATGGCACAATAATAAATCTAACAAACCTGCATTCTTTGTTTATATCAAATTTTAGAACGTTGTCAGAAACAAAAAGATTAGTTCCGTTTCAATCCGTTTTGGCCAAGTTTGTACATTGTAGTTCTAACGGGGCACCGAGCGAGTGCGCTTCGATGTAGCCCTCGAAATTCAAATTTTCTTACGTTTTTTGCAATTTGCAGGCCAGTGACATGTTGTAACTTTATCAAAATATGAATTGCGGTAATAACAAGAATAATTTTAAATATAAAAATTATCAAAAAATTCGCTCCATCAGCTCTCACATAGAAAAGGTGCATCGTCATTAGATTTCGGAGATTTTAAAATTATACTTGTTATTACCGCAATTCATATTTTGATAAAGTTACAAGTTTACAACATGTCACTGGCCTGCAAATTGCAAAAAACGTAATAAAATTTGAATTTCGCGGGCTGGTTGGACTTTGTTGCAGACACTAGCGCCACGTGCCCTCGTCAAAAGTCGTGTCCACAGATTAAGTAGAGAGTATACACTGTCGTGTCGCGTAATATTTAGCCTGTGGCTTGCAGTTCACAAAGAGTGACTGAAAGCGACTGGCTGGTTGATGTTGGTTGAACGATTCATATTCTCTTCATTCATTCAATGAAGCAATCGCTAGCAAGTTTTAAAAATATCTATTCTGTGGTTAGTTATTGTGACTTTGTGACCGCGTGATTGTAGCTGTCGCGATTTTCGATTCTGTGATTAACGTTTTCGTAAAGAATTTTTAGTGAAAATGGGCGATATTCATGCCGGTCAGAACACTAATGTGTTCCTGATAGGTGGAATTACATTTATCCTCTGTGTAATAATCCACTTTGTTTACAAGATCGCCTCCAAAAACAAGAAAAAGGAAGCACTACAACATGAAATTGAGAGCGACTCTGGTAAGATTTTATATTCTAAACATTCTAAAGTTTAGTAAGGAAAAATGTTATTAGGCCAGTAATGGATTTAATAAATAATTGTACGTTGTTTGTGTGTTATTCGTTGAATAAAAACGGCGGCAGAAATGTGATAAACTGGACGAATACCTTGTGGTTTTGTTAGATGTGAATGGACGAAGCTATAAATGTTTATGAAGAATGCAGCTGACACACATCGGGTGTGTGCTCTCGTGAATAGATAGGTATATCTTTATTTTAAGAGTCATTTTTACTCCAAAAACTTGCAAAAAGTTTACACACCATGCTTCTTCAACAGGATGTTGCCATGTGATCCCCTTACATCCCATCCTACAGGAAGTATGACTAAACTGTAGTACCTAAAGAAGTAAACAGGTACCATCCTATTTTTTTTTCCAGTCCAAATAATGTATAATTAATAATGTATTTCATTAATATTATAGCATCATAAAAGTAAAACAAAAAAAAATGTTTCATGATGTCAGTTTGGTGAAATATTTATTAAAATTTTAAAAATTTGACACAAGAACATTACCAATAGTTTATGCAAAAACTTAAATCCCACATTCTCACTTGACTGATGTTTCTAAGTAAATGATTATAACCTTACTGCACCATGTGGGTATCTTGCAAATGTGTATTAGGCTGGAGACTGAAACCCCTGAGATTATAAAAAAAAAATGTAATTTGCATTCCTTTTAGGATGTGTTTTGTTCATGATTCCAAGGTGTTGAGCAATATGTGTGCCATTTTGGAAGTTAAATTTGCAAGTATGGCCTGATAATAAACATGTTTTAGTTGAAGAAAAAGTGGGTCTGGCATTCAACATGGTAAGGACATCAATAACAATATTTTTTTAATATTCCACAAAACAACATTATGCAGCTGCACAAATGTTTTTCAAAGAAACAAAAACAGATAGCCTGCTTGCATAGCTATAATGATTTTAGAAGATAATTAATGCTATTGTTTTACATTTCAAGACTTATTTAACTCCAACACAATATTTTTTTGTTTATGACAGATCACTTTTATAAAAATATGAATATGTTCACCTACATAGAATGTTTAAAAATAAATCTTTGTGATTTGAGTATAAAATGAAAACATGCCAAATAGTGCTGAAAATATTATGCAATAGCTACAAATTGCAAAAAAAAAAGACTCAACATGAACTCAACATTTTTTTTTTCCTCATTTCCTATCAGTTTTATTTCAGTGCAGCATGGCCTGGCTCACTTTCTCTCGCCGTTCAAGTGAATATTATTAACATTACGTAAGGAGCTTTAAGTATACTTTCGACATACTAAAAATGTAGATAGCAAAGTATTTATATCGATTTTACTTTTTAAATTCTTGCATTTCGAACTTAATGTTGTCATTAAGGGGGATGCTCCAACCAGCCCGCGAAATTCAATTTTTTTTACGTTTTTTGCAATTTGCAGGCCAGTGACATGTTGTAACCTTATAAATATTTGTGTTGCGCAAATAACAAGTATAATTTTAAATATAAAAAATATCAAAAAACTTGCTCCATCAGCTCTCACATAAAAAAGGTGCATCATGTTAAAATCTCCGAAATCTAACTACGATGCACCTTTTCTATGTGAGAGCTGATGGAGCGAATTTTTTGACAATTTTTATATTTAAAATTATACTTGTTATTTGCGCAACACAAATATTTATAAAGTTACAACATGTCACTGGCCTGCAAATTGCAAAAAACGTAAAAAAAATTGAATTTCGCGGGCTACATCGAAGCAATCACCTTAAGATAAACATTGCCATAGTCATTGTTGTTGTTATTTGCTCAAAACCGAAAGCGTCCCGGAGTTCGGCTTGTGCCGATCGGCAAATTAAATTCGGGTCTGATCGAGGGTATTCGACCTAAGCGTCTATTTTCCTAAAGTGGCCTACACACGGCCCACCACTTCGCCGATATCTCCTCCGATTTTAGGGCCGTGTGTAGGCCACTTAAAGTGCAACTTAAAACCAAAAAATACCTTCTGGAAAATGTGCATAGCCCCCAAACATAGTTTCTAATGGAATACCTAGGTATTATAAATTATTTAATGAACAGCTATGTATTAATTAATACACACGACACGCCTCAAAATACGTACTTTTTATTAAGAGCTTTTTATTAACCTGAAACTCATTACTAACTAAAAAGTTTAAAGTACTATACCTACATACCTACTTAAAAAAGTACAGTAAGTCGCTAAACTTACTAACCACGTGTTGAGCCATAGAACTTTCGAGTCGTTCTACGAACATAATGCAACAACACTAGAGATGGGTAACTCAGGAGAGATAGATACAAATGATATGGTATCGTTCCGTCTCACTCAATCACTCAATGCATCACTTTGAATCCGAATGTATCAGTGTATCTTTTTACAACTTGTTCAATCTTCGTCTTCTTGTATCTGTGTGACTGTGATGCGTCGCACGATAGTGGGGAAAGTATATACGTCTCTTTCGCACCTCCCTATTTAGAATGTTATGCCGCGTTTTCGCAAGGCCGAGAGAATGAGTTGACTGACCATTATAAACTGATTCATGATTCTCACAAAACGATAAATTGATAAATCTGTTACTTGTGACTAGAGTTTAAAGTAGTAAAGCAGTACTTGAACATTTCAAGTATTAAACTGATTTGGTTTTGTCGTGCACTTCAAGTGCCTAAAGCAATCTAGAGTTTATTAAAATATGCAAACTAATTTCGGTCATAAATCTATCGATTTAGGATCTAGATAGAAAAAACGGTTTAGCGATTTACAAAATTAAACAAAATATCAGTATCATTTAGGTACTTTAAGCTCGAGACCGATCGAGATCGGGATCGGCAATAATTAGCTGAGCAAGTGAGCAACAGGCATCGCATCATGCGCGGATTCGAAAGGATATGAAGATAAAGAGTGATACGTATATCTCAATGATCATAAGATACATTGAGCAAGTGAGCAAAAGTGCAATGTCGCTTCGTGTCATGCGCGGATTCGAAAAGATACAAAGATATGAAAGAGTGATACATATCTCAGTGATCAAAAGATACATATGAATCTTTTCTTTTCATTGATACATTTTTCGCATGTCTAAACAACACATCTGCCATCCTGCCGCCAAACGGCTTTGAATGAGTTGAACGTGCTCAAGTCACATAAAAAAAAAATAAACTACGATATTATACATAAAGGAAAGAAGCTGACTTTCTCACAATGTATTGAATTAACAAACCTTTCTTCGGTTCCGCCGTATCATTTAGAATTTGCGGCAGATAATATTGTGAAGAAAATTAAGTAACAGCTTATTGTCCAAACAATAGCTTAAAAATCTTTCAAAATCGTTTTAATTACACACGATAACGGGTAAATGGGCATTTAATTTGTTTAATTAGCCGTAATATTACTGAAACAATAAGCTGTTTGCGCTGAATAATACTAATTTACATGATAATAAAATAAAATTAAAAACAACAGGTATTTTCAGGTCGTATCGACACTAAGAAATGTTTAGATCATTCAACCTCGTGAATGTCTAGGACAGTGTTCGGGTCACCTTTGGATTCGCCCTCACACTCATGTTCATGTAAAACGATAATGATGATTCACAAATAGCGATCGATTAGTCAGATTTTGTTGAACTCTTATAAATAAATTCTAATCTTATCCATGATCAGTGCAAAATTTCACGGAATGTTCGTTTTATCGTACTACCTAATTTACTAGTAATTGTTGATAGAATATTTTTCAAGATATTAATAGGACAGGAAGTAAAGATCTTGGTGCCAATATTTCGTGAAATAACAGTTCTACTACCTACAAAGTTTTTAAACATTTTTCCTCGTACCAACGAGAGGAAAAAGACAAAATAGTCTCTGAAAAAATCTAGTATTTAAAACCACGTAAAAGTGAACAAAAAATCGAATGCTATGCTCGCGCCTCAACAATGACGCGACTGACATCATCTTCTAATTCCTACAACAGGCAGGTACGAGGAAACTATCGACTTGCAATTGTAACAAGATATGGCATGTATGTTATATCTGTTCAGAAATGTTGGTCCGTTAGTCATCACGAGATCATGACTACCTATGTAACGGTAATTTTATAAGCATCACGTCAACCTACTTCCAGTTTAAAGCGTTATGTCGCACTAAGTATGTATTTCAAGATTCGTCATCATAAAACAATTTATACTCATCATCTCCACTGAATTCTTTGTGATTTTTATTATACCCAGTTTCTTTGGGAATTTGGAAAACAGGTTAATCATTCGACTCGCGAGTTTGTTTTGTAAATGAGTGAATGACCTGTCGTCACTGTGCGCTAACATTAAATCAATAGACCACTTAATTTTTTTTAATGTGTGGTACAGACCGTATACGAGTGCAAAAATCTTAAGTTCATTACCCTTACTAAGGCACGCGGTCCGTGTGTCGCTTATTTGGGTACATATCAATAACATCGATAAATGTGCTTATGTTATAGGCGCCCCCGCAGAAGAAGTGAACTCCGAGGCAACTGCGACTGAAACCCGTATCAGCGGTAAATCGAAAAAACGCGCGACATGGAAAGGAAAATCAGAATTCAGTCATCCATGGCTGTTGAAGAATCTCAAAGGACACCCAGGCACCGTTCTTCTAGTGGACTTCTCGGCCAACGGCAAGTTCATGGCCGCTACCTGTGATGGTAAGTTACCTTATTATATCTTAATTGTTGTTACTAATGATTGTTCTCACGCTGAGAGCGATTTTTAATTTCCTTTGAAAACAAATGGCCTCATATCTCGATGTTCATAATAAGAAATCGGATGCATTATATAGTTTTAAAAAGTTTGTAAATAGTCTGTGTGGTGTGTTTGCATGTCTTGTAAATATTAGAGAGCGTATACGTATGGAGGAACAGTTTAATGCAGGCGTACTTTAAATATTTGAATACTGATAAAATTAATTTTTCATGAATTATGAGGCCATTATGACGAAGGCTTAAGTTTGACGAGAAAGTGTGATAACTGTGGTTTAGCGCGTAGCATAGAATAACGGTTGTAAATATATTTTTGCCCGTAATACAGTTAATACTCTCTTGTCATACTAAAATAGCAGAATAGAATCATTTAAAATGCTGATTCTAGTGAGGAAATACGAGTCTGGTTGGAATCTATAAATAATGTTGTTGATGATTTGATTCGCAAATTTAAAACAATCAAAATGCCTTACGTAATACAATTTGTTTATTTCAAAAGTGCTGAATCTATCCTCACTAGACTTGGTGTTATATAAACTGATCGAATCTGAATTTCAACAAGCTAATAAATATTATCTTTTAACATATTTATTTAAGTATTTATCAAAATCTAGTGGGGAATGGAATGTTAGAATCCAAATGTACATAAAGTTAATTCGTCTCTTGCTGAAATTAAGATGGACGATCATTTAACTAAATAATTTTAATTGTATTATATTATAGTAAGTGTGGCTTGGACATAGTGCTTTCATAAAGTCTTAAAATTCCAATAAATCAATAATTAAAGTCATTTGTTTCAACAAATGTTCTGGAACGAATTTGTAATATTTAAGAGAGCAATATGTACCAGCTTTATCTGTTTAAGCTTATCGTGCAGCCATTTGATAATAGTGATTTGTCCGATAGTAAATTTTGAGAAATGTTTGGTTATTGTGAAATGTTTTGATTGCTCGGATGGAAGCGTCTAATGGCTGGACGAGGAAGCAGCGAGGCTGTGGTTCCGCCAAGGCTTCGCGTTTTTGTCCCACTCCGCTACGCCACTGTTATGTGTACTTTGGAGGTCCGCCGGTCGAAGTCGCTCCCAAGGCTGTTTACACTACCTTACTGGAAATATCTAGAAAATACAATCAAAATAATACTGATAATTTCACGCCAACAGTTGCATAATCTGCAACGAATATCTGATTTCCCAATCAAGTGAAAGGCGTCAACAAAATGAAGTTGATTATGACTTCCAAGTGAAGTGATGCTTAGTGTGAAATAAACAATGACTTCCCCATACTTGAACTGAAGATGCTGATAACAATAAGACACTAGCTGCGTAGCCTGCGTAGTATTACATAGTTTTAGAATTTAGATAATGAAATCTAATCTCGGTTATGTTAATAAGTGCATAATACTACATAAGAGTGATAGTCAGGTTATTCATTTGGTATCAAATGATAAGCGTACTAGCACGCATAACGTACTAGTGAACTTCATCAATTTCTATATTTAGCAGCAACATCCTAAACTGATATCCTCAATTTAAAGAATAAGCTGAAATAATACGTATCATATTTTTAATTTACACAAATATAAAATTATCATAACGGGTCAAATTTACTTTAAACATAAATAAATATTACTTCAAATTAACTCATAATTTAGTTGCCAAACCGTGGCAGAAGTCATTTTGATGATTAATAGAGTACTTACTACAAATTATACTTCCTGATTGTTTTATCATACCATAGATGGCAAGATAATAACATAATAAAATCCTAATTGTAATTGGCAGGCCCATGAAGTATGCGTTTATTAATCTATGTGAGTATTTTATTTTATTTTTTTTATTTTATCCTTTATTTCAGGCAACTAAGGCCCATAAAAACACAATACATAAATATAAGTATAAAAATAACAACTATAAACTAATACATATTTTATGCATCCGCACATCACTCTGATCATCTCATATTATATAACCGAACTACTTACACGACAAGTAACATTTTTTCTCCATGGAATTAATTTCATTTAACAGGCATTAACTTTTAGGTGTTAATAACCATTAAATATCTGCTGCACAATATGTATTGTCCACCATCAATTCGAAGCCGCATCGAATCAGTTCTTGAATAATTACATCAAAAACAATGTAAAGTAAGTGGTCTATGTTTAGTGTTGTTTAGTACTGACAATAGAACGACCAATTGAATCAATTATTCAATGGTTGAATTGCTAATCAATCTATAGAGTTCATCAAGAAAGTCATGGCACAATAAGTAGGACGATTTAAGAATACACAAACGGTTCCATTCTAGTAGCTTTAATAATTGACACTTTGGAAGATTCCTACCGACACTGGTACAAAAAGTTGAATTAATCAGAGCCATTATATAATTATAACTAAGCAAAGATTATTTCACGAATGAAATGAATTGCGAGCGCAGAATTAAAGCAATATGGCGGCGTAAAAAATCGCGGCAAAAAATTAGTTTCCCGCTCTAGTTTGCAGCTGCTGACGATCAGCCGGTATTGGGCAGCCGCAGCCGCTTCTCTGGCGATAAGTTAACCGGAATGATCGCCATACCCATGATTGTGGGGTCGCTCACCTCGCCCAAACGTCTGCGACCCTGTTTCGCAGGCTTTGTTTACACTACATAACGAGGTCGAACTATTAAATACTTTTAAATAATAATTGTGACACATTATCGCACGTGCCATTCTTGAAAAAGTTGAAATCTTAACATTTTTCCTACATCTGCTCCGCCATCTGATCGAACACTCAAATCTCAAGTACCTTTATCGTATCTTTACTTCCTGTGAGAAAAATTGATGTAACGATTTTCCCAAGTATTCTGTTTGACGTAACTACTCGTATTATTGAGAAATAATAACTGAATGCAGAACAAAAATATTTTTTCCGGACGAGCGAACCAAGCCGGTACTTTGTAGTTTATTTTAAATTTAAAACGGCATGCTTAGATGTTGGACGCTCAGTCACATGTTGGCAAGAAGTGAATTACATAATTTAGACACGCAATGACAAAGATGCTGAATAATGATATGTATGATTAGCGAGCGGTTGGTATATAGCCGCAGGGCGGAAGAATACGGAAGGCTATGACTATAACACGTCGTATCTGGCCATACATAATGTGTGAGTTAAATATTGCCTCCTCATTCAAACATATTTCAAATTATTTACATATCTAAGCAACTGGTAAAAACTTATAAGTATTACCTTCATTAACTACCTAAATAAGCAAACTGACCTGACTTTTTATAATACTTCAAATGAAGGTAGCAAACCGAAAACACAATACAAACCAGAAGTACCAAATGGAAAATTTAAAATTACAAGAAATTATGTTTAATCAATGAACATATCTGTAAAACATGCTGAAATACAACTCGTATAACTGATATTACAATTAGGTGGTAATTATAAAAACCGCTACCTACTTAAATTAATTATTAAGTTATCATTGCGATCTACAATCAAAAAGTACTAATTTTCGAGTAGCTTCCATAAGGACTACGCGTAATGGTGACACGTTGATCAAAGAAACGATCTATCCGATCTTCCAAACACTGATTGCAAACATAAAATCCGTGATAGTGACAATGACGATTGCTGATTCTAATCTAGCATTCGCAGATAAGTTATTGGCGATCTATTTACGTAGCGGAACAATAGATGATATTTTACAATATGAAGCTGTCGTTATGGTTCGTGGATGCGCGAGGACGGCCGCCCTAGGTCGCTCCATGGTCATGCTTCACGCGTCATCGCTCGTTGTATAAGCTATACCCGATCCGATACCTCGTGAACTGTATAAATACTTGTATATAGCTTGTAGAGACACCGATGACTGCATTTTTTAGCGACGTTAAATCTACAAATGAGTCCACTCAGGGCAGAGCGGGAGGGACTGTCAGACTCGTACTGTCTAAAATCCACGGTGTCCTTCAATAGCCGTTTACATTCCGGTGCCACGGTAATTCGTGAGTCCCGCGACCACCAATGACTATAACAAAATTTAACCCATGTCAAAAAAGTTGCCTGAAATATTAATAGCATGTACCAGATAACAGATATCAAGTTGGTATAGGTTGTTAAAGAACACTGCCAGTATTCTATTTTGGTCAATCAATGCTGAAATAAATGAGTGCATTCCACATGGTGTTAATGAAAATGAATCTTATGTTGGATGACTCAAGATAACCAGTCAGTTGCAACATTGTTTTTTTCGCCTTCAGAGTTAAAAAGTTAAACGCCGATGGTCGAACTTTGATACAATATAAACAAAGTAAGTGAGGACATAAGGAGACTTAAATAAATCGCTGTTTTTTTCTTATGATTCTAAATAAATGTGGAATGATAAGTATTATCTCGTAGTCGCGTCGTATTTGGCCTTGGTTCATTTTGTAACGCTTCCTAGTTTCGACGAGGTGTACGTCTTTTTGGCAAACATTCGTTTTTGCTACGAAAATAATTTTACATTGTACTCTTTTGTAATTGTTAACTTAGATAACGACATTGTTATTTACAATCTAGTGTCAAGTATTTCAGGCCGAATGAGATTTCCCTTCCGTTACCTACTAAAAATTATGCTTTTGATAATATTTTATTAATTTATTGAGCAGCCTTCAGGTTGTCTAACCTGTGATATAGGAATTAAACCAGGCTAGCAGCATTTTTAATCTAGAAAATAATAAAATAAAATTAAATAATATTTATTCCATATAAAAAATTGGTCATAAGATAAAATTAGTATTTCACAAACAAAATACGTAACAACTCAATAAAACCAAAAAGTGTTTACCTTGATTTTTTTTAATATCCTCAATAATAATTATTTTGTATCCTTTTTAAATGACACTAGATTTTGCAACTCGCCTGAGTTGTAAGTTTGCAACTTGTTTTAGTTGCTTTAAAATATAAATAATATTTTGTCAAACAAAAAAATAATTTCTTGCTTGTTCTTAGACTTCGGAAAATTACTTAGTCATAAATCACACTTTTGCATGTTTTTTTTTTAAATAATATTGATACCCTCTTCCATATTATGTTTAATGTAAACTGCTGCACTTTAAAATAATTCTGTCTGACATTATAAATATTTAAATTGCTACCAAATAGATAATTTTCCATTTGCTTCAGTTAATTAACAATATACGTTGATTCGTTAAAAAATAACACGATTTGAATGATGAATTCTTAACTCTTACTTTTTACTTAACATAGACTAGATGGGTAGGTTTTGATTGTGCTTCAAAATGCTAACCTACACTACATAGACCATAATAAATTCTTAGAGCTATTTCATGTATTTAGTAACTTAAGAGGATTGTATAGCGGCTGCCTTATAAAAAATTTGTATTTAGAAAAACTCGTGCTGTCCCTCTCCCTCGTTGAAAAACTCCCGATCGTGCGATAGAGAGCGTTGCAGCTAGCGACTGACTGTGAGCATTTTTTATATGAAATTTGTCTCTCGGGAGAAAACGTTTTTCACATACTAAATCACAACAAACTCTTAGATTCTAGTGTCAATCGTTTCAGCATATTATATTCTAGGTTAGTAGGTTGCTTTTTTTCTAAAACTTCTTTGTTTTTAAAATACATAAAAATCTTCATTGAAGTAAACTTCAATGAAGATTTTTTAATAAAAATAGTAAGTTTTAGGCGCCTGTTACTTTCAAACTATTATAAATTTTGAAAAAAGAAAACCTATTAACCTAGTTTTTTACATCGTCAGAAGCATTCTAAAAAATCATTGAGATAGAATAACATTTAAAGGCAGGAAAACGTTTTCTCTTTTAATATGGACGAGCGCTCGGTAGACGATACTCTTAAACATTACTTTTAAGTACATAGGCTATTAAATACTTCTTTCATCACGTTTCCACCGTGACCGTGTTATGCATTTGTGTTATTCAAGTTTCGTAATGAACTTTGCAGGTACTATTCCTTGTTTTCTAGTAGTACTTGTGCACGCGATAAGCGTTACTTGTATACTTAGTGGATAAATCAATTACATTCAATTATAACTGTAGGGTAGTTTGACGAGGCCCCCCTTAGAGGGCCAACGCCTGCTGGAGTCGCGGGACTGTCTCATCAGGTAACCGTGACCCTGGAACGTAAAGGGCTATTGAAGGATCACCGTGGATTTTAGTCAGTATGAGTCTGACAGTTCCTCCCGTCCCGCTCCGGGTGGGAAGACTCATTTGATGATATTACTACGATGAAAAAAGGGTATAAAGTTTAAAATCAGCTCAGCAAGATAGCTGGTTGACGATGAGTTCGCGAATCTTGCTCTCTAGTCACACAAGCAAACCAAAACGTCAAAGAATACAATGGGCCATTAAATTATACGACAGGCTGCATGACCGAGTTGTCAGACACGTCACGCGACGTCGCCGACCTCTGAAACAGACCCGTTTAAAGCTATCGTGATGTAGTGCCTCCTTGCATAGGCTTCTGGGTGGCATTGGAGCTATCGACTCGACTCATTTCATTAACCGAGTGCATGCCCCCACATTTGTTGCCAATCTGCATACATGTGCAATTACAATGACCCTATTCTGCATGAGACAATAAACTATTGCTTAATAATATAATTGCATTGAATTATGGGAATTTTCAATTAATTAAATGGAATCTAGACTCATTAGATTGAGAACTAGAAGACTACCTTGACACTATTGCTGGTGTCTTCTTAAAGCGCAATGGTTAGTGCATTTCAATGGACAAACTACAGGATTAATTACATCGTCTTGCTTTTAAACACATTTCTGATGGATTTACGTTAAAATGTAGTTTGTTGCTCAAGATTTTTATTTTCTGAAGTTAACTATTCTTGTGAAAAGTAAAACTACTAGAAAAAACTAATAATCTTGTATTTTGACTAATTTATCGATAATCAGGGAGTATAAAACGTATTAAATCTATGTAAAGTTGAATAACTTCATTCATTCCATGTATGTAAAAAATTATTATTAAAAAAAATACCTTTGTTTTGACCAGCTCGTTGCAGCAATCTGAGCCGGTTGTTTAATTCAACTGAATTCAATATTGGATTAAAATATAGTCGTCATATCGACCATTTAAACTTCTGTTATCGCTTATTCACACAACTGAAATGGTTCTTCTATAATAGTTAAACGAGGTCAGTTACACACGACAAGTAGCAGTCAGTTATAAAGTGAAATCAGTGGAGTATATGTATTCGATCTGATAAAGAAAATGTAAACTATTATTAATAGTTTTATTTTCTTTAGTAATACAATCGGACATTTAGCTTCGCCTAGATATTGCCTGAATTATCTTAAAAGTTGCTTCATTAATTACTTAAATTGGGTATTTAAGCAAAAAGTAATCTTAATTTTGTATATTCAATCAACTTGATTTTATTAAGTTCATTACGAAACGATAAATGAGATTTTTAGCGTACTATTGATTGATTAATTTTATCGGTCACTAAAACTGAGCTTATCTAGTCTCAGGGATTTTTCTAGCGATTATCTCATCACTATGGAGATTACCTAAATTTAAATCCATGAACAGTCATGGCACTCCCAGACTATCTACTCGTAATGCCATAAACTCGTTATATCACGCTGATACGTAGCGCCAATCAATGTGCACCTATATGATAACTTTCCGATCATAACATACCTAACTGTTGATAAGGAACATGCTTCCTGGACTTTTAATGTTCTTCGTGTTGCCAATCATTGATAACAACTACTAATGAGGATGTAATGACGTCTTTGGTTAGGTATTCCTGTTAGAAACCCATATTTTTTTATAGCTATTGCCTACAATTACCTCTACATTATCCTCAAGATATCGACGAAATAGTTTTTGGAATTAATGAATAAAACGGGTAACTATCGCACTGTAATTAATAGCAGCATTGACGTAATGATTCCCAAGTTTTAGAATGTTCGTAATTTGCAGATTTCCCGCTCTCCATCTTTCACCTCTAATACTAACATTCTCGCCTCAATTCACTAGTATCAGAAAGGTAAAAGCAATATGAATGTAATATCGCTACACTTTCCCTTTACGGGGTAAGGTACTGTACGACCACGTAACCATAACATATCGAAATTACAGGTTGCAATAATGCTGTAAAGTGGGTACGAGGCAGCGAGTAGAACCACAAGAAAGTTAGCTACTCAACTTCCTTCAGACCACACCTACGTGCTAATAAAGACAAGAATCCGATAAACGGCGTTTCTTTGAAATAATATAGATTAATCAGAAAATAATATCAATTTGCTACGGCTGAATTTTTGATCGCGTCATTCATAATCAAGATTTGCCTTGCCTTTTTCGTGCGTTTCCTTTTTACACGATAATTGTTACTTCATCACTTATGTGATGGAAGTTCTCAATTCTGAACGTTACATAAAAAACGGTTCATTGTGGCTTCCCAATGCGTTAACATCACTCAGTTTTTAGGGTTTTATTGTTTCTAGGAAGCCTCGCGCTTGCGTCATGTCATGTCTATATGATATCCGCCGGAATCCTTGGTAGTTCCTCTGTTATTCCTTACGTGAATGAAATATTGAAGTTTTTCTTTATAAATTACTATGTATTGCTCGCGGTTTCGCTCGCATTCGATTTTTACTCTGCTTGTAATAAAGTTTCCAAAGACACGAAACGCCATCTATTTATCGTAACAACGTTATTGCTTTTTTTGGGGATGAAAAAGTACTCTATGTTGATTTCTGTACACCAGATAATATTTAAGAGAAGCCTATGTTCAGCAGTGGACGTCTTACGGCTGATATGATGATGATGAGATAATATTTAAGGATGATCAGTTCACTGATTGAGCCCTGAAAGGGTAACAAACTTAATTTTCTCGGATTAATTAATAATGTTAGTAAATGTCTTAACTTCGTAAGTTAGGATATATTTGGTAAGTTCGACCATGTAAGTTCGTGGAAAACCTTAATTTAGGATTCTACTAATAACATTTGGAAATACCACGTGCTAAGTTTCTATGACTAATTTGACACATCATTTCAACGTCAATATCATGATCGTCTTACTTTCCATGACATAGATTCGCATTTTTAGAAAATATTTTCATGCAAATTCATCCCTATTTGCAATGAAAATAATGCAGTTTCATAAGAGAAAGTTATTTTGTGTTGCGTGTTTTTGCAAAACATTATTATAACATGTTAAGTTCAATGTATTGTAGGTATTAGAGCTATAAGGATGTCATTTGATACTGTGGACCATACCGGTTTAACACCTTTTTTTAACTTGTTGCATTTTTGAGCTATAATAAATCTTACTAGTATTATAAATGCGTTTTGAGAGGATGAATGTCTCTTTCACACAAAAACTACTGAACAATACAGTACATAATAGTATCACATTTATCTGAGTTAGTTTTCGTCGTAAACGCGAGCGAAGCACTACTTTATCATAATGTATAAGTACAAGCCCTCAAGTCATTTTCAGTTCAGATAATTATTTCATATGTCACAAATCTATAACTTTCATGAATCTCAATTTTGTTGTCTTATCTGCCGGCCTAATTGATTTTCAAGTAATATAATAAACATCTTAACCGTTATAATTTATTTCATGAATAAAGCATCTAATAGCTATATTTAGATATTTTTCATTCGTAGTAGAAAACATTTGTATAGATCAGTTGTTTCGTTTGCGAGAAACAAACCTTTAACCCCTGACCGCGGTCTATCAGATCCACCCAAAATTTCCATAGTATTATGTAAAGCATCTTATTACATTTTATGTTATGGAATTGTTGATGAAATCGTAAAGGAACTAACCTTGTGCACGTAAAATCTCCAAGAAGAGCCTTGTACTTATGTTTGTTTTCTGTACGTTTATTGCATACACGTCGTATAAATATTAAATAGTACCATCTTATCATTGTTTGTCTAACCGTAAGTTTGTGAACTAAACGTAGATTTTGTCTTGTCTATTTGTTTAGTTACAAGCATTGTGCTCATGAGATCAGCGATGACGGTGTTTCTAAGGTCATCGAATTAGACGTAGGCCTCTCTGACGTGTGTAACGTATGTAATTAGTCTATTCTTTGTTACTATCTGAAAAGAACACACAATTTAAAATTAGAACTAGTCCGCTCTAGATGAGGGTCATTCTTAAAAAAGTACTTGCCCAACCTAAAATAATTGAATTCTTTTTTTTTTCAAGTTATCTGAAAATCGGCGTCGTAGTAATTTATAATCCTTTTGGCAAATTGTTATTTATTATATTGATAAAATATATTTATCAGATTAGGTAATTGAATCATAGGATTAAAGAAAACTTAACCTGTCGATGTCGTCTAGTTTTCATAAAGGAGCTTTTCGGGATTAATCATAAGAAAACAGTTCTTGTAATTATTGATAATTTCTTTCGAAGGCCAGCTGCACATATTAAGTAGTTTTTCATTGATATTATTGCAATCAATGCTTTAAAAACTTAAGATAAACATGATGTCGTCAGTGATACTTATCGCAAAATTCTTCAATGTTTACATAAACATGCCTTTTTACTTTATCTCCGCATACTTATATGTACCTACCCACCTACTTTCAGTAATATCAGTAGGCATTTAAAATATAAATACGCAATTCGTTTATATCAGTAAAATTATGGTTACAGTCATTATCAATAATACATTAATAATATTAATACGTAACTTACGAATGAAACCGCATAAGAATTAGGGAACTGTGTTAAACAATAAAAGATAATTATTACAAGTGTTTCTGTTATCTGTCATTTTTATGAGTTGAACTAGGAAGACAAAGAGCTGTGCTCACATCACTGTCACGGAGTTATCGCCACGACAGAGTTCTTCTCATTTGTATGTATCACCAGACTGTGACCTTCCATTGTTAGATTCTGTAAATAGGCGTTTAGTGCGCGGACATGTTAATTTGGCGTGCGCACGGACAAAGTTTCCGTGGATGCTGCGCCTGCGCTACTCGAAAGCGAAAGCTGAGATTTTTAAACTAAAGTTTTTTCAGTCGAAACGGAAACAGTAATAAGTACAATTCCGCTTAGTGACAACAATAAATTTTATGCCAGTTTGCTACGAAGCACTTATTTTGTGACACGATTGTTCAATAAAGCCGGTATGATAAACGAGTTATAAAAATCGGACATGTTGATACATACTGCTATTTGTAAACATTGCTTGTGATATAATCCTAAAGTCGGATAAAGTGATATAATGTATGCGCGCGGCGCTCCGGACTACTTTCTCTTGAATTCGGTCGCGAAAGTTGTCTCACAGCGCACTTTCTACGATTCAGTATGAGCGTTGTGCCTTCTTATTACTAAAACAATATTTTACGTTTTAGTTTTTGTTTATATTTACAATAAGATCTAATGTTTTTGAAAAAACATCTCTTTAAATAATACGGTTAATTGTTGTACATTTTGGTAAAACAATGCGCGATAAACAATCGATGATATAATCCGTATCGTTAACAGCTAATAGATAATGATTGGAGCACGATATAACTAAACACTATTCACGTAATATTTACACATGTGTAACTAATTTATGGCCTTCAATTTGCTAACTGGTCATTGGATAAACATAGTTTCATGATGTGTACTATTATGTATTGTATCACTGTTTCCGTAATAGCTGGCAGTGATCAACGTTGCTAATGTTGGAAAGCTAAGTGAAATGTCTAGCTCGCACTGGGTGCACACCAAGTCACACTAAACAAGTCGATCCACTTTCACCCTCCTTGCATCCGAGCCAACTCTCAATAAGCGCTTAAAATTTCAAACGCAATATTGCCAATACTTTTACGTGTTTATACTATAAAGGGAACCGTATGGAATTAATAGAGGAGAAGAAAATGGGACGAAAATAAACATTAATTCATTTGTATATTATTTTAATCAGTATTTTTATTTGGAGTATTATTCTAGTTGACCGATCCGATAGAGTCATAGAGTTAGGAGCACGTGGTACGTTATTGCTCTACAAATTGTTATGCACCGACCGGTGAGCCACGCGGTGTGCGTAGTGTGCGTACCGCTAGTAATACGTTTTTACTATTTAGGTATAATTACCAGTCAGTTTGCATATCGCTCGCCACTCAATGAACTTATCTTAATTAAATTATCGCTGGTAAAACAAGTGCGTGCACTTAAATAAATTACTATTGTACTTCAACTGATTGATTAATTATATCTAGGTATTTATAGTGTAAGATAATAATATATAGTTCCTCTTTTCTGTGACTAGTCAAATTGGTAAAATAAACTACTGTTTAAATTGCGGTTTTGTTTGTTCGCTGTTAAGCCTGCCATCTAGTTGTTAAGTGTCGATTCACTTGCTGGAGTAACCTGACTCAGAGTTCTAAGCGTAGCCGCCAGATGGCGCTATGAGTATAGAATATTGTTCAGCTACGTAGCTCTTCATTTTAATTTTAGCAATTGTTTATTATTTTTTATTTTATTTTCAACGAAGCTATAAGCATTTTACAAAGTTTTTAGAGTGTCAATGTAATTAAATGTCCTTAAATAAACTATTGTTGTCAATCGTTAGATAGTAGCTAGGTTTTTTGGCGCCGTTTGACTGAAAACATGTCAGTTAATTGTTGATTTCAAGGGCGTAAAAATTTACAAAAACTAGGAAAAGAGTAAAACGTCGAGGTCTTTTGTCTCCAAACAGCGGCGTCACCCCAAGTGCGGAAGGTCCTCGGTTCTAACCTTGGTTCATGCGCATTTACACAGTCAACTTCAGTTTTAGAGTTATTGTACTTTTGGCGCCAATGACGGGAACGTCCATTATACATTTTTATACTTATTATAATTTATTTATACACTCGATGGAGTCTGCATACCTTCATGTCCTTTTTTATCTTATTTAGTAGAGTATAGTAGACTATACATGTACCTATGCCTATTTATCATCAACATATTTTTCCTCTATTTACGTAATTATTTAGAAACTTAATAAGCAAATTACTTTCAGAAACCTCATGAAAAGAAATAAAATCCAGGAAAACCTGTACTTAATGTATTCAAGCATTGTTGTTCGGTATTTTGATGTAGCAATTACGCAAATGTGCTGAACCGAATCATGCACTAGTTTGCATACAGCTATGAATGACGCTAATATCATTTAGAACGAGTAAACAAACCATGACATCAGCCTGCATGAAAATATGTAACTCGAATCAAGTTTTTAACAACCCATTGACATTTACTTACAAACAAAATAATAAAACCTCACAGGTTTTTGAACTTTGGCTGTCATCCAATGCATCTATGAAACTGGTTTAATAATATAAGCCTGGGAAACGTGGAGACATTATTAATTGATGTCTTTTCTTCGAACTGTAATTATTTTCTTATGTTTTCCACACAATTACATAATGCATGTGTATTGCGTAATAGTATTTATTTTAATTGTGTAGCTTCTCTTATTATTTTTATTTCCATTTATTTACTTATAAGTATTTTTTTAAGTTTATTTTATTTTACATCAAAACAGAAACAACGACCGTATGGACCATCGAAAATGCACATGACAGGCAATCTATGTAAAATAACGATAACGATTAAACCGCTACGCTTTATTTATTAACACTGGTGATGGTATAATACTAAGATTACTTTAAATATTATTTTTATAAGAATCAATTATTTTGCTTGTGTACTCAAAGAGTCGAATTTCGCGAATTTAAAGTGTTTAAATACAAAAGCTGGAAAAAGACTACGTGCTATTAGATTATATTTAAAAAATAAATAATGATTAAAATATCTATGTTTTAAAACTTTAAAAATCTCGTATTCAATGTCATTGAAATGGACTGAAATATTAGGGTTTTAGCAATGAGCTTGACCTTCGTGGACGTTCACTTGAATTTTATAGATTCTTGACTTAATATTTTACTACAAAAGCCAAGGGCTTGAAGATTAAATTTTCTTTTAAAGCTTTATTGTTATTTAATATTTATATCAACTGATAATATCAAATAATGCCAAGAATTATTAGCAAGCAAATAAATAGAAAGCGACTGTCTATTTTTTCTTCTTACTCATATGACAATGATTTATTTATGTCATCAGTCACTCATCTGCCTAGAAATCTTTCTTGTGACTAGTTTAAGGAAATCGATTTATTTATTTATTTTCAATCAAAATGTAATATGCCAGTTTATTTGCGGAAGTCTCTGAGACTTATTTTTGTCGAAAAATCTCGGACAATTTCTGATTTGCGATAATAATTCGCTTGTTTGGTGCTAATTAGATTAACTGATAAAGTCATACCATGTTTACGACTACACAAGGCTACAAGTAGGAATCATAAGGCATAAATAAAAGTAACAGGCGTGCTAGTTAGATTAGCGCCATTCAAATAAGACCGATGTAACGTAAAAACGCGTAGTCCTTGGGCATTCAACTCTTAACCGTTACGAATCACCGTTCAAAGCTCCGTCCAGAGAGGCTATCTTGTATTTTTGTAACGTACTAAAGAAAATTAGCATCTTTCCACTAAAATATCAGACCGTATTACGCAAATATTCAATAGACTATTTTACTGAAAAAATTAAATAGTCAGCAGGCAATAACATTTAAAAAAAATTACCCGTATTTTTTAATGCTTTAACTGACGTTTATGCTGTAAACCACCCTATTATCCTTAATCGAGAATGTTAACAATTAGGAAAAACATCCTATAAAGGTAGCCATGTCAGTATAATTACCTGCTGAGTAAAAATTTTAATTTTTAACATGGTTAATTAAAATTCTCTTTCAACAAGAATGTAAAGTGAATCCTTCGTCTTCAGTAAACACAAAGTGGAGTCGTGGCGCTCACAAAGAACAAAGCCCGTAACACTGAGTAGGAAGTAGGAAAATAATTCAATGACAGGCGCATCCTAAGTACAACGAACGACGTTGTAATTTATTGAAAATGATCTGAATACTGAAGCAAGAAATACGAGTACGTAGCTACTGTGACGATTGAACAAAACTATTGTTAAAACATAATCGGGAATTGGAGGCGTATAAACTGTTGCTACGAAACGCTACGATTGTGTCAAAAGGGAAAATGTGCTCCAACCATATAAAATTGTTACATAAAAACCTTTTCAGCGATTCTATTTCCGGCGTCAGTTACTTACCAAGTTACTATCTGTTGATATTTATCTAGAAACATATACAACATAATTTACGGTCTTCCGCGCCGGGAAATACTTTTCAAACGAGCAAATCTATGTAATAGAGTTTTTCAACCAGTTTCTTTCCGATTTGATCAGCCATCGCTGTTCAGAGATGAGTAAATAAGGATTGAACATCAATAAGTTTTTATTCAATTTCCGATTGACCTAGAATAATTCCGGAATGAAATTTTAACGACGTAGATGTCGTTTTGAGATAATTTACTAATTAAGTCCTTATCCGTATCCGATTTGACCTCAAAAAAAGTAAAAATGCGTAGACAGAGCTGTCAGATTTTTTGGTCTTAGATTTCTCTCATCTCAATTTTGTTTGCTAATTTCTCGAAGTTGCTCGAAGCCGATTGTCGAAATGGCCACGTTTGCATAAGGCCATGGCCGCCGAAATCGCGTCACCGCCTCTTTCAATAGGCTATAATGGCTCCTAGAAGTGATTGACTTGACAGACAGATACTTTTAGGTGTAAGTGTGACAGAGTTCATTTCTATTTAATTTTCTAGGTAAGGCGGCGCCAACCTCCACACTTTGTCCTTTATGTTAGAAGACACAGATTCCATGGTCAATTTTATCTTCATACTAGCTTGTTATTTTCTATTTGTTACAAATTGGTTCCCATACTCTCAGGATTTTAAAATATTGTTATGTTTTTATTAAAAAAACAAACGTATCCTGCTTTGCCTCTGTGATATGTATTTAAATAGTTTGAAGCCTCATAGCAACGTTTCTGTATCAGCGTTTGTATATTTTGGAATAATCGAAAAGCTGGGGCAGGCCGTTAGTTTGAAGTAGGTATGTTATAAAAAAACATTGTCAAAACAATAATGTTTTATAATATGTACATATATCGCGTGTAAATTCGACTAATCGTCATTCATGACACACAAATTAAAATGGGAGAACAAAAGAGGTTCGTTCCGTTACTTCCGCTATCGTCATCCTGCACTCCATACAGATGCTGAATAAATAGAGGAATTCATAGCGATACTGTAACCCACTTCTGTTGCCAATTGGCAAGGGACCACATCCGTCACGAATTTACCTTTATTGATTATACTTATCGAATTAAGTGCAAAAATAAATAATGATTCTGATACTGACTTATGTAAGATTTGTTCCCTGTTTAGAAACAAGAACACGTGCTAGAAATACATAGTTGTTGTTTTGCGTGTAAAAGACGTTATGTTTAGAGTTGCGAGGTCAGTTCGACAGTTAGGTTTATGGTTAACTTAGTTACGGTTTACTAAACTCCGGAGTTACTTAACAGAACGTTTAAAATATTAGTGGTTTTCTTTCTTTATTAAATAAAACGTTTTTATCTGATAAGAATTCACGTAAAATGCTATATATTTTATTCAGTCAGTTTGTGTTCTGTATAAATTAATATTCAAAAAAAGAAAGCGTAGTCCGAATGCAACCCCCCACTGAAGTTTTAATTGCTAGACCTTCAGCCCCATTGCATGGATAACGGCTTGCATAACACTCGTACAAAGGCACTGCAGCTTGGTGTTTCCGTTTAGAAACCAGCCGTTTAAGTGATTGGGCAACTGCGATGACTGCGGTCGCGTCCTATTCACATGGCACTCTGATACTCAAGGGTATGTTACATCAAAAGGCTACATCGTAGGAAGGAAGGTAAATCACCATTTTTTATATTAAAACTAGGTGGCCCGTGTTCATTTCTCTAGTCGAAAAACTTTTTTTTTTGTGCCTGGTAAGAAGGGAAAATATTTTATTCTATTCTCTATTATAGAAAGAAAACAGTAGATCCAGTTGTTCTAAAGGAGTGCAACCACAAACTCCGGACATGAGATTTGATGTATCAGATATCTTTAAAAAAAATCCTCGTGTTATTCATTCTAGTCGCAACAAATTAAAGTCTATTTTTTATGTAGCAAAGCGAATATGCGCATAATTCGTCTACTAACGAGCGTAAAGCGTAGTATTTCTTAATAATCTGCTTGTGACGTATTTATTCTTATATCACACGAGCGTTTAGCAATTTTCCTTGTTTTTGAGATCCGGTAATTCCTCCTATAAGATGAGGTAAACGGATTTGCTTTTGCAGAATATCCCCCATGAGGTTAATAAGATGTTTGACGTCACACGGATAGGGTTATTTCGGTCACACATCCTTCTAGTGATGTCACAATGTACTTCCATGTGAACGCTAGCAGCTCGTCTCACTGATATAATTGACTCTACGCAGTAATAAGCTTTGAGACCGAGTTCCGTCTGTACCGGCGATGCTCTGATTATGTACCTGCAATACATAATAGCCTGTGCACCACATAAACACTATGTATTTGCTTTGACTAGTTAGAAAATCAATATGACGGATCGTATTTGGTATTCAGATATACAAGTAGTTACCGATTTTCCTTGCGAAATTGTAATAATCTAAATAATTGAGATACTCATCGAATTATATTTAATAACGTATTGTAATTACACGTAATTACTTTTGAATTTAATAATTTTCCGGGGTTATGTCAAAAGGTAAAAAGTATGTAAAGTAAGGTCAGTTACTGCCACGTTCATTATGTTACCGTACGTCATCGATCGCTTCATTTACAGACGAGGCCTGTACTCTAAAATATTCATTCATTTCGGTAGTATCGAGGACGGTTTTGTTTATTCAAGAGAACAATTTGCCCTATTTGTTGTGTTACCTAAAACCAAAAGTACAAGACCAATTTTAGATCTTGTACTTCATGGACAGTAGCTAACCTATTGTCTTTTAAACACCACAGTAACTCATTTCCGCTAGATCATACGAATTTAGGGCTCATTTACATTTAGTTGAATACTCGGACGATTAACGAACCTATTCTACTTTCCGGGAAACAGCTATCATAAAGGATTGGTTTTGTATTCACAAAAAGATCGAACTGATCCTAACATGTATATTACCAGAATTACTATTCAGTATTACATTGCCGCCGCTTAGACGCTCCGTAACGGAACGTAAACGCAGAGCGTGGTGTTGTTATAAAACCGCATGGACGCTTCGTAGCACCGCGGTGAAGCCGAATTTGCTAGCGCGAGCGCAGAAAACTCGTAGGCGTATCCGTAGCACTGCGTGAAAGCTGCGTAGCATATCGTAGGTATTTCGTAGCACTGCGTTGTAGCTGCGTAGCAGCCGCTAAGGTACTTCGTAGCACTGCATTGTAGCCGCGTAGCAGTCGCTTAGGTATTTCGTAGCACTTCGTCGTAGCTGCGTACCATTGCGTAGGAGCTTCGTAGACGCCCCGTAGCATTACGTTGTATGTTTATAACATTGCGTTGAAGCTGCGTAGCATGGCGTACCTTTCTAAGAGCATTGCTTGAAGCTGTGTGAACACTATTTAGCATTGTGATAGAGTTGGAAACATGTTGCGTTGGCTGTCTGTAGTAGTACGTAGTAGACAAGTAGGCATTCCGTCGTTGCCTAAAAGACGCGTAGGCGCTTCGTATTATTGTGTTTTGGCTACGCGTAACTGCTCAATAGTATTTCTTAGCCACTCCGTAGCTTTTCATTGAAAAAACAAATAACATACTGTGTGAAACTGTCAGTGAACAACAAGTCAGCATAGTGTGCACAAGAACCTAATAAATTGTATGATCATATTTAAATCGGTATTTAGTCAGCATAGGAACAAGCATTAATTTTCAAGGTTTGTCAGCTACACGTAAATAATATACCTACAGTTTTTACTCCTACACATTTTTTGTTTACAATTTTTTTTTCGGTTGAATAATACTAGTGACAAAAAGCGACAAGTAGGTAGTAACAACTTACCTACGTCCCAATTATGGTACTCAACAATTTATCAATTGAGCAGTTGAGTTCCACTGTAGTGTTTGACCGGATTACTTCACGACTTGTACCGATTTGGGGTCAAAACTAAATCAAGTACTTACTGTTGTTCTTGGCAACAGTTTAGTGTAAATTCAAATGTGGCCTAAATTCTGTTTCGTTCAGGATCGTAATAATAAATTAATAATTCTCGTAAAACTTTACTAGAGTTGTGCATTGGTCCTAGTTTGAAATCAATTGTAACTGATCCGCGCAATTATATTAGAAGTTATGAATTTCTAAAAATGTCTTTGAACGCCAGTATTGCCAAATTGCTGCACAAAAACGGGCCTTCCGCTCACGATTTCAACCACTCGTCTATTTGGAATTCAGAGTATTCCATAAAAGCCGTTTATTTATAACGTGTGCGTGAGGTTTTTTAATCTTCCACGTCGATGGTGATGATTAAGTTGATGGCATTGTACTCTTCTGTAAATTAGCGCAAAGCAATTTGCATATGACGACAACACCGCTCATGGACTAACAAGGCCGATGACCGCCATACGTTTACTTCGCTAGCCATCTAGCATAAAATCACCGGTCGCAGAACTTACACATTTACTTAAATAACCTGTTATCAAACAAATAGCCCCCGTGTAACGTGAATGTATAGCTGTTACGTTTCATTACAAATACTTAATTTAATAACGTATAAATCATGGTTTCCGCGCGGAAGAAGAGATCCTTTCTTTTGATTGAGAATCATTTCTCGTGAAAGTCAAGCCCGAAGCCATGCTTGAGGGAGTGTGACAAGAGGATAGGCGACATTACCCTTCTAAGTGCCAATAACAATTTATGGATATTGCAAAGTCAAACATCAATCGCTGTTACAGTCTCCTGAAAACGGTAGTTTGTTTGTAACTGTCTAATAAAATATATTATTATATTTCTTAATTCAGATTATATTAGTGAAGAAGACGAATATTATAACATATTACAAAACTGTATAAAATTAGAGTAAAATAAATGGTAGTCCTAAAAATAAATCCATTTGATTTCACAAAGACTTTTGCTCTTCAAAAACATTATCACACTTATTGAAGTAGTTTAAACCTTACCAATTAAATAAAAGTACCTTTGAATCAGTGATAGTTTGCTGGAAACCACTGAACTGTGGCAAATCAATTGTATAAACTTCATTAAAAGAACCGAAGGAAAAACATTTTTTGGGCGGTAAAAAACAAATTAGAGGCTTTTTGCTGCTTATAAACTAGCCTTTTTAGGGCAGAAAAAGCTACGATAAAAAAAAAAAACAATTCACTCAACCAGTAACTATCACTCTGTAAAGGCCATGGGCATCATGGAGGTCTTAATATCAGGAAAATAATGAATACTTCGTATTGTTGTACAACTGAGATGAACAGCTTGGCTAATTGACAGAAAAAATCTTCTAGATGATTTTAATGATGATGAATACAATTTGTTGTGTTTGGAGCCAAATCGTGTTAGCCGATTCATCAAAACTAAATAGTATATGAGTTATAATGATCATAATATTATGAACTTATCACATCTTTACGTAGTGTGACGCACGTTGGAGTAGCGTCGCGCATTGGCATCGGGCCACATAGGACGCCGCCCGACTCGGGCAATCCGGTGGCGCGTGTCGACGCCTCGTTTGCCCTCCACCTTGAAATTTTATTGATCATAGCTAAAAATAAGAAAGCATCCCGCTACAATATATCAATCTATAATAAACCCATTTTGTAAAAATCCTCAATGAAACTGCGTCACGAGTTCACGGACTATAAACGCTGGTTTACCAAAACTACGATAAATATTACGACCTGTTTGCTTTACGACAGCTTAATTAGCATACACAACACACTGTAGATTTTATTTAAATGGGTCGTATATAATCAACTTTAGTAGGTATTTAGGGAAGTACGATTAACACTATTGAGAGTGTAACTAAAAAAATAAACAGTGGTGACATGCACGAGTTCCTACAACTGCGCAGTACTACAAAGTTCAGATAAGCGGTCAATGTAGGAAACGTAGACTGTCGGTAGTTTCAGATAGGTCGCTGTCTGGAACTTATGTACTATTTATAAATCATTAACTTCAATTACTAAACTATGTTATCACATCTACTTATTGAAGGAACAACGCGACGGTTACGTTACGGTAACTGCAATTATTGTTAACCATGATAAGAATTCCAAATATATGATAAGTGCATCTGCATATTTCGAAATCGTATGATTTGTTTTTAATTGTAGCCAATTAGGATTTGTCATTAGTATTAGGTAGTAAGTACAAATTGATACTAAGGCGTATGTGTGGGCTAAAAACCCACGTTCTGAGTCTTCTTGCTACCAAAAACAAATTCTGAATTATATCTAACTTTATAATATAGACTCATTAGGTTGGAACTGCACGTAGCAGCTGACCATGTCCCACGTTTTTACGTATGCATTAGTTATAATAAGTTCTATATTTGTTCTCATAATGTTTTGCTGTATTTTTTTTCTTGCATCTGTGCAGATGATTTGCTAAGATTGGTCAATAGTCCAGATAAGGCTGCCAGGTCAAAAATAATAAAACCGGACATAGATACAACTATTATTCTCCTCCTTATTCTATAATTAATAAAACTTGTTTATTACCTAGTACGTTTAGTATTCATTAAAGAAAGTTTTGTAGATTTTAGAATAGGCAAATACCTACATAAGATTAAACTTAACTTAAAATGTAAGTAAGAACCTTGGCTTAGAATCGATAAACAAATCATTCTACAGTATTGAAAATCAACTTGTGCAATAAATGTACAGCAAATAGTAATCGATGCGTTCTAACCGTTTTCAAATAGTTACCTGTTCGATCATTATTATCGGCTGTCCATGAATTATCAAACGTCAATTTACTCCCATTTATCTTTGACTTTGATGAGTATAAAAAGCGTTGTACGATAATACTCGAGCCTGCATAAAACGTAGGTGGAAATATGAAGGTAACGCTGAGCACACATCTTTGTGGATGAACACTTCCACTTTGTCCTTTATATTGTGAGACAAGGTTCAATCTTCGGACTTTGATTTCAATCCTTATACAAAAGGAAACCATGTTTAAGATCGTTTTGTTTATTGTCAGTTTAACTCGACTCGTTATGACTTGGATAATATCGTAAATATAATGTTTTGTTTACAAAGAGATACGACCAATTCAGACGTATCATTGTATGCGTGCCTCGTATAAGGTAGTATGTGAACCACGGTGTCAACGCTGTAAGTAGACGTGCCCCGAAAACGTTATTTTTCCGGTTTGTTATGGACTTGTTTGGTCTTCTTCAATTCACCGTTACTTCAATAGTCCTTATTAGCACCAGCTCGAGCCATTCTAGTGTTTATGAACCTCCCAAAAGCCATTTAGGCAGCTATTTAGATCAAATCTTTCATAATTTAATGCTAATCAGCCTCATATCATTTACCTACTTAAAATCAAATCGACGTGTCCGATGTTTATTGGTTACACCAACACTCGAGAATTTAGCGGTTGTCTATTTGTTTACATTAGTGGGTGTGTTATTGCGACACGTATTGTTCACTTTGCATCACCCTTCTCTTACGTTTCCTTTGTTAATTATTACATATTTCCTATTGTTAGTCATTTCTCCGAACATTTGCCGCATTCAGCGAATTTTAATATCGATAAGCTTATTCATATGACTTAAAACTGCGAGCCATTCATACGGTTGGCTTAGTCACAGTGGCTACGCAAACTCCTTGACCTACTTGGAGTTGCGTGACAGTGGTCAGCTGCCGATGATGTACAACTTTCACCGAAACACTGTGGCGCGATGTTATCACCCGCACCAGCTTTGTTGTTACTCTGTGACCCACACACTGATTATCACAGTTATTTTGGAACCACAACAATGGGAACGTTAGATATTTAGACAATGAATTAATTTGACATGAAACTGTAATTTAGTTTATCAATTAAAGATTCTAGGGTATCATTTAAACAACAGATATTAAAGTAGATTGACAAGTTGTGGTTGATTCTGAAACTGGTTATGAATATAATGTAACAGGTTCCTTCGTTGCGATATAACTGATAAATAAACACCATATTTTCTGATCACTGAGTATCAATAAAGTATTGAAACACCATCAAAATGCCGAAAATAAGAACTAAGAAAAATTTTATCAATAAAGAATCGAATGTTTTGTCAATACAATACTTGTGTATTGTGTGTAGAAATCATCGATCACGTATAAAGAACCGATGGTAGTAATGAACACAGTTTTATATTTTATTATTTAAAGACCACCTTAATTTTCTGGGACATCAATGTAATAACTTGCCTGCAATTATTTCTCAATATGGTCACAGTGTGTCGGCAATATTTAACTTGCGTGTGTGACGTAGAGCCTGTCTGTAATCATTCACCATATATATTTTTACTGTCAAGGTCTTTCGAACTCAGCATAGGTAACTGAAATTTAAGTTCCGGTAATACTCATCGCTTGCCGTGGCCCACTGACCGCAATCGCGAGTAGAACAACAAAAGTAGGCGTTTACGTTTATTATTGGCGTCGTAGACAACTACTTATTCCATTTATACAGTTCTCTTGTAACGGAGATCATAGTAGTGTCGAAGTAAATCCAGATGTGACATGGATGGGGGTAACTACAGTCCCAGTTCGCCTATTGTACCGCGTTCGCACGTAACATAAACACGTTTAAACATTAGTTAACGAGAACGTTACAACTGCTTTGTTAATATTCTTAAATGAGCCTGTTAAATAACGATAAACTATCAATTAGTAATTGGCACTTTGTTGATAAAATATATCTTATCTCTCACTCATCGTTTAGTTGACATTCCCAATTATGTATTTCCACATTCATGACAATCTTTAATCGTAACCGTATTTCTGGTTCGTGTAAAAAATGCCGTGTTACTAGTACTAATATATGATCGGCTTCATTTACATACTACCAACGCACACACCCACAAAAGAAGTTCATTTCAAACATCACAGTAATTCGTCCTACTTTTTCTTTTGTAGGTAATCTGCTAGTAACATACAACGATGTTTATGTTTACAAAAAAAAAGACAGAAATTAATATTCAAATAAGTTTGTTTAAACAGGCAAATACCCTTACACATATTTAAAAAAACGTTGACACTAACGATTATTTTTTCACTTTTTGAAACTAAACAAAACTGAGCCATTTGGATAAATTTATTTTATGGTATTGGACACCCTGTATAAAATGCTGTTCAGGGAATTTACGGTGCAAGCAGCATTGCTGCTCCACAATCCAGTGTAGTCCGGTTCCATTTCTCAGAGTGGCTCTAGAGATTCTAAGTTTTTGTACATTTTATTTACCGCGCTTTACATCGTGACTGACTCTATCTGACGTGACGGTGTACTCCCGAGACAAAAGAGTTTAGTAGCAATCATCAGTTTAGACAAAGTGTTCGCACGGGCCCACATTTGTATCATGTACGGTACCGTTCGGCGAGTCGATGCGCGTTTGACATCGAAGGTTATCGCCGGTGTCAGCGACCAGCGCGCCGCGCCCACACGCGCTTCTGTATACAAACAACCGCTCGGCACACATGCACACACACTCGCCATATATACATGTCGCTACGTCTACGCTACTCAACACCAACCACGATGGTACGCACCGACAGACAGACATATTATTGCGATTATATACCGTATCCTTCATGCGCACATGCGCTTGATAGTGAAGTTCATTACAGATTATTGATCCGAATAAAAATAACTTATTAGACCGATTGTTTATCAACAAAAACAATTAACGAGTTCTGTATACAAACATAGATCTTTAGATACCTAATTGTTTCAAATGATGAAGATATCCTCATTAAAAGTAAAACAGTAGATAAAACTGATAGTGCAAACATTTATTGAAAAGCATTTAAAAATATTTCCTCGATCTATACGTTGCCCCATAAAATTTCTTCCGTAGCACGACGTTATCTGTCTTTAGTCACGTATGCAAATATTCCTAAAAACTGTGTGTAAGTTTCATCCTAAACCAGTGACTCATACAAGTCATACATTAATAATAAATAATAGATCACAAAGAAGGCAGACTTTACATATGTACTCGAGCCTTTAATCCATACATAATTTAGCCCTTCAGCTTATAAATAAACCCTGAGACAAACAGAGAGAGTTTATTTTTAAATACTATGTGTGCTTATACACAGCGGAGTCAGGGTAGGGCAACGGCCGTCCTTCCTTCCGCTACCGCTCGTACTCCCTCACTTACAATTAACTTCTTGTTTGTACGTAACTATACGTATAACTATCTACTGGTTTCTTAATGATTTCACCAGAAAGCATATTAACGAACATTACCATTACACCAAAAAATCTAAAATTAATGAATCATTAGGTTATTATTTATACTTGGTATTTACAATTTTTCCAATGTTCACTTAAAATCAATTAAACCATATATAGCCGAATGTTTCATATAATCCATAAAAGAAATGTCATCATCTGGCATTTCTCTTAAAAATACCACATGGTGTCGTTTTTATTTATAAAACTGTTCGTAAACACCACGCGGAGCATCAGCTGATCTGTGTAAACAAAGCGTGCGGGACTTTCTGAAAGACATTTAGGATTAGAAGTAGTCCCAGCGATGTTTCTCTTAATTTAAATTAATAAGATCCTTTTTGCAAAATGGCATATTTCGTTTAATTACTAAAATAAAGCCTTTTATTGTTTAGAAAAATGAGAATAGGCCGGTCGATTGGCCTGTCCCGTTAACAAACGCGCGCTACCTGCGTAACGTATAAAGCGTAGGCTGCCCCTCCATCGCACCATTAGTACAGCGCCCGCGCGCGCGATAGCACGTATCTTTCGCTCCGGCTCCGCGCTCTCGTTCTCGACTCTATGTGTACACAAGCCATTACGGAAACATGCATTTTTGTATACCCTTTCACGATTGGTTTTATGAAGAGACCCTCGCGACGGTGGACTCGGCCAGCACAGCAGCACGCCGGCGCAAGCCGCGTGATAGACGACACCCCCCGGCCGCGCCGCCGACGCCGTCGACGCCGTCGAGAATCTCCACTGAAGAACTGGTAGAAGCACTACGGCCGCATCTTCTGTCACCCAAGCGCATGTGGACGCTGGGTTATCCGCTCGAGATCGAGCCGAACTCGTCGAAGGCGGTGGTGTATATCAATCCGCCGCATCGGCCTCGACCTCTGCCGGCTACAACATGGGACGTCAACGCGCCGGAGTTTGTGCCCGGCTCACAAGGCGACAGCGGCCGCGGGTCGCTGGGTTCGAGTCCGCGCTCTGACAGTGACGAAGAAGCGGATACAGTGGAACATTTGTGTGTACGTTGTGATAAAATGTTTAGAATGACTCGTGAAGGTGAATATCTGAAGGATGAACCGTGTGTCCATCATTGGGGACGTGTAAGTGGTGACTGTCGTTACACTTGCTGCAAGTCGCCATTCGGCGCTAGAGGTTGCAGCTCAGCCCGCTTCCATGTTTGGAACGGTACTCGCCCAGGCATGAATGGACCTCTCGATGGGTATGTGCGTGCTCGTTCGCCTCGCGGTGGTGTGTATGCCATCGATACAGAGATGTGTTACACAACGGCAGGCCTGGAATTAGCTAGTATTGCGGTCATCGCCGCTGATGGCCGACTTGTATACAAATCACTAGTGAAACCGAGCTCACCTGTAGTCGATCACAACACCCGTTTCTCGGGCATCAGGCCGCGCGACTTGGCGCGCGCGACTAAGACGCTACGAGATGTACAAAATGACATACTTGGATTCGTGGGTACGGACACGATCCTCATCGGCCATGCTCTGGAAAATGACCTGCGTGCACTGAAGCTGCTACACACGGCAGTGGTGGATACATGCGCGCTGTACCCTCACGCTCGAGGCTTCCCCATGCGCCGCTCGCTGCGGGCGCTCTCGGAGGAGCTGCTCGGGCGGATCGTGCAGCGCGGCAGTTCCGGCCACTCGCCTCTGGAAGATGCCCGAGCTGCGATGGACCTGGTACTTCTCAAAGTACATGAAGAACGAGCCACCGCACACCGGACACGTATTTCGACCCAACTCTCCATGCTACAGCCGTACGATCCCTTAATAATGCCGCCTCAGTACTGAGTTAGACAATAATAAGTTTATGACGATGTTCTATGGACAAAATAATGATTGATGACTGACAATTTTTAAGTGTCAAATTCGTCACGTTGACGGAGCTGCGCGTACTGTAACAGTATGTGCCTTCGAATTGCAATTACAGCAATAAACGTGATATTTTTTCTTAAAAAAATTTGTTTGTTTTATCCTGTTCCTAACACACACACGAAGCAATTGGGTATGTACACACATAAAAACAACTTCTAACTGAGCTTATATAAAACACCATGCATCTAAGTTAACCTGAACGTTTCCTAAATGTCAGAATAATAATATGAACTGTGACACCATTTTATATCCAACTTTAATAAATCCGTTAGATTAAATTGTGGTAGTGTTTTGTGTGTCACTGTAGGTAGAGCCATAAAAACTTTCACTGTGTTAGGTTTCTCTACTACGTAACCAGTGCTAGTTTAGCTATGCAACTCGACAGTTTTTCACTCACTTAGTTATCATTATTTATCAGAATAAACACTTATAACATGCTTGCTTCATATTACTGATAATTACGTAGTTGTCTCTACGTAGCTGTTGAGACTCACTGTATATAAAATATTTGTCTGACGTAAGGGATTCCCAGATTGAGAGATAATACCAATACTACTAATGATTCATGAATGAAGGGTAACGGAAACACTACAGGGAAAATCACACGTGCGCAATCTCAGTTCACAGGAAACTTGTGATTCTTAAACGAAACTTCCTTAACATGGTTGTGATGTTTAAATTTTATCAATATTCATGACCATCATAATATAATGATGTAATTTTCCTAATGACTAAGCCTTGGCGTCAGCATATTTTTTGTTATTCTCAAGAACTGAGTCAGCGCGCTACGATGTGGCTTCCCGGTAAAAGCTTTTACAATGATCGCCTGACCTATATGATGCACAAGAGTATTAATCATTATACATGGTTTTAATGCAGCTCTTCAAGACGAAATGTATATAACGCTCTAGTTTCATTATATAGAGACGCTTATTTAATCAGATATAATTGAGTGACCGTGCACTCGGAGCCAGTTTACATAATGTTGTTACATAAAGTATAAATTATGAAACTAATATGATATGCGCCCCCAATGTCTTCCACTAGAAATATCATATTATTACATAAATTCTACATTTTTATATATTTTTATTTGATAGAACGCGAAGTTTTGATAAAAATGAATTTGCATCTGTTATGTTTACTAGTTTAGGACAATGTACGACCGAAACATATAATATGTAAAATTCATAAGATACTGCGTATATCAGCTAAGAAAGAGCAACGCCCTCCCGTCCGGTCGTCTGTATGAGCGTTTTGTTTACATTTCGTGTCGTCCTAAAACGTTTAAATTGAATTCACTAAAAGATCACACATCAACTATGTCGAGCAAATACGCTAGAATTAGGTTTGCTTAATGAACAGAAAATGGTGCCAATCAAAAAGGGCCACCTAATCATTGCTAATCATTAAGGACATGTATTACATTTACGATTTCCTTAACAGATAGTGAAACCTATTCTTAACCCCTCTACGTTGTATTATCTAATCAATGTGTATCATATAATTAAATTAATATGCAGTAGGATTTCTGAACATTACGTTTCTCTTTATCTGGGCATCGAGATATTACAATATGATGTCAAATATTTAAAATAAACACAATAACAGCCGGCTTGTTATGAATGATAGCATAGTTTGTGATGTGACTCTTGTATGTATCAACAAAAAACATAAATGACGCGCTGGTTATCTGCCGGTGAGCGAGGCACACTTCCACGAAAGAGAGCAGACGACAGCCGCTCCACGTCAGCACCGGATCGAATGAAACAGCCCAAAATAGATCAGTACAGAAACGTAAGTATTGTACAGTACGATGAATTCGTGATACTGATAATGATATCAGTACAATCAGATGATACTGGCATGTTTGTATCGCCGTTTGTGTGTAACCTCCGTATCGCATTCGTGTTGTTTGATTGTTACAGTCGCTGTGTCGTAATTTTTGTACGAAAACTCGATAAACGCGTGTTCACTAATGCAATCGAAGAAACTATAAGCTTATTACAGTAGTGTTCAATTACATTCGTGTAAATGTTGATGTTTCAGAAACGTTGATCTTTTTCCTAACCTTCAGTCGCAAATGTACTTTGTTACTAGTCAAAATATATGGTAATTAAGTAGTTATTATTTCTTGCTGGTGTGTTATCTTGTCTTTTTTTTGTTGATATTTTTGAAGCCTTTATATTAACGATTTTCGTATGTAGAGGTGACTTATGCATAGTAGTATTGAGAGTACGTCGTGTTGGCCTCCATGGCGCCGTAGCCGTCGTCGGACTCGCCTCCGCGTCAATAGGTACCTCTTTCACAATAATACTTGCACAAAATGAGGCGTTGTTTCGTCACCGGCCACACTCCGACACGCCTACGTGGACCTCACCATGCAATACTTTATTCATGGGCGCTTTGTATAAGGCGTACATATACTTACACGCTATCTTAGTACTTTATATACAGTACGGGCTTTATTAGAATTTGAGGAAATTCAATGCCACGTGTCACTGAACTCATTAAAACGATGATTCATGAGGGTGTGTTCATTTAACCAAATCAACGAAAATTTAAATGAATTTATTGTTGTAGAAGTAGGTAGTACATGTTTAACCGCCTACTGCCTACATAAAGAATCGCGATGGTGGCTGGCCTCAACCAGACTGACAATGCCATTGGACCTTGAATTTGGTACGAGTATTACACAGACGAGTTTTTGTCTCGGATAAGAATCGTTGGGCTCATTATGTATGTATGAACCAACAGTCATGATTATTTAAAATAAACACAAAAATATATACTTACGTACCTATGTAACAATCATACTACATGCTGGCTATTGTATGTAATTTTTTTTTCACACTAACCAACAACAGACTTCCTAGTTCTTGATGCTCGAAGAGGCCAATGAACGAAAAGAGTTAAACGCGTTCAGATTTAAAAAATATTTTATTCTTGCAATCAATTATTTGATCGTTACGGATCTTCATATAATAATTTAATTACTAGGATATTGCTAGAAGGCACATCGTGACATGAATTATTTAAACGAAGCACAAGGATATACTGTTGTGTTGCATCTGTTAAACATAGACCACTGCTTCAACTAACTGGGCACATTAAGTGTTTGTGGCACATTCAACTGATTGTAACACTATACTGTTATTTGGGTGTAGGTCACACTGGCAGGTGCCTTGTATACCTAATATTTTTTTCCAATTACTGAACAATGTTTCTCTAAAACGTTTCCTGAATTGACAATATTTATTTATATACTAACCGTCCAAGGCTGCTTCGCACATAATAGCTCGTAGTATCTAAAAAATAACGTAAGCGTTCTAAGTTGAGATTTTGTATTGTAACTCTAACCGTGAAATCGTTGCCCCTTACTGTTTTGCACGGTAGGAACTTAACTCAGCATTGCCTGAAATCATGAGGCCTTGATACAGTGACTCAGTTTCGATATCTCGAGTGGTCCGTTGACCTTTTACCGGTTCACTCATTGTTGCATGCATAATTCATTTTACTTACTTTGATAGTACATAACAAAACTATATTCCGGTGATTATTATATTTCCTAGAAAGAACACGAGAAAATCGTTGAATGAATAAAAGATAATAGTATTCTGTTTGAGTAAATACTCCCTAGCTACATAATCATATTCAAAAATGAACGACTTCATACATAATTGATGGTTTATAATTAGTCCTCGCGGGAAGCCAAGTTGGTTAAACCTGAATTATTATAATAATGTCTATATATAGATAACCATCTAACCGCATGACCTTCAGTTTTTATGTACAATATAACACAATGTAATTAATACATAAATTAATTTACACAAGTTTGTCTAGTACACATTATACAGACTAAACTAGTTACTCATAATTTGCGAATTTGCACTAACAATGAGCCAATTCTGACTCAAATCTCACAGAAACAAAAACGGCCAGTCAATAAGCAGTGTAAATGACAGTTGTTAGGGTTTTGTTACCCGAAACAATACCCATGTAGACTGCTACGCACATGCAATATGCTGTTAAATGTATTATAATACTACGTACCACAGAGGGTAAATTACCTTACCTTGATTCGACCACTGAAAAGAAAAATAATAGACTTTTAAATTACATACGAGTATACCTAATACTCTATTAGATTTGTTACTTCAATGAGAACTTACAGAATTTTTATGACTTTCACAAACAATAGAATAAATAAAAAACACGTTAACATTCTCCTATAACAGTATTTTGGGGTGACTTCGACGCGCTCCCAAATGTCGAATCCAAAGAGGTTCTATGACCTTACATTGATTTTATGTTTCTTTGAATTTTGTGTAGCAGACGTGCGGAAAATAAGAGGTTCGTCGAGAGTGTTTAATAATCGCTAGGTATTGTATTCAGATGGCTCCGTGATCCTCTGGGACGTTCGGGATCTAAACCAGAAAGAACACAAAACGTTGCGTGTGAACATCGAATTTGACCACGCGTCTCACGTCGCCTGGAGTCCAGACTCGAAGGCGTTTATTGTCCACACCGTGCGTGAGAATCACATCGTAGTCTACAAGATAGAAAAGAAAAAGGACGGCACCATAGGGTCTGCGGCGCCGGTCATCACGTTCGATAAGGTTAGTGAGTCTTTGTCTCGACCACATGGTCTCTACCTGAAACGGCGCTACTCAAAATTCTTGTCGACTTGTTCATCGCTCGAATTTTAAACGTCACATTCTTGTCTGTTGCCCTGTCGAGTGCAATGTCTCCTCAAGTGTTTCACACTTTTTTTATGCCTTCTTCAGTGATGCAGCTATTAAGACATACACATCTAACGAGTCTCTAAATTCGGTAGTCAACATACACAATATAGAGTTTATGCAACCACATTTTCTTGGCATACTTTTACTGGTAGTTTCACTAAATGTAATTGACTATTATTGTTCAGTTTATTGTCGTCGAAACACGCAACTTATATGCTACTATTAGTTATGTAAGAGTCGTTTGTTGTTATCTCTCGTTATCTCGGCTACAGATGCATCGTAGCATCTCACGACACGCGCCTAAGCGCACAGGCTTTACATTGCACCAAGTTGTATACGTGTACTATCTGCTCAAATATACATTGTATTAATGCTCAAGAAAGTGGGTCAATAGGTTATGTACCTATTCGTGTCATAATAGTTACATAAAAATTAGTAGCCAACTCTGTGAAACCATTGTTTTGACAGCTATGTGAGAAAGGATTAGGTGCATGTATCAAATCACAAGCGTGTACGGTTTCAAGAGTAGCATATTAATAAAGCACTGCATTATCGTAGGATACTTGAGAATTGATGTTTCATTAGTATTAGTCCGCATCCTTATCTTATCGAA